>JAHRHZ010000053.1:22557145-22587273 GCA_024137785.1 Ginglymostoma cirratum
AGAGATTGAACACAGTGCAGGGGGAGAGAGACTGAACACAGTGCAGGTGGAGAGAGATCGAGTCCTCTTGAGGGAAGCCCAACGTGTAGCATTTGCAGCTCCATGGCTGAAGGAGGACTGGAATGCTGAACTTTTCACTTTATTTCTTTATTTTTTAACTTTGTACCTAAGATATTGTAATTAGGCACCTTGTACCTAGGATAGCGCTGGGAATGGTGACTTTGCACACTCCTTACTGTACTCTGATATCTCTGCATTTGAATACACATAACAATAAAAACTAATTCTAAAGCTGAGTATATCATCGTTCCTTCAGTGTCACTGGGTCCAAATCCTGGAATTCCCTTCCTAAGGACATTGTGGGTCAACCCACAGCACATGGACTGCAGCGGCTCAAGAAGGCAGCTCACCCCCACCTTCTCAAGGGGGCAACTAGGGATGGGCAATAAATCAGAGATAAAAGGTACTGCAGATGCTGGAGAATCCGAGATAACAAGCGTGGGGCTGGATGAACACAGCAGGTCAAGCAGCTCCTATGATGCTGCTTGACCTGCTGTGTTCATCCAGCCCCATGCTTGTTATCATGGGCAATAAATGCTTGGCCCAGCCAGTCACGCCTTCAAAAATGAATAAAAATGAAACTAGTCAATGTAAAAATGGGATTAATGTGAAGGAAAACCGAAAGGGCTCTGAGGAAGGGTCTCCAGACCTGAAACGTTAACTCTGATTTTTTCTTCACAGACACCGCCAGACCTGCTGAACTTTTCCAGCAACTTCCATGATTGTTTGTGATTAATGCGAAGGATCTTTACTGGCAAGTGAAGCTGGATGGAAGTGACAGTTTTGTAACTCGCCTCTGGATGCCTTTTGAGAGATACAGATGGTTTTGCATGCTGCTAGGCATTTGCACTGTTCCTGAAGAGTATTAAAGCCTTCAGCACAAAGTAGTCAGGGAGCAGGAAGTGACTCTGAGTGAT
Source organism: Ginglymostoma cirratum (assembly GCA_024137785.1). Lineage (NCBI taxonomy): Eukaryota > Metazoa > Chordata > Chondrichthyes > Orectolobiformes > Ginglymostomatidae > Ginglymostoma > Ginglymostoma cirratum. Next base: position 22,558,123 of record JAHRHZ010000053.1, read on the forward strand.
CTGCTGTTCTATGGATGCGGAGTAGAAAACCATCACAGAATACAGGGAGACTGCTACAGAAAGCTCCCCAGGTATATCTGATACTGAGCAAGAAAAAGCAATTGACCATGCCTGAACTCAATAACATAGGTCATGTACTGACAGCAAAAGGATTTCACTCAGATCTGGATAAGGTTGGAGCTGTAACAGAGTTGCAGAAACCAACAGATGTAACATCCGTGGAATGATTTTTATGAACCAACTCACAAAATCCTTGCTTAATTTGTCATCACAAGCTCAGTGCAAAGGAGAAACCGCGATATTGGGCGCAGAAAACAAAGGTGCTTTCACTAGACTCAAACTACTAGTGACATTAAGTGGAGCTTAGATGAGTCAGACGTGGCTGAATTGAAACATATGTGATCCTGAGAGGACTTTACCAAGTGGGTGTGGAAAGGATATTTCATCTTGTGGGAGAATCTAGGATGAGGGTTGGGGTTGGTCGTTGTTTAAAACACAGATGGGAAAACTTTTTTTTCCTTTATTCATTAACTGGATGAGGGCATCATTTATTGCCCATCCCTAATTGCCCAGAGGGGAGTTAAGAGTCAACAACATTGCTGTAGATCTGGAGTCACATGGAGGCCAGACGAGGTAAGGATGGCAGTTTCCTTCCCTAAAGGGCATCAGCAAACCAGATGGGTATTTCCTGACAATCAACAATAGATTCATTAGATTCTTAATTCCAGATATTTATTGAATTCAAATTCCACCATCTGGTAGAGGGATTGAGTTCCGGAGCCGTGATGTCATGCTGCAACTGTACAAAACGCTAGTGCGGCCTCACTTGGAATATTGTGTACAGTTCTGGTCGCCCCATTACAGGAAGGATATGGAAGCATTGGAAAAGGTGCAGAGGAGATTTACCAGGATGTTGCCTGGTCTGGAGCGAAGGTCTTATGAGGAAAGGCTGAGGGACTTGGGTCTGTTCTCATTGGAGAGAAGAAGGCTAAGAGGGGATTTAATAGAGACCTACAAAATGATCAGAGGATTAGATAGGGTGGACAGTGAGAGTCTTTTACCCAGGATGATGATGTCAGCTAGTACGAGGGGGCATAGCTGCAAATTGAGGGGTGATAGATTTAAGACAGATGTCAGAGGCAGGTTCTTTACTCAGAGAGTGGTAAGGGCGTGGAATGCCCTGCCTGCCAATGTAGTTAACTCAGCCACATTAGGCACATTTAAACAGTCCTTGGATAAGCATATGGATGATGATGGGATAGGCTTAGATTAGTTCACAGGTCGGCACAACATCGAGGGCCGAAGGGCCTGTTCTGCACTGTATTGTTCTATGTTCTATGCTGTGGCAGGATTTGAACTTGGGTCCCCAGAACATTATCTGGGTCACTAGATTAACAGTCCAGTGATATTACCACTAGGCCAATGCCTCCCAAGGGTTTTTCTGAGGGTTGTAAGTCTTGAGAATTCCCTTCCTCATAAGGCAGTTGAAGCAGAATCTTTAAATATTTTTAAGGCAGAGGGAGACAGATTCTAAATGACCAAGGGGACAGAAGATATCAGAGATATATGCATTGAGGTTAAATTCGAATCCGCTGCGGTGCTATTGAATGGTGGAACAGGCTTGAAGGGCCAAGTGGCCTAACCTTGTTCTTCATTTGTATGTGAGTATGAGACCAGTGCTGAAGGATTGCACTGTCAAGGATGAAGTCAGCCTCCCTGTCTCAATGTCAGCAAAACAAAAGAACCTGATCATTGAGTTCAGAAAGAAAGGAGGCGAACACGCCCCCATCTACGTCAATGGAGTTGAGGTGGAGAGGGTGGAGAGTGTCAAGTTCTGAGGAGTGACAATAACCAACAACCTGTCCTGGACCTGCCATGTCAATGTGACAGTCAAGAAGGCATGACAATGCCTCTTCTTCCTCAGGCGGCTCAGGAAATTTGGCATGTCCATAAGGTCCCTCACCAACTTCTACAGATGCACCATTGAAAGCAAACTGTCTGGGTGCATAACAGCCTGGTATGGCAATTGCTCTGCCCTGGGCTGTAAGAAGCTACAGAAGGTGGTGTGCACAGCCCAGACCATCATGGAAGCCAACCTCCCATCCATGGACTCTACTTACATGGCTCGCTGCCGCAGAAAGGCGGCCAACATCATCAAAGATATTCGGGAACACTTACACCTTAAGGAAATCCAGTTGTGTTTCAATCCTACTTATTCATGCAGACTGTCATTGGCTGGTGGGAAAGTGTCTCAAAACAGTTACTCAAAACAAAATCAGTTGTCGCGAGGAGAAAGCAGGTTTGCTTTGCAGGAGGTGGCATGGAATTCTGGAGGGGAAATTGCGTTGAACTAACTTGCTGGTGTGTTTTCTTTTAAGAGGTAACAAAAAGAGATAGGGTGGTCTAGGCCCGAAACGTCAAGCTTTCCTGCTCCTATGATGCTGCTTGGCCTGCTGTGTTCATCCAGCTCTACACCTCGTTATCTGAGAAAGGACTGTGTGGTCGATGTGGAGTTCATGGGTTTTCAAAAGGCATTGTGTACAGTGCCAGACAATAGGGTTGTCCGGTACATTCCAGCTCATGGAATAAAAAGGCCAGAGTATCACATGAATACAAAATTAGTTGAGCGTTAAGAAACATAGAGTAATGGTCAACAAACCTATTTTTGCTGAGGAAGTGGAGTCCCTCAGGTTCAGAATTGAGGCCCTTATAAGGTTCAAGAAGATTCAAAGTCCCTTTAGTCATAGAGTCACTGAGTCATCCAGCATGGAAGCAGACTCTTCAGTCCAACATGTTCACGTTGACCATGTTCTCAAACTAAACTAGTCCCACTTGCCTGCATTTGGCCCATATCCCTCTGTATTCACTGCCTTTCCTATTCATATACCTGTCCAAATATCTTTTAAATGTTTTAATTGTACCTGCATCTACCAGTCTGTCTGGCAGTTCAATCCACATATGTACCACCCTCGGTGTGTGAAAAGTGGCCCCTCAGGTCCCTTTTAAATCTTTCTCTTCTCACCTTAAAAGTATGCCTCTAGTTTTGAACTCACCCACGCTAGGGAAAATACCCTGGCTATTCACCTCATCTATGCCCCTCATGATTTTATAAACTTCTGTGAGGTCACCCTCAACCTCCTACACTCCAAAGAAAATAGGTCCAGCCTCTCCAGCCTCTCCTTATAACTCAAATCTTCCATTCCTGGCAACATCCGTGGGAAATATTTTCTGATACCTCTCCACTTTAATAATATCCTTCCTATAGCAGGCCAACCAGAGCTATATGCAGTACAAAGTGGCAACTTTTCCTGATTTATATTAATGATCTAGATGTTAGTGTGCAGGGGAAAATTTCATACTTTCCTGATTAGGAGGAAGACAGTACTCCTGAAAGAAATGGATAAGTTCATGGAATAGGCAGACAGACAGCAGGTGGAGAAATATGAGGTAATGCAACTTGACAGGCAGAACATTTAAAGGCAACCTAAAATAGGGGGTAGAATACTTAATAGAGTAGAGTATTAGAGGGATCTAGGTGTATATGTGCATAGATCTCTGAAGTAGCAGTACAGTTGGAGAGAGAAGAATAAAGCATACAGTATCCCGGGCTTTAATATTAATGTGGTATAGAATACAATAGCAAGAAGGTGATGTTGAACCTGTATAAGACACGTTTTAATCTCAGCTGGAGCATTATGTACAGTTTTAAGCACAAGACCTATTGGTGGGCTGTGAATGCTTTAGACAGAATGCAGAGTGGTTTACATAACTTCAATCATGAGGAGAAATTGAAGAGTATGGGACTGTTCTCCTTGGAGAGATGAAGGCTAAAGAGCATCTGATAATAGCTTGGAGAGACAGTAGCCTAATGGTAAGGGTTAGTAATCTAGTCGCTGCAGTTTAATAGGGACATGGGTTCATCATCCCACCATGGCAGATGCTGAAATTTACATTCGGCTTTAAAACAAAGGTTTGGATAAAGAAATTAACTCAACATTGCCCATGTAACCACTACCAATTATCATAAAAACCCATCTGGTTCACTAATGCCCTTTTGGGAAGGAAACTGCCATCCTTACCTGGTCTGGCCTACATGTGACTCCAGACCCACAGCAATGTGGTTGACTCTTAACTGCCCCCTGGGCAATTAGGGATGAACAATAAATGCTCGCCTGGCCAGTGATGTGCACATCTAATGAATATAGAGTTTTAAAAATTATGAGAGTTCTGGACAGGGTAGATAGGAGAAGTTCCAACTCGTAAAAGGTTAAAGAATGGGACAACATGGATTTAACATGATTTGTAAATTTAGCAAATGTGATGTGAGGGACCAAACTTTATCACACAGTGATGGTTCAGATCTAGGATGCGCTGCCTGGAAATGTTTTGGAGGCAGAACCAGTTGAGGGATCCAATAGGGCACTGGATGGTTACTGGAGTAGAAACAATATGAGGAAAAGCAGAAGGAGGCACTAAGATATAGCGCCCGCCAGAGAACCAGTACAGACAGAATGGGCCGAATGGCTTCCTTCTGCACCATAACAATTCTGTGATTCTGAGTCAAATAAAGAGCATCAGCCCAAGATTGGCCAGATGAATGGTCAACACAAACTTGCGTGCATGTCATTATAAAGGCCAATTTAGTCATCATGGATCAAATCCAGTTGGAGTAGACAAGAATGAACTCAATGTTTAAACCTTCTTTATTGACGAGATACAAATATTTCCGTATTCTTTACTAAATAGGGAATGCTTGGAAGAATGGGGAGGGGCACTGGGAAGAAAGAAAACAGGAAAGGGGCCGGACACCAAAAGTGTAAGGGGGAACAAAATGGGGGGGAAATTCAACCTGGGGAGGTTGGGAGGGGTAGAGGAAACAATTGGAAAGTGAGGGAGAAACTCATATGTCGGCCTTCATAGCAAGAGGATTGAAGTTATTCAGGGCCTTGGTAAGGCCACATGTACAGTATTGCATGCAGCTTTGCTTTCCCAATCTAAGAATGGATCTACTTACCACAGAGGGAGTGTAGCTGATACAGGGGATTACAGGACTATCCTTTGAGAAGAGGTTGGTTTGACTGGGTCAGTATTCACTCAAGTTCAGAAGGATGAGAAGGGAATCTGATTGAAAAGTATAAAATTCTAACAGGGCTGAACGGACTAGATGCAGGGAAGATGTTTCCCTGGCTGGGGGAGTCTAGACCCAGGGGACACAGGCTCAAGATATAGGGTAGAATATTTAGGACTGAGGTTTCCTCACTCAGAGCGGGGGTTGGGGGAATCTGTGGAATTCTCTAACACAGGTGGCTGGGGAGGCCAAGTCACTGAATATATTCAAGAAAGAAATAGTATTTTTTTTAGATTTTAAAGGCATCAAAGTGTATGGGGCAAAAGCAGGAGTATGGCATAGAGATAGAGGTTCAGCTGTGATCATAGTGAATGTCAGAGCAGGCCATGAAGGGCTGAATGGCCTACCCTTCTTCCTAGTTTCTGTGAAGGAGAGGAGATGGAGATGGGGAGACATGAAGACAGAGTGAGGAGGAAGAAGGTTGGAATGTATCGAGTTGGTAACTAAGGGTTGGGTGATAAGGTAGAGGTGGCGAGAAAGAGGACAAGGAGAGGCATCACAGGCGTGGAATCACAGAAGAATGATAAGTCAAGGGTTAGAAGCAGGAAAACTTAAGTGGAAGAATAAGCACAGGAACACCAGAGTTGGAGTGGGCCATTCGGTCCATTGAGCCTGTTCTACCATCAGACTAGATCCATGACTAGTCTTCTACCTCAACGCCACTTTTGGTACATCATTCCCCTATTCTCGAAGGTTTTGGAGTAGATCTGTAGCTCGGGTTGTGGGTGCTGAGGTTGGTTGGCTCGCCGAACTGGTTTATTGTTCCGCAGACGTCTCGTTACCCTGCTGTGTAACATCTTCAGTGCAGCCTCCGATGAAGCACCGTTGTGTATTCCCACCTGGTTTTTAAACTCTGGAGTCCGTTGAGCTGGATTACCTCATTTCTGGTTTTCCTTCGCAGTGGAGTGTAGATGGTGTCGAGTTCTATGAAGCCTGGTACTCCATGAAAAAAGCCATCAACAAACACATAGAACTCCAACCCATATACACTCCACTGCGAAGGAAAACCAGAAGTGAGGTAATTCAGCTCAACGGACCTCAGAGTTTAAAAACCAGATGGGAAAATACACCGAAGCTTCAACGGAGGCTGCACTGATGATGTTACCCAGCGTGATAATGAAACATCTGCGGAACAACGAACCAGCTTGGTGAGCCAACCAACCTCATCATTCCCCTATCCCTTCATGTCTTTAATATGCAGCAATCTCTCAATGTCCATCCTGAGCCTAAGCAGTGAGTAAATCTCTGCAGCCTGCTCGGTCAGGGAATTCCAAAGAGTCACTGCCCATTGAGCGAAGGATGAACTACTCACTTCTGTCTGAAATGGCCAACCCCTTATCCTGAAGCTGTGTCCTCTGAGGCAGTGAATTGTTTAAGTCCCATCAACCTAAACAGCAAAGGATAAAATCGTCAGAGGTTCTGCCATGCTGAGTGGGATCATGCTGGATGACAGAACAGTTTCAAAGGATTGAATGGCCGACTCTTGTTCCTAGTTTCTAAGTGAGCTTAAGTCCATTAAGACTCCCAGATCTGCTGAGAATGATTGTCTATCATTAATTAAAGTTGGTTTCCAATTTAATGTTTCAATTTGTGGAGTTATTTTGATATCACAAAGGACTAAGGTATATTTCTGATAAATTTTGTTTCCAATGCTTGCTGTAAATTGGCCCGCAGTGAGGGATCAGTCTGCATGCACTAGCTCCATTGAGCTCATCGATCAATCTCTCTTTCTCCTAGCTGAAATATGTAAAGCACTGTCATATGTAATGAATTATCCTTTGAAGTAAGCAGTCATAATTGTTTCATTTAATGCACTGTAGCACGTAGCTTGACACATTTTGACTTTAGGGCAGTTTTCCGTCAGAACACATCTCAAAACAGTGCAGCAAATTCATGTACCTACGTTATCTCCATCACACACACAAAATCCAAGCTGAGCTGAGATTAAAGTGCAGGCATCAGCGTATTTGTGAAAATCCAAAAGGCCACGGATATAAAACAGTGGACAGTGTGTGGTAATGGGGTAGAGCGTGGGGTCGGGGAGGCTACAGCAGGGGGTGGGGCATAGTACCAGATGGCAGGGGATGGGGGAATGAGAGAGGGCAGGTTTGGATTGGGAGGGAATAGGGCAGAATGGGAGATAATGGGCATTTTCGGAGATAATGTAGTAAATACAGAAGAGACGGGGTCAGTTAGGTAGGGATTGGTCGGATTGGATAGGAATGGCACAGATTGGGAGGCGATGGGGTAGTTTTGGGGGTATAGGGAAGATTGTGGGGGTATAGGGCAGACTGTGGGGGATGAGGCAGATTGGGTGGAACCAAGGCAGAGTGGGAAGATATGGGAGAGCTGGGAAGGGAATGGACATGAATGGGGATTGTCGGATGACATCCACTTGAATTACCTTAATTTATTAAAAGGCATGTTGTCAACACGACAAGCAGGAATAGACCTTTAAGATATCAGCGTAGGTGGATAAAGTGGTTAACAAGGCATATGGGATACTTGCCTTTATTAACTGAGGCGTAACATTTAGGATCAGGGAGGTGATGCTGGAGCTGTATGAAATATTGGTTAGGCCACAGCTAGAGTATTGGGTGCCATCCTGGAATACACAATTATATCAGGGCCCTGAGAACACTCGAGAGGGTGCAGAGGGAGATTTACCAGGATGTTGCCTGGGCTGGAGAGTTTCAGTGATGAAGACAGATTGGACAGACTGAAGTTGTTCTCCTTAGAGCAGAGGGGACCGAGAGTGCACATGGTTGAAATGTATAAAGTTGAGGCATTTAGACAGGGTGGACATGAAGGAACTTTTCCCACTGATGGAGGGATCAGTGACCAGGGGGCATGTATTTAAGGGAAGGGGCAGGAGGTTTAGAGGGGATGTGAGGAAAAAGGTTTCATCCAGAGGATAGTGAGAATTTGGAACTCATTGCCTGTAAGGGTGGGAGAGGCAGAAGCCATCATCACATTGTGAAGCCAAGTGCTGGAAAATGGGATTGGAATAGTTTGGTGGTTGTTTTTGCAGACAAACAGGAGGCTGGAAGAACACAGCAGGCCAGGCAGCATTTGAAGGAAAGGAGCAGTCAGTGCTTGGAGTATTACACTTCCACAGGAGAGGGATAGAATGGATGGGCTGATGGGCCAGTCTCTGTGCTGTGACTTTATGATCATATTGAAGGATAGTGTGGGCTTTAAGGGCTGAATGGTCTATGCTTGCTCCTTTTTGCTATGTTTCTATGTTGCAAACAAAGTAACCTGCCTCTCTCTGCGATGTTACATTTTAATTTCATCACAGCTTCCCAGCTATTTCAGGCTCTTACCCTTCTGCCTGTGTTGGGTATGCAAAATGTCACACTATGAATGCCCGCATCTCACCAGAGGCTCACTGTGGATCGACTTTTGTTCAGAGATGATGGGATGGAACACCTCAGTACTGTGGCTCTCCCTGCAGCATTTCAAGTAGGTAACTCACCAGGGTAAGTGGGGATGGACCATGGAAGCTGGCCCAGTCACCTCCCATAGATAAATATTCCGAAAGATAATGTCATTCAGATTCAGCTTCTTTGTAGAAAGGAGGGGCTTTAATTTTTTTTATCTTTATTCATTCACAGGGTGAGGGCTTTGTTGACCAGGCAGCATTTATTACCCATTCCTAATTGCCCAGAGGACCCTTAAGAGTCAACCACATTGCTGTGGGTCTGGAGTCACACTTAGGCCAGACCAGGTAAGGATGGCAGTTTCCTTCCCTAAAAGTGAACCTGATGGGTTTTTCCTGACAAGCAACAATGGATTCATGGTCATCATGAATTCAGATTTTTTAAAAAAATTAACTCAATTCCGCCACTGTGATGGGATTTGAACCAAGTTCCCAGAACATTATCTGGGTGTCTGGGTTAACAGTCAAGAGATAGCACCGTTAGGCTGTCAGCTCCCCCTAATTTGGCAAAACTGGTCATGGTTCAGTCGAGGTGTTCAAGAGGGAATTGGAAGGTTATTTGTAAAGGAACAATACGCAGGGGGAAGGTAGGACAGGTATTAAACGAATTATCCATTCTGACAGCCAGGGCAGCTAAATGGGCTGAATGGCCTCCCGTCAGGGCCATTATAATTCTGTGATTCTGCCGCTGTCTCAAATCTGTTGCAGGTTTCACAGTCACCTCTCCCAGGTCTCTGCTTTTCGATATTGTTTGATTTTCTTCATTCTTTCTTAATCCATGTTGCTCACTCCTTGATAAAAAAAAAACTGAAAGGACTGCAGACGCTGTAAATCAAACACAAAAATATAAATTGTTGAAAAAGCTTGTGTTACTGGACCCGAAACGTTAAGTCTGATTTCTCTCCGCAGGATGTTATCAGACCTGCTGAGCTTTTCCAGCAATTTATATTTTTGTCTTCCTCACTCCTTGTTTTGCTGTCCATACAATTTTACTGAATGCCTCTTCTATTCCACAACCTGTGCAGTGGGGTGTGTGCACTGGCATTCAGCACGCACGTTGTTGTAACCCAGCAGATCACTTATGTCTCTATAGAAACAATCTTCAGTCGGGTACTGGGACCATCAGTGCTGTCATTTCTTTTCGATATTTTTGTCTGTGGTAGTTGCTGGCATTGACCTGTGACTTTGAGATGACCTTCTTTTGGGCAACTAGGAATGGGAAATCTGAAACGGCCACTTTGTCTTTTTCACTGGGCCTCTCCCTCTGTCCAAAATATATTTAAATAAAAAAGACTTTCAGCCCTTTTTCAGTTCTGAAGAAGAGTCTTTGGGACTTGAAACATGGCCTCTGTTTCTCTCTCCACAGCTGTTGCCAGACCTGCTGAGTTTCTCCAACACTCTCTGTTTGTTACTGCCATCTCCAATGATGGGGCATAGAACAGTGAAGCGCAGCGACAGGCCCTTCAGCTCACTGAGTCTGTGCAGACCGTGATGCCATTCTAAGCTAATCCCCTCTGCCTGCACATGGTTTGTATCCCTCTATTCTCTGCCTGTCCACGTATCTGTTTAAATGCCTCTTAGATGTTGCTATCGTATCTGCTTCTGCCGCTTCCCGTGGCTGCACGTTCCAGGCACCTACCACACTCTGTTTAAAATAACCTGCCTCCTTTAAACTTCCCCCTCTCACCTTATACCTATGCCCTCAAGTAATTGACATTTCCACCCAGGGAAAAAGACTCCAACTATCCATCCCATCCATGCCTCTTTTATATACTCTGTCAGGTCATCCCTCTGCCTCCTTAGCTCTAGAGAAAACAATCCAGGCTTGTCCAAACTCATCTTGTCAGCTAATACACTCCAATCCAGGCAACATCCTGATAAACCTCTTCTGCACCCTTTCCAAAACCTCCGCATCCTTCCTACAGTGCGGCGACCAGAACTGCACACAATACTCCAAATGGGACCTAACTAAAGTTTTATACAGCTGCACCATGACTTGCCAAGTTTGATACTCAATGCCCGGCCTGAGGAAGTAGAGGTGCCAGTGTTGGACTGGGGTGGACAAGGTCAGAAATCCCATGACACCAGGTTATAGTCCAACAGGCTTACTTGAAATCGCAAGCTGATTTCTGTCTGACTGACGAAGGCAAGCTTGCCTTCTTTACCACCATATCGACTTGTGTCACCTCTTTCAGGGAGCTATGGGCTTCCACCCCAAGATCCCTCCGTATGTCAGTGCTCCTAAGGGTCCTGCCGTTAACTGTATACTTTCCTCTTGTATTTGATGTCGCAAAATGCATGACCTCACACTAGTCCAGATTAAAGTCCACGTACCATTTCTCTACCCAACTTTCCAATTATATTCTGCTGTATCCTTTGACAACTTTCCTCAAATCCGCAACTCCATTAATTTTCATGTTATATGCAAACTTACTAATCAGAGCATTGTCATTTTCATCCAAACTTTTTTTTTAGTTCGTCCATCATTTAAGGGCACTAGGGGCCAGGCCAGCATTTATTGCCCATCCCTAATTGCCCAGAGGGTAGTTAAGAGTCAAACACATTGCTGTGGGTCGGGAGTCACATGTAGGCCAGACCAGGTTAGGATGGCAGTTTCCTTCCTTCCTACACCACACGGGTTTTACCGACAATCAACAATGCAATAAGGGTCTCTTAATTCCCGATTTGCTTTTAATGGAACTCAAGTTCCATCATCTGCTTTGGCAGGATTCAAACCCAGTTGTCCAGAACAATACCCGGGTTTCTGGATTAACAGTCCAGCAATAATGCCACGAGGCTACTGCCTCCCTATTGTATTATTTTCATTTTTTAAAATTATATTATTTTATTACATTTATCATTTATCTATATTACAAGCAAACAGGCGTCCCAACACTGATCCTTGTGGAACATTACTGGACACAGACCTCCAGTCAGAAAATCACCCATCCACAAATACCCTCTGTCTTCTATGACTGAGCTAATTTTGTTACCAACTTTCCAACTCACTGTGGATCCCATGAGGCTTAATCTTCTTGACCAGCCTACCATTAAGGGATCTTGTCAAATGCTTAAGTAAAGTCCATGTGATCGACATCCACTGCCCTACCCTCAACAATCACCTACATCACTCCCTCAAAGACCCAACCAAATTTGTGAGGCAAGACCTTCCCTGTGCAAAGCCATGCTGACTATCCCTAATAAGTTCATTCCTTTTCCAAATGCACATGCATCCTCATCTGTGCACATATGCACCCAGGTTCGTCTGCTCCTACAACACTTCCGAAAACATGCAAAGACACCATTGTCTGAGCAAGCCACAGAGCTGCTGTACCATTAGAGAGAGAGGACAACTGGTGGTGGTTTAACCTGAGGGTCACCACACCTCAGTCGAGGGGAGAGGTTGAGAAGGAGAGTCCTTCCTGGTGCCCTCAGGTGGAGCAGGAATTGAACCCACACTTTTGGTGATACTCTCCATTGCAAAACAGCCACCAGGCAACTGAGTTAACCAGCCCGCTATTTTACTTTGTCTTTCCATGTTCTTCTAAACAATGTGTATCATCTTATACTTCTCTACATCGAACTTCATCTGCTTCCCATTCACCCACTCCAGGGTGCAGAAAAGATTCACCCGGATGTTGCTTGGTATGGAGGGCATTAGCTATGAGGAGAGGTTGGAGGAACTTGCGTTGTTCTCACTGGAACGACGGAGGTTGAGGGATGACCTGATAGAGGTCTACAAGAATATGAAGGGCATGGACAGAGTGGACAGTCAGAAGCTTTTTCCCAGGGTGGAAGAGCCAGTTACCAGGGAGCATAGGTTAAAGGTGCGAGAGGCAAGGTTTAAAGGTGATGTACGAGGCAAGATTTTTTACACAGAGGGTGGTGGGTACCTGAAACTCGCTACCGGGGGAGGATAGTGGAAGCAGATACAATAGTGACTGTTAAAGGGCGTCTTGACAAATACATGAATAGGATGGGAATAGAGGGAAACAGCCCCCAGAAGGATAGGGGGTTTTAGTTGTGACGAGCAGCATGTCTTTACAAGCCTGTTCCTGTGCTGTAATTTTCTTTGTTCTTTGTTCCAGTGTGGATTTCATTGGATTAATCACTCTGCAGGCACTGAAATTGGCCAGCAGCTGGCTGGATAGACTTTGCCTGTGATCTCAAGACAAGGGGATCAGCAATTTAGGATTGAGATGAGAAGGAATTTCCTGTGAATCATTGGATTTCTCCACTTCAGGGAGCTGTGGGTGCTCCGTTGTTTCTTAATGCACAAGACAGAGATGGATAGATGGTTGCTCGGGGAGTTAAGTGACATTGGGGGCGGTGGGTGGGGGGGGAGGGAGTGGGCGGCACCGTGTGATAGTGGAGTTGAAGGAGGAGCTCAGCCATGATCTTACGGAATGCACAATAGACTGAAGAAATATACAACTTCCCCACGCTCCTATTTCCTAGATTCTGATATTCTTACAGTTCTTATGGGGCAAAAGTGGTTGCGAAATTGGACACACAGGACCCCATAGCCAAATGACGGTGCTCTTCATCTTCACTCATATGGTAAGTGACAGTGTGTGGAGAACTACACCAACATGGGTCTCATGAAGCATTCAAAACAAATCTAAATTGGTCCCATTGGGAATTTATCCACTTCCTAGCTGCTTTCTCAAAGGTACTGCAGAACTCGTGGTCCCCCTCCTTGACGGCATTGAAATTTAATTGTTACAGCGTTTAATTGCAGGATTTAGCTATTCTTGCAGAGGCTCAGGCTGTGAGTTTGAGGACATAGCAACTGGTGGAATTTATATACAATGGATAAATCAGGAATTGAAGGCCAGTCTCAGTGATAGTGAAACTGTCATCGAGTTTCGTCAAAAATAAATCTGTTTGACTCACGTCTATTAGGGAAGGAAATCTGCTGTCCTTAATTAGTCTGGGTCAATATGTGACTCCAGTCCTGCAGCAATGCGGTTAACTCTCAAACGTTCTCTGAAATAGCCAGGCAAGCCATTCAGTTCAGGGGTAATTCTGGCCTGACTCATATTTCTTAAATTAAAAAAAGCTACGTATATATCTATGTCAACCATGTGCACCAGCACCCTCTTCTCATGCTATTCAAACTGTTAAGCCTTTCTAAAATTTATTATCTTGTGTTTCAGTCCTGATGAGTGCAGGATTAAAAAGCTTTGAACTCATGTTCTTTTTAAGTTTTACATTTTTTTATGTTTGCCACGATATTTATTTTAACTCAGTCTCTTTCAAATTGCCGAGAAACATTTTCCCACAATTTTTCATCTTGAATTCATCAGGACCCTCACAAGAATGCCATTGTAAAACAGAACAACATTTTATACTGTAGGAGGAGACAGTGCAGGTTGGTTAGCAATTGGATTCCTATTAGTAGAGGCATTACCGTCAAGAAAGTATCAATCCTTTAAATTAGGCCTTGTTTCTGGCTTTTATTGCAGTTTATTCAAGGTCCCAGTAGCATATCCAATACATAGAGAATTGACATTGCAACACAGGAGAGGGGAAGAGTAGACCATTCAGCCCATCATGTTTGCTCCATCACTCCAACAGATCACGGTTGATCATCTAACTCAATGCCATTGTTCCCTATTATTCACGCATCTCTTGACTCCAATAGTGAGCAACATGTTCAATGACTGAACTTCTACAGCCCACTGGGGTAGAGAATTTCAAAAAATTCACCACCCTGTCATGAGATTCCTCCACATCTCTGTCTCTGATTGGAGACCATGACCCCTGGTGCGAGACTCACCAGCTGCCAAAATGTCACGCTGAATCTTAAAAGGCCCAGAATGACATGACCTGTGGTGAAAAACCTGGGAAAAATGTGTGAGAAATCAGCTAAGACCTTTCTCAACATCGCGAGCGACGGGTCATTTCTCCCAACAGAATTCTGGATGTTGAGGCGAGATTCTCACTGTGGAGTGGTTAGAAACCTATTTTTAACAATCTTTTACATTCGTTCATGAGATGTAGGCATCGCTGGCTGGGTCAGCATTTCTTACCCATCCCTAGTTGCCCCTTGAGAAGGTGGGGGTGAGCTGCCTTCTTGAACCGCTGCAGTCCACATGCTATAAGTAGACCCCTTTTAGGAGGGATTATTAATGTAGATTATGCTGAATGCTTAAATAGCTGCGTAAAGAAGGGGGTCATAGAGAGGGGAATGTGCAGCGGGACCTGGGTGTCCTTGTGCACCAGTCGCTGAAGGTAAGCATGCAGGTGCAGCAGGTGGTAAAGAAGGTAAATGGTATGTTGGCCTTCATTGCGAGAGGTTTCCTGTACAGGAGCAGGGACCGTGTTGTTGCAGCTATGCAGGACTTTGGTGAGACCACACGTGGAATATTGCATGCAGTTTTGGTCTCCTTTTCTGAGGAAGGATGCACTTGCTCTCGAGGGAGTGCAGCAAAGGTTTACCAGGCTGATCCCAGGGATGGAGGGTCTGACGTATGAGGAGAGATTGACTCATTTGGGATTGTTTTCACTGGAGTTCAGACAAATTGTGGGGGGGCTGGGGGATCTCATAGAGACTTATAAACTCTAACAGGACTGGCCAGGGTAGATGCAGGGAGGATGTTCCCGATGGTGAGTGTGTCCAGAACCAAGGGTCACAGTCTGAGGATTCGGGATAGGACGGAGATGAGGAGACATTTCTTCACCCAAAGAGTGGTGAGCCTGTGGGATTCATTACCACAGGAAGTAGTTGATGTCAAAGCACTGAATGTATTCAAGAGGCGACTAGATATAACACATGGGGCAAATGGGATCAAAGGTTATGGGGAGAAAGCAGGATTAGGCTATTGAGTTGGACAATCAGCCATGATCATGAAGAATGGCAGAGCAGGTTTGAAGGGCCAATTGGCCTCCTCCTGCTCCTATCTTCTATGTTTCTATGTAACCAAACTCTGTTGTAACCCAATAGCAATGCACTGACCAACCAGAATTGAACTGCCTAGGCTGAGAATTAAGATTGACAATTAATTGTTTTAGTTATATCTGCACACCAACCAGCACCCTCCTCTCACGCTGCGTAAAATATTGCCACTTTTTTAAAGTGTGTGTCATGCCTCAACATTCTGATGAGTGATAACAGCATTGTGCGTCTACCCAGAGCACATGGACTGCAGGAGTTCAAGAAGGCAGCTCACCCCCACCATCTCAAGGCGCAACTAGGGATGGACATTAAATAAAAACCGAAAGACCTGCGGGTGCTGTAAATCTAAAATAAAGCCAGAAGTTGCTGGGAAAACTCAACAGGTCTGGCAGCATCTGTGGAGAAAAATCTGAGATAACGTTTCAGGTTGAGTGACCGTTCTTTAGAACTGGGCAATAAGTACAAATAAACTTCAACTCAAGACTTCTTCCGAGTGACTCGATAACTGTACAATATTGGTTGAGGGATAGATTTTGACCTGGCACAAAAGCCACTCCATGGCCCACCTTTGAAATAGTGCCGTGTGATCTTTTCCATCCTCAGTGTCGCAGCGTCAATATAGCAGCTCATCGGAAAAGCAGCACCCTCCAGCTGTGCGGCATTCCCTAACCACACCACTGCAATGTTCAGAGTCCAGAGTGGGAAATGATGTTGGAGCCTTGATACACAGAGCCACTATCGTTATCAACTGAGCAATGGCTGACCCAAAAGGAATTTACTGAGAGAGAGAGACGGAGAGAGTGGGTGGTGACAAGGGAGCTGAAAACACAGCTCGTGGTGTAGTGATGGAAATCAGGAGGAGCCTGAAACGGAGGAATTCAGGCTTTTGTTCTGACGACCCTAAATGGACTGATTCGTGGAGACTGGGAGACTATTTACAATATTGGAGTGAAATGCTCTCTGCAAAAGTCTTTGTTCGATAATATCAATGCAGAAAGCAGCGCTTAAATTATTTAGTTGGAGTGCACTCAAGGACATAGGATGTTATCAGCCAAGGTCTTGGAGGATTTTATTACTTATGCCTTGCCTTGCATATGAAGGGGGATTTATTGACGCTGTATTGAGTAGATGCATTGATGGTTATAAACAGACAAGGAAATTATTCTGCAATTGACCAGATTCCCCAGCCTCCTTGAGGATTAATTAATATCACAGTGCATCGCTGGTCAATATCAGCAGAATTATTAGGCTTGCCCTTTTTGCTACCTATTGTACCATCTCGATCTGTCCCTTTCTCCTGTTCCTGTGCTGTAATTTTCTTTGTTCTTTGTTCTTTGTATTGTAATTTATAGGTGTTTGATCTCCTGGGCAAGCATTTCTGACCACCTTACACTCTGGGGAAGGTTCATTATTGAAATAAGACTGACATGGGCTTCATGAAAGGCGCTTGGTGTGGTTGCTGCATAGCTGGGCAGCCAGGAAAGTAAGTTTGTGATGAGGATCCTGTAGAAGGATGTCGACAGGTGAAGTGAGTGGGCAGAAAGGTGGCATATGGAGCGTAATGTGGGAAAATACAAAATTGGCTAATTTGGCAGGAAGAAGAAAAAATTGCATATGGTGTCAGTAATGAGCAATTGCTGATTTAATCTGATATATCTTATTATTGCCCCATGTACATTGGTGCAGTGGATGTTTTATTTTGTGTGCGGTACTGGCAGATCATGCCGTACAAATTGCATAGGGGTAATCGAACAGTGAGCAGTGCAAGGTTACAGCTGCAGAGAACATGCAGAACGTTCGAGATCAACATTGGATTTGAAATTTGAAAGGTCCATTCAGAAGCGGGAAAGAAGTTGTTCTTGAGTCAGTTGGCATGTGTGTTCAAGCTTTTGTACCTTCTGCCAGAAAGAAAAGGTTGGAAGAGATTATAACCAGGGTGGGAGGGATATCGGCTGCCTTTCCGAGATAGCGAGAAGCATAGATTGAGTCAATGGTTGGAAGGTTGGCTTGTGTGATAGGCTGGGCTGTCTAGATGACTCTCTGTAGTTTCTTGTGATCCCGGGCAGAACAGTTGCCAAACCAAGCCCTGATGCACCCAGATATAATGCTTTCTATAGTGCATCTAGAACAATTGGTAAGGGTCTTTATGGGCATGCTGAATTTCCTTAGGCTCCTGATGCAGAGAGATCTGGGTGTCCCAGAGCATGAATTGCAGAAGGTCAGTATGCAGGTGCAGCAAGTTATTAGGAAAGCTAATAGAAAGCCACTGCTTCTTTGTGAGGGGAATTGAATACAGAGGTTGTGCTTTAGTGACATAGGCCATGAGCGAGACCACATCTGCATTACTGTGCACAATAACGGTCACTTTATTTAGGGAAGGACGTAAATCTACTGGAAGCTGTTCCGAGGTTTAACAGACTAACATCTCAAATGGGCATACAATTCCTTTTGAGGAAATGTTAGACAGGCTAGACTTGTATGCACTGGAGTTTAGAAGAATTGTAGAATCCCTACAGTGTGGAAGCAGGCCGTTCAGCCCATCCAGTCCACATTGGCATTTTGAAGAACATCCCACCCAGACTCATCCCCCCACCGCATCCCTGTAACGTCACTTTTGCAGTGGCTAACCCACCTAGCCTGCACATCCCTGGACATGATGGGAAATTTCCCACGGCCAATCCACCCTAATCTGCACACCTTTGGTCTGTGGGAGGAAACCGGAGCACCCGGAGGAAACCCAAGCAGACACAGGGAGGATATGCAAACTCCACAGAGACAGTCACCCGAGGGTGGAATTCAATCCACGTCCCTGGTGGTATGAGGCAGCAGTGCTAACTGCTGAGCCTCTGAGCCACCATGTTGCCCCACAATGTGACTTATTGAAACATGTATGATCCTGAGGGGCCTTGACTGGGCAAATGGGAAGTGATTATTTCCTCTTGTGGGAGAATCTAGAACAAGGGGTCACTGTTTAAAAACTTGGGACTTACAAAGTCCCATTTACAGCCTATGTAAGGAGAATTATTGTCTCTCAAATGGTACTGAGCCTTCTGAACTGTCTTCCTTGAAAGGTGGTACAAGAAGTCTTTGAGATAGATAAATAATTGACGAGCAAGGAATATAGGGGACAGGTAGGAAGGTGGAGTATCGGGTTGAATGGCAAAGCAGACTTGAGGGGCCGAGTGGCCAACTTCTGCTACTAATCCATATGTCTTTTTTTATTTATCAGGAACAGGGAACTAAGAGTGCTGTTTCTCAAAGTCTCACCTCATTTGAAATTTCACACCTGCCATTTCTGCACCTTTGCTGTCATACAGTTTGCATAGGCCATGTTGCATAACCCTGTGAACAAGCATGTTTCATTCCTATAACGGGAAACAGCACTTGGTTCTATAGCTTGGAAATGTAACTCATGAGTTACAGGCAATCTTTGTAGGTTTAATCTGTTAACACTGAATAGATCGCACAACAATACCAAGTCCCTCTGATTTAGACGGAGAATTCCTATTTCCTATGGTGGCCATGCCTTTATCTACTTTAGTTAAGAAATAGGAGCAGGAGGAGGCCATTCGGCCCTTCAAGCCTGCACGTCCAGTCAATATGATCGTGGCTGATCATCCAACTCAGTCCCCTGTTCCTGCTTTCTCCTCCATACCCTTTGATCCCTTTAGCCCTAAGAACTCTATCTAACTCCTTCTTGAAAACATTCAATGTTTTGGCTTCAACCACTTTCTGCGGCAGAGAATTCCGCAGACTTCCCACTCTCTGTGTGAAATCATTTCTCCTCATTTCAGTCCTAATTGGTCTACTGATATCCTCAGACTGTAACCCCTGGTTCTGAACTGCCTGGTCATCCGGGAACATCCTTCCTGTGTTTACCCTGTCTACTGCTGTTAGAATTTAATAGGTTTCTCTGAGATCTCCCTGCATTCTTCTGAACTCTTCATACTTCAGTCAGGCTATCTCAGGAATCAGTCTGGTAAACCTTCCGTCTGTAACCAGCACATCCTTCCTCAGGTAAGGAGATTAAAACCGCGCTCAATACTCCAGCTGCGGTTGTATAATTTCATCACGAGATGCTTCAATTATCTATGTTTCTGTGCTCCTATTAATAAAGCCAAGAATACTGTCTGTTTTATTAACTGTACTCATCTGACCTGTCAGCTTTAATGATTTGGCTGTGGTGCAGTGGTAGAGTCAATACCTTTGAGCCAGGAGGCCAGGGTTCACATCCCATCTGCTACAGAGATATCTAATAACATCTCTGAACAGGTTTATTGGAAGTTCATCCACACCAAGGTCTTTCTGCTCCTGTACCCCTCTCTGGAAGTTTGTCTTTTGTTTTATATTTTCTCTCACCCTGTTCTTCCGATCAAAATGCATCAGCTCACATCTCTTCACATGTGCCACCAATCTGTCCATTCTCACAGCTTTCCCATGTCCTTTTGAGAGTCCACACTGGGATCTGTTCAGTTTATAAACCCCCTGAGCTTTGTTTTGGTGATCTGTCTCTGCCTGCTAGAGACATTGAGGAACCTCTGAGAGACGTGGACAATGGTGGGAGTTATAATAGAGTTGGCATGGAAATGACGTGGTACATTTCTCACTAGGTAAGCTGCCAATAAGGGAGAGATTAATGATATTGAACACATTCTTAATAGCACAACATGCCTCGTTAATACTCAGCTTCATCACTCGTTAAACATGTCAAATAAACTGGGCCTGGACCCCAGAGCAGCCACCTGGTGGATTCCTCCCACTGTTAGCTCAGAATGACCTCCACAATGGAAACCGGTCTCCAAAATCTCAGGGCATGGTCCATGGGCAATGTTCACATATACCCCACATCCAAGGACATTGGAATCCAACTTGTGCCATCCTCTAAAAACCATCATGCCACATCTCTGATCTATTTATAGGATACTTCCCGCACTTCAATGCTAGACCTTGGACTCCACTAATAACTGCCATTGGAACACTGCAGCCAGGACACCATGCACACACAGGGACACATACTCAGCTCATTGACTGGACCAGGCTGTAGCTCTGGGCTCTTCATCACTCATTCTGAGCCTTACATTGCATTGCCTTGTGTTTCTGTGTTTAATTCCCTCAGCTCGAGACGCAAGGCTCATATTACTACTGTCGTGTCATGCCATTGGCGCAGACATGATGGAAAGTAGCTTATCACCGTTGTCAGCAGTTGTCAGTCAGTCCAAATTTGGTAGCCCTCACTGGGAGAGTTCTAGCACAGCAAGTCAAGGATCTTTACATTTCAGAAAATGGCAGCTGACTGCTGAGAAAGGAGACATCAGTTCTGTACATTGAGAGAATTGACAGCATTGAAATATAGTTCCATAGCTCAGGAGCCCTACATGCCATGATTGGAGTTCACTAACTGATTGATTAAGATACCGTGGACAATTCTGTTGCAAGATAGGATAGTAAAATGTAGGGTATGCAGGGTATATTGGTCTTAGTAGGATAATAGGTCAGCACAACATCGTGGGCTGAAGGGCCTGTACTGTGCTGTACTGTTCTATGTTCTATGTTCTAAAATAGCTTTTGTTGCAAGTTTCTCTCACTGTATGGCTCAGATAATACATACAGGCCATTAACGAAATTGTTTGCAGCCTTGCTTGGGAGTTGATATCTGCTACTGAAGCATGATCTCGCCAGTGTCCCATTTGTTCTAGAAATAAGATATTGATCAAAAGATGCTAGGGTGTTGCCAAATGTCATTTATTTCTCCAAATGATTTTAGGTCTATTTCTCAATCTGTGAAGAAGCTTACTTCATCGTTTTCTTTCGTGTTAAATGTTCGGCAATTGTAGATTTTTTTAAACGTTCATTCACAGGACATAGGAGTTACTGGTTAAGGCATTGCTGTTGGTCTGGAGTCACATCTAGGCCAGCAGTTTCCACTCTTAAAGGGCATTAGTTAACCAATTCCACAGCACCACCCCCCAAAAAAAAATTAACAGCAGTTTCATATCATCACTAGACACGTAATTTCAGACCTTTGTTCATTTCAAATCCCACCATCTGTCGCAGTGGGATTTGTCCCAGAACATTACCTGGATACAAAAACAAAAGCTTATATTGCTGGAAAAACTCAGCACGTCTGGCAGTGTCTGTGGAGAGAATCAAGTTAATGCAATGGGTCCACAGACCCTTCTTCAGAGCTAATGGTAGCTATGAAAAGGATGGTTTTTATAGTGAAGATGGGTTGGGAGGTGGCAGAGAGAGGTTGGAGAGAGTAAGTGATAGGTGGAGTTAGAGCCTAAAGAGAGAGAGAAGCCAAAAGAACTGGAGGTGCTGTAAATCAGGAACAAAAACAGAAGTTGCTGGAAAAGCTCAGCAGGTCTGGTAGCATCTGTGAAGAGAAAAATCGCAGTTAATGTTTTGGGTCTGGTGACCCTTCCTCAGACCTCAGAGAGAAAAACTGTTGACAAACAGAGGAATAGTTAAAGGTCAATCTGGGGAAATAAATAGCTGCTAATGGGAGCTATTAGTGGCTGATAATGAGAGATAACAAGGTGTGGGGCTGGATAACACAGCAGGCCAAGCAGCATCATAGGGTTGTTTGTGATAGCGGTCCTTGTGATGACAAGGCCTGATGTGTGGGGCTTGGGGGCAGGACGATATTTGGGTCTCTGGATTAATTGGTACTACCACTACACCATTGCTTTCCCAGATATACTCAGCACTCACTTATAGTTCCATTAGGTGAGAATTAGTCTACCTTGCTCTTGTGTTCATGTTCACATGCTCTCAGAGCATCTTCCAGCGTGTGGAGCGTTCCCCTGTAGTCTGGTAAACAGATCTCCAGGAGCAATGGTTTTCAGTGAACATGCACTGTGACAGGGTGAGAAATATGTTGCTAAATTAGGAAGCAAGGCCATTTTATCTCAGTGCTGAGGATGTGTCTGTGTTTCGAATCTTCTCTGGAGCTTCGGCGTCTGTTATTAAAGACAGTAACACCAGGTATGCTTATTGGCAGTGCTTGTAATACCATATGTATGCTGGCCAGTGCTTGGTATGTTGATGACAATTCCAGTCGGGTGAATTATTCCTTTGGGAGGAGCTACTGAGTCATGTGACAAATTGTCTGGGTAACAGATACCTACTTGAGGGGGAACAAGCTTACCTGGGCCATGTGTTGGAACATTGGTACCGATAGAGAAGCCTCCTTGATGGGGGAGGTCAAGGGATATGTCAGTCAGGAGAAAAAGTAAAATCCTGACATTCAGGCAATCCATTGCATCCTTCACTGTGAAGCTCTTGTAGCTAAAACTATACCATCACGGTTAGCTGCAGGATCAGGATAAGTGTTGAAAATCATGCACGATGGAAAATAACGACCATTGAAATGATTCTTGTTCACCGGTTTGTGTGCCAGATATCAGAGTGCACTGTTATACATCGAGGTGTGATGGTTATCATTGGGGTAAGGTTCTCTTGTGTTTGTGAGCTCTGGTGAGAATTGGCAGTTTTTGATAAGACATGAATTACCTTAGAAAGGGTTGTCATCTCTTGAAGGGCTCATCTCACAGGCATGTCTAGCCGTCTGAGCTGAATATTAAAATGCAGGCAAAGAACAAGGCAATCCTAGCTATCACAGATAAACTTCAAGTCTTCAGGTGGAAACAGGGCCTTCGGTGAGAGACAGTGGTGCGTGGATCTCTTGAGATGTTTCTACCAACGTTGTCAGTGGCCAACACAGCTGTTAAGACACACAGCCTCATATTCAAACATCTCAAAACAGCGCAAGAGAAATTCAAAATCTACTTCCCATCAACAAATGTGGAAGTCTATGACTGGATACACAGTCCATCTGGTTCACTGTCTTCTGAAATATAAGCTGACATTAAAAGAGAAAGAGTACAATGGACTGCACAATGACGCTTAAGTTTGGAGAAATGCCTTTGTGCATGTTTTGTGTTTCATGAATATCTAACAATCTCTGACCATGCTGTACTTTTGCCAATTGTGGCAACAGCCCTCTGAGCTAGCATTTCCAACACTGACATACATGAAAAGAAAATAGGTGCGAATGCTGCTCTGTGGAGCAAAATTTGCGGTAAGACCTTTGACTAATTCCTTCCCAGATCACAAGCCTCGACACACTGTAAAGGACCCTGAAAAGTTGTAGGGGCAATTAGGGATGGGCAATAAATGCTGCCTAGCCAGCGATGCCCTCATCCCGCGAATGAATAAAAATAAACACACTCGCAAACACATGTTTCCCATTAAATTGGTCAATTGTAACTTACTGCATTTTGTGTTTTGTTCTGATCCATTGTCCATTAATAGTTAAAAATAGTTGAGTTGAGCAGATTTTGAAAACGTGCTCACAGTTGAAGACGGTAATGTTTTGCCAGTGAGTTTGAAACATTAATAGTTTTGTTCTTTCTAAGCTTGTTGATGTATGCACTACGTAGCAAACCTTTCCAGTAAGGCCCGAAACAGTGTAAAGGCAAGTAAATGTGATGTTTATGAGCAATCAATTCAGCTGAAAAAAAATTGGGTGGGTGTGGAATTGTATCGAAGTTCTGAAGAAGGGTCACTGGACCCAAAATGTTAACTTTGCTTTCTCTCCACAAATGCTGCCAGACGTGCTGAGTTTTGCCAACAATTTGTCTCATTGAAGTGTACCTTGATACTGAAAAGTTTAGGAACCACTAGTCTAAAGTCTTTTAAGTTCACCCATACTGTAGTACATATTCTCAGTGAAGTACTACACCATGACATCATCACAAGTTAGATCCAGGGCCCTGAATGCTTTATACGGTATGACATGCTTTTAAAGTGGGCTGGAAAGCACAAAATGTAGCAGCCAATTCGTGTGCAGTAAGCTCCCACAAGATAACAGTATGATAAGGATTTTCTGCTGATTAAGAAGTAAACTGTGACCAATAGACATCAAGATTTCATAGCTCCAAATATTGAATCTGGGGCCAATGACAGTGCGCAGCCAGGATAGGAGTTCACTGAAGGAAAGCCAATCTTAATCTCACAATTTCCACTCGTGGCTGCCTTTATTTGACTTCTTTTCTTCCAAAGTTGTCTGCAACTTCCTTACAACTTTTCAGGGTCCTTTACAGCCTCTCTGTAATCTTCTTAGAATTGAGATAGTTAAAGCAATGACATTGCACAGTTCCTTTGCACAAGGTGAGTCTCAGTTAAGAGACAGGATCATTAGTCACCAGTCCAAGATGATCAATCCTACCTTGGGTACCTTCTCCAGGTTGCCATTCAACTGGACTAGCCTGTGTCAGCATCTATATTTATCAAACGTCAATTACTTTGATGAAAGACAGAACTCCAATTACCTTCACCAGTTTCCTTCACATTATTTTTCAGGTCATGACAAGGGCAGCAGGATTTCTTTGCTAGTTAGTGCTGGTTGCCAGCTCTAAAGCATATTAATCAATTTGCCTGTCTACAACCCTGACAGGTTTACAAGTCATTCAGACTCAAGTAGAAGTTAACATTAATTTCTTCAGCCTTAAGCTCCTAATGATCTCTGAAGCCAGCGACTTCAGTAACTCCACGAGTCCTGGCACAGGTAAATAAACTGTTCCGAAGCTGTGCACCGAGGTAACAGCAGAGTTCTTAACCAGTGCTATACTCCAAGAGGGGGGAATATCCACACACAGAGGAGATTGTAGCAGGAGAGTCAGGCAACCTGTTTTCTGTAGCACAACCTTAAAACGAGGAATACGTACGAACTGACAAACGTGAGTGCAAGGCTTGAGGCTAGCTTCATACACTAGACAGAGATTGCCCTCGGCTTTACCCCCTGGTGTTCAGGATCTAATTGCTGTTATGGACCAGACCAGACGTCCTCAAAATATATTAAGAAGATAGCGTAGACCCTATTTGTTTCCTATTTTAAAGGCAAGTACGAGGCATTTCGTTCCGAGGCAAATCAATTGGTCAAATTTCTAGTCTTGAAGCAAAACACACTTTATCCATACCCTATAGTGAAAATACAACAAAAGAAAGAAGGAATTGGAATAACTTAACTCTATTGGGAAACTTAATAGAATAATAGATTATTTTGTTTACTAAACGGTAACTGTTCCAATATAGTAACATCCCATAAACACGCCCTTGGCAAAGGCAAGTTCAATAAAATTACGCAGAGAGTGGTGGTCTTCACACAGAGAGTGGTGGGCGTGTGGAATGTGTTGCCGGCTGTGGTAGTGGAGCCAGATACTTTAGAGACTTTTAAGTGACTCTTGGATAGGCACATGGAGGACAGTAAAATGTAAGGTATGTAGGGTAGTTTGATTTTTATAGGATAATAGGTCGGCACAACATCATGGGCCGAAGGGCCTGTACTCTGCTGTCCTGTTCTATGTTCTATGTTCTATAATAGATTGCCTCACAGGCAATTCTAGCAGCCCAGGAGGAAAACTGTTGAGGTAAAACTCTGAGAGATAGTAGCAGGGAGAGATGTATTGCAGCTCCAACCTTGCTGAGACCCCAACAACAACTAAAACTCCTGGTTCTGTGGCAGCTGACCCCACCCATTCAGGCTGCTTCTATTGTTCCAATGTTTTTAAAAAAAACACAAGGCCTCACAACTGTTTACTCTGATAGGTCAGTGTAGACAGCTCAATGCCTCTGCCTTAAAATCTCTCTTCAAAAAAAGTGCCAAGACAAAATATACCTCTTAAATCTATAGAATCACAATAATAAGAGATATCTCACAGGTTCCTGGACCCAATCTATGTCCCAGCATTAAGAGGAACTTGGGTCTAATAAGTTGTTGTGAGTTCTCGTCAGTGGGGAGATAGAAAGAAAAGAGAACATGCATTGCTTTTGCACCTTTCACGTCCTCAGGATGACTCGATGCACTTTGCATCCAATGAAGTATCCTTTAAGGTGTAACCACACGTCATAGAATTATTACAGTGTAGAAGGAAGCCATTCAGGCCATTGTGTCTGCACTGGCTCTATTTCCGTAGTGCATTCTCCTGTCCTTTCCCCATGATGAGAAACCTCACCTGATTTCGGGAGAAGGACAATATTGCCCAGAACACCAGAGATTCCTTCACTGTTCATTTTCAAATTAATGTCACAGAATCTTTTCTAGCCACATCAGCAGACCTTGGTGGAACCTCATTTGAAAGCCAGCATTTTCACCAGAGCAGTACACCCTCCTTAATATGTTGGAGTGACCACCTTCATTTTTGCTTTTTAAGTCATGAAATGGGGCTTGAGTCGACATCCTTCTGCCTCAGTGGTAGAAATGCTATTTACTGAACCACAGGGGTATCAATCCATTTGAATGATATCATGAAAATTCTATAATGAGAACTGTAGGCTCAAATACACATACATTTTAGATCATGTGTTGTAAGTTTGGGATTTTGGTTTCTAACTTAAGAACCTGAGGGTTTTCTGCGTAGCTAAAGTTAATAATTAAATGGCAAGTATTTTTGTAGCCATGTTGATGGCTTTTAAAACAGTTTCTGAGGCCTGGCTTTAAAATCAATGGGTTTTGTGCACCACTAATGGACATTTTTTAGTTTATTTTCGGTTATTTTGAAATATGGCAATGTAAATCTTGAGGCCTCACGCAGCCTGCTAGAAACGTCCAAATCTTGTTTTTTTTAAAGAAAGAGCTCAAGGGATAAGGGAATCTTCTAAGCTTAGAAAGGGAGACTTTTCATTTCACTTTTTCAGCAGCCTTGAGATGTCCTCAGAATAGGTTGTGTATGTACACATGTGCTCCTGAAAGGGAAGGATATATAATGAATTAGAACACCTTAGGAGTTAGTGTTAGTCCTTCCACAAGTTGCCCCTGTCTGGATTTGAACCCTGGTCCCTAGGACATAACCTGGGTTCCTGGATTAATGCTCTAACAATAATGCCACTAGACAATCTCCTCCCTTAATTCTTTCTACCCTTTTGTAAATCTGTCATCGCTTATCTGTTGGTTGATTCAAAAACAAGACAAGAGAACACTCAATGAATGGCAGGGCATGAGGATGATCAGAGGGACAGAGGGATCTTGGGGAGCTTGTCCACAGATCCCTGAAGGTGGCAGGACAGGTTAATAGGGATTGTTAAGAAGGCCACTTACCTTTATCAGTCGAGGCATATACTACAAGAGCAAAGAGGACATGATGGAGCTGTACGGGATGTTGTTTGGGCCACAGCTTGAGCACTGTGTGCAGCTCTGGTCACCGCACAACAGGAAGGATGTGATCGCACAGGAGGGGATGCAGAGGGGATTCACCAGGACCTTGCCTGGGATGCAACATCTCAGCAACGAAGAGAGGCTGGATAAGCTCGGGCTGTTTTCTTTGGAGCAGAGAAGGTTGAGGGGGCACCTAACAGAGGATTATGTATAAGATTATGAGGGGCAGGGACAGGTGGATAGAAAGCGGCTCTTCCCCTTATTTAAAGGGCCAAGGACAAGGGGGTATGATTTTTAAAGTGATGGGCAGAAGGTTTAGAGCGGATGTGAGGAAGAATTTCCTCAGCCAATGGTTTGGGGATCTGGAATGCACTTCCGGGGAGGGGAGTTGAGGCAGAGAACCTTTGGGTGAGCATTGAGTGTTGTAACATTCAAGGCTATGGGCCTAGAAAGTGGGAGTAGTGTAACTGGTTGTATATTTTGTTACCAGTACTGGGGAAAGTGGGATCTGTACAGATGGTATGGTCTCTACCCAAACTGGTGGAGCCAATGTTCTTGCCAAATTTCTAAGCTTAGAAGATTCCCTTATCCCTCAAGCTTTCTTTTCAAATAAAAAGTTTCTTATCCTGGTGGGAATTTCAGGACCAACGTCTCATTAACTACAACAGATCCTACCAATCAGCCACTCTGACCTCTTCCGCCACTCCCCCCCATTTCACAGCCAGCGGCAGCTCCAGCGAAATCATCCTGGTGACATTCAGGGCCAGCGACGCAGTGGCAGCAGGCTCTTCGGGATGGCAGCACCAGCAAAGGGCACATCTGCAACTGAGGCGTCATGGCCTGGCAGCAGAGCCGGGGAACTCCCGGTTAATGGGGTGAATGTGGGTTCAGCAGCGCCAGTGAAGTGGGTACAGTGGCAAAGTGTGGTGGAGTGTTGATGGAGCGTTGGTAGGTCCAGCACAGGGGATGGTTAGAAGTTGGAGGTACCCCATGAGGATGAGCGCCGGCCTGGACAGGGTCAGAAAGACTCACGTTCTGAACTTTTTCCTTCTTTATTTTTCTAATCGTTTCTTATGAACTATAACACTGGACTAGTTGTTTCTTTACGTTTCTAATTCTTTTTGTTTCATAAAAATTTGATCTTAAGTATCTGTACCTTTGTACCTAAGATAGCGCTGTCAGCGGTGACTTGTGAACTTTTCACTGTACTCATGCGACGATAAAGTTAATTTAATTCAATTCACTGAGCTCCTGTCTGATCTGTATCTTGACTCCAATTGTCTGTTTTTAGCCCTTTTCATGTTATTGTACAGGTTCCACACCAAACAGCCAATGTCTCTGTGAGATAGTGACATGGCATGTGAAATATTGAGATACAGGTGATCCCCTCACCTTCACTCACCCTCTCAGTGGAACGTCCGAGATAACAAGGTGTGGGGCTGGATGAACACAGCAGGCCAAGCAGCATCATAGGAGCAGGAAAGCTTGACGTTTCGGGCCTAGAGAAGGGTCTAGGCCCGAAA
>JAHRHZ010000053.1:22622726-22640226 GCA_024137785.1 Ginglymostoma cirratum
ATCTCAGATTCTCCAGCATCTGCAGTTCCTTTTATCTCTGATACAATGTTTGACTTTAGCTTGGGAACTTGAGATTGAGGGTTTTCAGGGCATTTGCAAGGAAATCTGATTGGGGTCAGAATAGTCCCTCAGGAGGATTTGTATTTAGAGTTATTAACAGTGTAAGTCCTCAGTAGCAACATCTAGTTTGTCCAACTTTCAGATTAGGACGCTTTCTTGGAAACCCATGGGTGATTAGAAGCTGAGAAAGTCTAAGTTCTCAAAGTTGTGAATATTCATGTCAGAAGGCTTACACAATACACATGGCAGAAACTGAAGAAAAATAATTAAGTCAAATTTAAAGGTTTGATGGAGAGGTGCAATTTCCTGGAGTTGAAATGCTGTGAAGAGATGACGTTGGGGAATATATTGACACTTGGATTTGCTGAATGTTTCTAACTATGTTCTTTCTCTAGATAGTTTGCTTTCTTTTTATCCTGTCTCATTAATAAACTTCAGTTTTGTCTTTAAAGGAACTTTACAGACTCATGTGCCTTTATTTCAATGACTGACCACCAGGCTACGTAAAATAGTCAAAAACGCACAATCTATCAAGCCAGGTTTCATTTTGGGATCCCATTTGTCCAGGAGGGCTAAAAGGGGTCATGAAAAGTCATTGGTCAGCAGGATTAAGGAAAATCCCAAGGCTTTTTGTACATGTATAAAGAGCAAGAGGGTAGCCACAGAGACAGTTGGCCTATTCAAGGACAGGGAAAGGGATTTATGTGTGGAGCCAGAGGAAATCAGTGAGGTATTAAACGAATACTTTGTGTCAGTATTCACCATAGAGAAGGACTCGGTGGATGATGAGTCTGGGGAAGAGTGTGTAAATAGTTTGGGTCATGCTGAGATCAAAAGGGAGGATGTATCGGGGGTCTTGAAAAACATTAAGGTAGATAAGTCCTCAGGGCCTGATGTAAATAAACTTGCCTCATACATCACCTTTAAACCTTGCCCCTCGCACCTTAAACCTATGCCCCCTACTAACTGACTCTTCCACCCTGGGAAAAAACTTCTGACTGTCCAGTCTGTCCATGCCCCTCATAATCTTCCAGACCTCTATCAGATCGCCCCTCAACCTCCGTCGTTCCAGTGAGAACAACCCAAGTTTCTCCACCCTCTCCTCTCAGCTAATGCTCTCCATACCGGGCAACATCCTGGTAAATCTTTTCTGTACCCTCTCCAAAGCCACCACACCCTTCTGATGGTGTGGCGACCAGAATTGAACGTAAAATTCCAAATGCGGCCTAACTAAGGTTCTATAAAGCTGCAACATTACCTGCCAATTTTTAAACTGAATGCCCCGGCCAATGAAGGCGAGCATGCCATTTGCCTCGTTGACTACCTTCTCCATTTGCCTTGCCACTTTCAGTGACCTGTGTACCTGTACACCCAGATCCCTCTGCCTATCAGTACTCTTAAGGGTTCTGCCATTTACTGTATATTTTCCATCTGGATTAGACCTTCCAAAATGCATTACCTCACATTTTTTCGGATTAAACTACAAGGTTTAAAGGTGATGTACGAGGCAAGTTTTTTGCACAGAGTGTGGTGGGTGCCTGGAACTCGCTGCCGGGGGAGGTAGTCGATGCAGAAACTATAGTGACTGTTAAAGGGCATCTTGACAAATACATGAATAGGATGGGAAAAGAGGGATACAGTCCCCAGAAGGATAGGTGCAGGCTTGGAGGGCCGAAGGGCCTGTTCCTGTGCTGTAGATTTCTTTGTTCTTTATTTGTACTGCCATCAGATGGGATGGTAACTGCAACTGAAGCGCATTGATCATTTTTAATCTAAGAATTACATGTAAAGAAATATCAATTCACGGAATCGCAAAATTGTTACAGCACAAAGGAGGCCATTCAGCCCATCATGCCTATAACAGTTCATTAAATGAGTCTCATTACCTTGTGCCAATGTCCTGCCTTTTCACCGTTTCCATTTTTTTTAATTCAAATAACCATCAAGTGCCCTCCACAAGGCCTCAACTACATCTGGTTCTACCACATTTCCAGGCAGGGCATTCCACACCCTAACTGCTTCCTGAGTGAGAAAGATTCTCCTCACTTGATCCTTCCTCCTTTTGCAGAACTCTTTCAATCCATGCTTTTTGTTCTTGTTCCTTTATGTGTGAGAAGAACTTCTCACTACCTAGTCCATCCATGATTTTGGAAATTTCTATCTGTTTTCTCTCAGCTTTCTTCTATCCGGGGACAACAGTCCCAAACTTCTTCAGTCTACCGTCACCACTGAAGTTCCTCATCCCTGAATGTTTCTTGTAAATTGCTTCTGTACTCTCTCTAATGCACTCAAACGTTTTCTACAAGTAGCCCCCAAAAGTGTGCACAATACTGAGGCCTAACAAATATCTTATCCAAATTCAACATCACCTCCTTGCTCTTGTATTCTATGCCCCTATTAATGAAGCTAAGAACTCTGTAGGCTTTATCAACTGCTCTCTCCACTTATGCTGCCATCATCAGTGATCTGTGCACATATACATCAGCTCCCTCTGCCCCTGCACCTCCTTTTAGAATTGCATCCCCTTTCTTCTCTTGTCTTTCAACATTCTTCTGGCTTTACACAATTTGTGAACTTTGCCAACACCTTCCACTGAGCTCTCAAATGCACCTGGGCCATTTCTGACACCTCCCTCCACTTCCTGGACCTCTCCATCTCCATCTCCAAAAGCAAACTCACCACCAACGTTGATTTCAAACCCACAGGCTCCTACAATTACCTCGACTACACCTCATCTCACCCACTTTCCTGCAAAACTTCTATCCAATACTCACAATTGCTCTGCCTCCACTTCATCTGCTCCCAGCATGAGCTGTTCTACTCTAGGACATCCCAGATATCCTCCTACTTTAGAGACTGTAGTTTCCCCTCCTCTGTTATTAAGGATGTCCTCAATTGCATCTCCCCCAATTCCCATGCTTCTGCCCTCAAACCCTCCCTCCCTAAAAACAATAAGGATAGAGTCCCCTTAGTCCTCACATACCACCCCACCAACCTCCGAATCCAATGCACCATCCTCTGACATTTCTGCTGCCTAAAGTCAGACCTCACCACCAAAAAGATATTACCCTCTGCACCCCTGTCTGCTTTCCGTAAGGACCATTCACTCCGCAACTCCCTCATCAGCTCCACACTTCCTACCAACCCCTCCACCCCAGCCGGTATGTCTCCCTGCAACCACAGGAGGTACAACACCTGCCCCTACACCTCCACCTCTCACCTCCACCCAAGGCCCCAGACAATCCTTCCAGACCCGGCAGAGATTCACCTGCACCTCATCCAACCACATCTACTGTATCTGCTGCTCCTGATGTTGTCTCCCTATATCGGGGAGACCAAATACAGACTCGGGGACTGGTTCGCAGAGCATCTGCGCTCTCCATGCACCAACCCACCTGACCTTTTGGTTGCTATCCACATTAATTCCCCTCCCACTCCCCTGTCCTGATGAAGAGTTTCCGCTTAAAACATTAACTTTCCTGCTCCTCGGATGCTGTCTGACCTGCTGTGCTTTTCCAGCTCCACATTTATTGACTCTACCTCCCAGCATCTGCAGTCCTATCTGCCTCCAAAACATCTACTACCTATCTGCCCAGTCCACCGACTAGTCAATGTTCCTTTGGAGATCCACACTGTGCTTTTTGTGGTTTGCAAATTTCATCATCTGCAAATATTGAGATTGTCTTCTACACACCAAAATCCAGATCATTACTGTGCATCAGGGGATGTGATGGCCTGGTGGTATTGTTGTTAGATTGTTAGTCCAGAGACCCAGGTAATGTTTTGAGGACCTGTGTTCGAAACCCAATATGGCAGATGGTGGAATTTGAATTCAATAAAGAAGATCTGGGATGAAGAGTCTGATGATGACCATGAGTCCATGGGTTGAAGGTCATGACCAAAATTTGTTGAACTTAATGCTGGGTGCAGAAGGCTAGGGATGATCATTAGAATCTCCACAGTCTAGAAAGAAGCCATTTGATCCATCGAGTCTGTACCAGCCCTCTAAAAAGCATCTCACCAAGATCTAGCCCCCTACCCAGTCCCCAAACTCACCATGGTAATACACCTAGATAACAAGGTGTGGAGCTGGATGAACACAGCAGGCCAAGCAGCATCATAGGAGCAGGAAAGCTTGATGTTTCAGGTCTAGACCCTACCCATGGTAATACACCTAACCTGCTCTTGGACTGTAGGAGGAAACTGGCGCACCCAGAGGAAATCCGCACAGGTACGGGGAGAATGTGTGAGCTCCTCACTGGCAGGTCACCCCAGGGTGGAATCAAATCCAGGTCCTGCTGTGGTGAAGCAGCAGTCTTAACCACTGTGCCTCTCAAGCCAAGTCAAACAATACAGTGTGTATTGAGTTTCACTGGAGTGATGTAGCAGGCTAAGGCCAGGGAGCTTAGAGTGACAGCAAAGCGGAGAATGAAAATGAGCTGGGTTTTATTTTTATTTACCTGTGAGAAGTAGGAGTCCACGGCTAGGCCAGCCTTTATTGCCTGCCCCTAGTTTCCCTTGTGAAAGCGTTGGTGGGCTGCCTTTCTAAACTGCTGTAGCTGGACCCACCATGCTATTAGGGGGGAAGAGTTGAGACACCATGTTGTGGCTCTGCAATACGTTGGTGAGGCCACTTTTGGAGTGCTGCATGCTGTTGTGAT
This sequence comes from Ginglymostoma cirratum, assembly GCA_024137785.1. Classification (NCBI taxonomy): domain Eukaryota; kingdom Metazoa; phylum Chordata; class Chondrichthyes; order Orectolobiformes; family Ginglymostomatidae; genus Ginglymostoma; species Ginglymostoma cirratum. Next base: position 22,627,448 of record JAHRHZ010000053.1, read on the forward strand.
CACCCTGTAGGATTGATATTTTTACATTTGAAAGGGTACAGAAAAGGTTTACCAGGGCTGGGGTGGGGTTTGGATTTGAGACATAAGGAAAGGCTGGATTGACTGGGAATATTTTCCCTGGAGCATAGGAGTTGAGGGGTGACCATATAAAATCATGAGAGGCATAGATAAGGAGAATAGCAAATGTCTTTTCCTTACAAAGAGTTCAAAACTAGAGGTTTAAGGTGAGAGGGGAAAGATTTTAAAAGGGACTTGAGGGGCAACTTTTTCACACAGAGGGTGGTCCGTATGTAGAATGAACTCCCAGAGGAATTGGTACAGGCGGGTAAAATTACAACAATCAAAAGGGATTTGGACATGCATATGAATTGGAAAGGTTTAGAGTGATATGGGCCAATGCAGGCAAATGGGACTAGTTTAGTTTGGGAAAACTGGTCAACATTGATGCTCTGGACCAAAGGGGCTGTCTCTGCACTGTATAACTCTATGATTCTATGACTGTATGACTCTATTTTGACCCAGTGACAGTGAAGGAAAGGCAATATATTTCCAAGTCAGGATGGTGGTGGCTTGGAGGGGAACTTGCAGGGGGTGGTGTTCCCATGTATCTGCTGTCCCTTGCCCATCGAGAGGGAAGAGATCGTGTGTTTGGAAGGTGCTGTCTAGGAACCTTGGTAAATTTCTGCAGTGCATCTTGTAGATGGTACACAAGATCGTATGTTTCTCCCACTTTCTTCATTGTGCATCTGTATTTTCTGTCTACAGTCTCAAAGCTGTTCTCCTTCCTAAAACAAGGGACTCGCAGACCAGCTGTGGTTGTGAGGATATTCTCCATCGTTTTGTCTTACACAGGTGAAAGATCCTAAGATCCTAAGATGTCTATTAACAACAGAGTCTATGGAAACACAAATACATCATCCAGTCACGATATCACACATGAAACAGTATGAAATATCCCTGTGCTTGCAAGGAAGAGCATACAAATCTCCTTTGCCCAACACCTATTTAATACACATACATTAAATCCAGTTTTGCATCCATGCCCTTGGACACACTATGAACAACTCAGGTCAATCTTTGTCAACCATTGGGTAGAACAGCCCCTGCAACGATGAAGTCAGTAACAAGCCAGGAGCAAACAACACCAATGTAAGACCTAGCCAAGTTATCTGAGTAAGCCTTCTCTTAAAAGTTTTACTAAAAATAGATACATGGGAGACCATGAAAATGCCCAGCTTTTCTGGGTAATTGCATGTCATAGAATCCCTACAGCATGGAAGCAGGCCACTAATCTACATCAATCCACCCATCCATACCTACAATATAATTCTGCATTTCCGATGGCTAATCCACTCAACCTGTACTTCCCTGGACACAATGGGTAATTTACCATGGCCAATCCACCTAACTAGCACATTGCTGGATTGTGAAAGGAAACCAGAGCATCTAAACAAAACCCACACAGACACAGGGAAAACGTGCAAACTCCGCACAGTCACGTGAGGGTGGAATCAAACCTGGGACCTTGGTGACGTGACACAACAGTGCTAACCACTGAGCCACTGTGCCCACCCTTTATGGTGCAGAGCATTTGAGATACAAAGAAGGAGGCCATTCTGCCCAAATGGACCATGCTGGTAATTGTACTGCACATGGGCCACATCTCCTTTTCTTTATTTCTCCCCGCTGTGTTTATACAATTTCCCCTCAAATGCATCAACACGATCATAGTGGATGAAATAACGTACAGTTTTTTTTAAAACCCACTGTGTAATTAAAGTATTCTTCATGTCACCTCTGATTCTTTAGCTGTTCACCTTAACTTGGTTATTTCCAATGGGGACGGTTTCCCTTGGTATGCTTAGTCCTAATCAGACCTCGATTGACTCTCCTTTCAGACTTCAGACCTGATTCTCCTGCACAGCTTGCAATGGGAGTGATGGCATCCAACAAAGGACCAATGGTGTGGGACTTTATTGGGAGTTTTGTTGATTAGTGAGGTCAGTGCTTTCATTTGTCTGTTGGAATGAGCCCGAATGACAATGACGTGAGTGCTCAGCAGGCTGGTAATTGCAATCATGTGCATTGTCAACCACATTGATTAAGTCTTGCTGTCAAATATAACCTTGGCATTTCGCTATTGTGTGCTCTTCACATCCCAACTATGATCACCTCCATCCATCAGGATAACAGAGCACCAAATTTAACATATTTCTGATGAAGGGTCTAGGCCCGAAACGTCAAGCCTTCCTGCTCCTATGATGCTGCTTGGCCTGCTGCGTTCATCCAGCCCCACACCTTGTTATCTCTATATTTCAATGAAAGTTTATGTCTTGTTGTTCCTGCAATTGCTGTTAACATCAAAGTGACCCACGAGTAGATCAACCATTGAGATCCTTGTAATGAGAAGATTGTGTTTGTTCCTACTGCAACTCAGGGGGACCACTCACCATAGTGTAGCTGCACATGTCACACCTCTGCCAGAGAGTTGGGTCAGTCTGAACAGCCTCAGGGGGCTGAATGGCCTCCTCCTTTTCCCATCTTCTGGCTGTCTCTATATTCTTAACCATTGTATGGCACACTACCCGTGACACTTGGATATCTGGGAGTCCCTGCTTGGAATTTACTTTCCTAATCGTGATCTTTCACCTGCACAGCAAGTCAAATTTGATCAATTGCCCCTTGACTATCTCTAGTTGAATTTTCAACGTGTTTTCACAAAGTGAGCTGAATCACAAGGAGATGCAATGTGACACCTTTAATTCAGATGATAATGGGAAACAGCACAAGCAAACACTGCACCTGTCCTCCTCCCCTCAGAACTCCGAAAGGTTTTGCTTCGGAAAAATCATCTTGAAAACAGGAATATTTGACAAATGGGAGATAACAAGGTGTGGGGCTGGATGAACACAGCAGGTCAAGCAGCATCATAGGAGCAGGAAAACTTGACGTTTCGGGCCTAAACCCTTCATCAGAAATAGGGGAGGGGAAGAGGGTTCTGAAATAAATAGGGAGAGACGGGGAGGCGGATAGAGGATGGATAGAGGAGAGGATAGGTGGAGAGGAGGCAGACAAGTCGAAGAGGCGGGGATGGAGCCAGTAAAGGTGAGTGTAGGTAGGGGGGTAGGGAAGAGATAGGTCAGTCCAGGGAGGACGGACAGGTCAAGGGGGCGGGAATGATGTTAGTAGATAGGAGATGGGGGTGTGGCTTGAGGTGAGAGGAAAAACAGGTTAGGGAGGTGGAGATGAGCTGGGCTGGTTTTGGGATGCGGTTGGGGGAGGGGAGATTTTGAAGCTTGTGAAATCCACATTGATGCCATTGGGCTGCAGGGTTCCCAGGCTGAATATGATTTGCTGTTCCTGCAGCCTTCGGGTGGCATCACTGTGGCATTGCAGGAGGCCCAGGATGGACATGTCGTCTGAGGAATGGGAGGGGGAGTTGAAATGGTTCGCGACTGGGAGGTGCAGTTGTTTGTTGCGAACTGAGTGCAGGTGTTCTGCAAAGCAATCCCCAAGCCTCCGCTTGGTTTCCCCGATGTAGAGGAAGCTACAACGGGTACAGCGATACGTATTTGACAAATGGTATTGGTTCACTTTTTTAATGTATACATTGAGAGTTGTACCATTATGCTTCAATGACTAGTTTTGCTGATTTTTACCTTCTGACCATTCGTCCTGGATAAGGTATTCTTCCCGTTTCATTTTCAGAAGAGGAAAGACTCAAGAAACCACCTTGACAGGCTTACTTAAAATAATTAAAGCATTTGATTAGGGCAGAAGCTTTTGAGGGTGGGTGGCTCAGCACCACCCACCAACACCACACCCCCCACCCTGCCCCACTGTCCAAATGGCCATGTCTCAACCACCCGCTGCATGAGCCATGAGCTTGTGAGCCCCGTGTGCAGGAGTCAGCCATAGATGTCCCCATCACTACCAAGTTAGAACTGGAACTCTTACAGGAAGACAGATCTTTAATGGGTTAAACAGTCCTGGGGAGTGGGCAGGAAAATGGAGTTGACCCAACCAAAGGGGGACAATGGTCAGTTCGGGGTCCTTCCCCTTCGACACGGTCACCCCTGGGGGTTTGGCATGCTAAAGCTCAGGAGTCAGTGCTCCATTGTGTAAATTGGGGAATTGAGAGGTCGGGATTGGACGAAGCCTACTGGGCTACAACATGGACAACACCTGCGATGGGATCAACTCAGATCTACGATTGGGAGACGACAGGACATTGGAGAGCTTCCACACACAAAGGAGGAGGCGGGGGGGAGGTGGTGGTGACTGGAACTCTCTTCCACAAATGGCAGTGGGTGCTAAATCAATTGTTGACTTTACATCTGTTAAGCAAAGGTAGTAAGGGATATGGGCCAAAGACAGGTAAATGGATTTACACCATTGATCTCATTGAATAGCGGAACAGACTCGAGGGGCTGAATGGCCTACTATTGTTCATATATTCCTATGACATGGGTTCCTGTTAGTATGGGGGGAGGGACAGCCTAAATTTAGTGCGGGACAGGGTAGGGCTGCTCCAACATTTAATACAATCATGGCTGTCCAATTCTCAGCCTCAACTCCATTTTCTTGCCCCCTCCCCATGACCCTTTAACCCATCAAAAATCTGTCTTTCTGCAAGTTCCAACTTGGCAGCGATGGGGACAGCTACGGTTGGGTCCTGTGCACAGAGCTCAACAGCTCAGGGCTCATGCAGCAGGTTCTGCCCCATCTACACGGCTTCATTATTGTCTTTCCAGCTCGGTAACATTTTATTTTTGATTTGGTTGCTCTGGGCTTCCTCCTGCCATCGTCTCTCCATCTCAGAGCCAGGAGCTGTCGGTCAATGCCCAGCATTGGAGTAGGTTTGGGACAAGGACAGTGTGACCATCTCCAGCTCAGAGACAGTGGATGCAATGGGAGAAAACGGTCACCTTGCCAGGATGTCGCAGACAATGTAGGATGGCAGAGGGTGGAAAAGCAAAGAGGGTGAAGTCTACAAGGAGGGAAAGATGTTTCAGTTTCAGTAACATCAACGTGATACCAATTTATTCAATGTTTTACAATTTGTTCTGTAATTTATTCATTAATTCATTCTGTAATCCAAGATGGCACCAGAGTATGGAGGCATTATACACGTTTCACTGTACCTAGGTACAAGTGACAATATTAATTAAATCAAGTAAATTAAATTAAATAAGGAACATAGGAACTAGAAGTAGGAGGAGACAATTCAGGCCCTTGAAACTGTTAGATAGGAGGCCACAGTCCACACAGAGGGCAGAGTTAGGATGTTATAAAGACGTAAACTAGTGGAGTGCCTCAAGGAACTGTCTTAGACCCTCAATTATTTCTTATCTTTATTAACAAGGAGAGGTTGGGTCCAATTACAATCGTTTTCTTCAACAATGCTGTAAGTCAGAAGTCACACAACACCAACATGTTTATTTGAAACCTCAAGCTTTCAGAGCATAGCCCCTTTTGCCAGGTGAAGTGGGAGAGATGCACACAGACACAGAATTTATGGGCAGAGAGATCAAGAGCAGAGAGATCAATAGATCATAGAAATGGCGTGAGCGATGCTGAATAATAAGTGCCCGCAAGCAATCAAAAGTGTCAGACTATGAGAGTAAAGTGACAACAGCCGAATAACAAGTGAAGGGATGATGTATAATCTGATTAAATGAGGCAGGGAGATAATTACAAAAATCTAGATATAAGATGGGTGCTGGAGACAGGCCAAATATCTGGAATAACATGATTGGCATAAGAGTTGCATACTGAGGGTCTAATCAAAGTCATAAACAAACCAAAACTGTACAAAATAATTAAAGTAGAGAGACCATAACAAGGTATCAAGGTGATGGTGTTAAAACAGGGCAGTAAGGAGGATTTTACAGATACAGAACAGTGTGGGGGGGTACACATGTAGGGCAATATGAACCGATGATCCCAGTTGAGGCCTGACAAAGGGGCTCCGAAAGCTTGTGATTTCAAACAAACCTGTTGGACTATAACCTGGTGTCGTGTGGCTTCTGACGTTGTTCACCCCCATCCAACGCCAGCAGCTCCACATCAATGATGCTCTACAACAAGGAACACCCGAACATTCACTCATATTGAAAATGAATTCTTATGAAGGACAATGATATTTCATAGCATTTCACCCCAAATAAACCAAAATGGAATCAAAATATTTTAATGAAAAGTGTTGAGACATTTGACTTTCATTGGAAATCAATGAGAGTTTAACACAGTTCTGACTGAGTTAATGTAGTGTCACAGGCTGTGAGTGTTGTTGTTGGGTCAGTATTTATTGCCCATCCCTAATTGCCCATGGGGCAGTTAAGAGTCAACCACTTTGCTGTGGGACTGGAGTCACATGTAGGCCAGGCCAGGGAACGATGGCAGTTTCCCTCCCTAAGGGACATTAGTGAACCAGGTCGGTTTTTCCAACAATGGTTTCATGGTCAGAATTAAACAATTAATGTCAGATTTTTAATGAATTCAAATTCCACCAACTGACGTGGTGGCTTTTGAACCTGGGTCCCCAGAAAGTTACCTGGTTTCTGAATTAATAGCCTCGCAATAATACCGCTAGATTATCATCTCCTCAAATCAACGTGTATTCATCCCTCCCAAAAAGGGCTTGTATTCCAATCTTGACACTATTAATATTTAAAGTGATATGCTGGGCATTGTGTTCACAACACAACACTTTACGCTCCAATGAAAAAAATCACGGCCTCTGCCTCGAAGTCAAACCTTCCATTCCTGGCAACATCCTGGTCCCTAACCCATGTCTCTACAGCCAGTCAACTAGAATTTGTCAGTCTGGCTGCAGTACCAGCTGCGGTTCCCCGACAGCCAATCCCTCAGTTCAAACAATTAGTCAGGAGGATGCCCACATCAAGCTCTGTTGGCACCCTTCAGCCATTTTCTATTTGGTGTGGCGTCTGATATTTTCTAATCATCCTGTTCAGGGATGTTATTACCTGCCTCTGAAGCTGGTGGGACTTAAACATGGATCCCCTGGCTCAGAGGTAGGGGCTCTACCACTGCGCAAGGTATTACATTTGGCTAAAGGAGAGACTTCAACACAGTCCCAGCAGAACTAAGGTGGACTAGTGGCCGCAGCTGGTACTGCAGCCAGACTGACAAATTCGAGATAACAAGCATGGGGCTGGATGAACACAGCAGGTCAAGCAGCATCATAGGAGCAGGAAAACTTGACGTTTCGGGCCTAAACCCTAGTTGACTGGCTGTAGAGACATGGGTTAGGGACCAGGATGTTGCCAGGAATGGAAGGTTTGACTTCGAGGCAGAGGCCGTGATTTTTTTCATTGGAGCGTAAAGTGTTGAGGATACACCTTACAGAGGTTTATAAAATCAGGTGGAGTATAAATAAGGTGAATGGCAAGTATCTTTTCCCTAGGCTGGGGAATTTCAAGACTGGGGCCATATTTTTAAGGTGAGAGGAGACAGTTTTAAAAAGGACACGAGGGGCAACTGTTTTACACAGAGGGTGGTTCGTGCGTGGAATGAACTTCCAGAGGAAGTGATGGATGTGGATACAGTTACAACATTTAAATGACATTTGGAATAAGAAATGTTTGGAGGAATATGGACCAAGTGCAGGCAGGTGGGACTAGCTTGGTTTGAGATTATATTCAGCATGGACTGGTTGGTTTGAATGGTCTGTTTCCATGCTTATGACTGTATGACTCAACGACTCATCTCTGTATTAAATGAGGGGATAGGATTGGGGAGGGTGGTGGGGCTGTTTCCAAGTTTTTAAAAAATGCCTCCTAGTTTTGGACGCACCCAGAAAAGGAAACACCCTTTCTTTCACAGCCAAATGTCAACATCATTCATGATCTTATTCACTTCAATCAAATGACCCCTCACTCTTCTATATTCTAATGGAAACAAGCCCAGTCTGTCCAAGTATTCTCATAAAGGCAACCGAGGTCATTGTAGGTGTTTATATGGTATAGTCAATAGCTCCTAATAGTAGTGAGTTCCACAGTCTCAGCTTGCTTTGGGTAAAGAAGTTTCTTCAGAATACCAAATAGTAAGAACTGCCGATGCTGGAGAACCTGAGATAACAAGGTGTAGAGCTGGATCAACGCAGCAGGCCAAGCAGCATCAGAGGAGCAGGAAGGCTGACATTTCGGGTCGGGACCCTTCTTCAGAAATGAGGGAGCGGGAAGGGAGCTCTGAGATAAATACAGAGAGAGGAGGGTTGGGGCTGGGGAATGTAGGTGGGATGGTGATAGGTGCGTGCAGGTAGGGAGTGGTGGGGATTGGTTAGTGAGGTGGGAGGGGTGGATGGGGGACAGAAGATGGACAGGTTATGTCAGGTCAAGGAGGCGGGGATGAGAGGGAGGGTTGGTCGTGGGATGAAGCTGGCGGTGGGGAGATTTTGAAACTGGGAAAGTCCACATTGAGTCCTCCTTGGGAGCCTACAACTCAATGGTCTAAATGTGGACTTTAGCAGTTTCAAAACCTCCCCATCCCCGGCCTCGTCCCATGTCCAGCCCTCCCTCTCATCGACACAACCTCTCCCTCTTCTTCCCCACCTATCCACCCCTCCCACCTCATTGACCAATCCCCACCACTCCCTACCTGCACTCACCTATCGCCATCCCACCTGCCTTCCCCAGCCCTACTCCTCCTCTCTATTCATTTCTGAGCTCCCTTCCCCCTCCCCCATTTCTGAAGGGTCCCGACACGAAAAGTCAGCTTTCCTGCTCCTCTGGTGCTGCCTGGCCCGCTGTGTTCCTCCAGCTCCATTCTGCGTTACCTTCAGAATACCATGTTGGATTTACTAGTGCCTGTGGTTGTGGGCCAGCGTGCAAACAGTATCACCTTTCCTACATCAAAGCAGGCACAATTATAAAGATGTCACTTCGTTTACACTGTTTTTGCTGGTGAAAAGACCCCTGACCCGTTCAATGTTTGTTTTATTCCTTCCCTGCAATAAAATTGCAATGAACTGTTTCAGTCGCAGCCCAGCCTACGCTTAATGAGATTTGCTGAAGTTGATGATGGCGCAGAGCAACTGTCCAAATGCCAAATTCATCCTTGTAGTTTAAATGAAATGTTAATAATCAAAGTGACTAATTGGATAGATAAAACCCCAGACAGTGAGGGAGTCCTTACAGAAAGATTGTTGGCTGTTTTGTACACTGTTACACCTCTTTGATGTTTTAGTGGTAAATCTTCAAGGAGTTTCCATTTGATTAGCCGGTTAAGTTACATGCAGTCGGTCGGAGTAAGGCTGCTTTCTTCTCTCTCTTACAAATAAAGATTTCCCTTGCCTTTGAAAACAAATGATTTAAAACTGAAGCCAGAAGCGTCAGAGGATGCTGTCGGACTTGAGCTCATGCAAGTACTGAAGAAACTGGTGGTGATCTGCTTTCGATGAAGAATCAGAGAATCACAGCATCATAAAGTACAGAAGAGGCCCTTCAGCCCATCGAGTTTGTATTGCCAAGAATCAACTATTACCTGCACTAGTCCCACTTTCCTGCATTAGGCCCACAGCCTTTATTTGTGACACAGATTACACCTACTGAAGTGTGCTGGAGTCAAGGGTCAAGGTTTAATGGAGCTGCTCAAAATGCTCACACCACCCACTGTGCTCGTTTCAAGAATGTGGTTGAGGAGTCGTGTCAATCGAGACAGTCAGACTAATGTTCTGGGGACGCAGGTTCGAATCTCACCATGCAGAAGGTGAAATTTGAATTCAAGAAACAAAAATCTGGAATTATAAAAGCTTGTAAAATGGTGTCCAAGCTTTGATTGCTGTAAAAACCCACCTGGTTCACTGAGGAAGGAAATCTGCCATCCTTACCTGAGCTGACCTACATGTGACTTTGGACCCACCGTGATGCAATTGATGTTTAACTGCCTGCAAAGGGTGACAACCCTGGAGAGAAATAATTGCAAATGACACCATACTGGTCCAACACATCTGGTACAGTTCAAAATGGATCTCTAGTACTTTCATTTCTAAGTATCAATGGGGTTTTTTTCCCTCTGAGTAGGCTTAGACAACAAATGCTAGCTTTGCCAGTGATGCCCACATCCCACGAAAGACTGAAGACGTATCTCTGGTCGGCAATGGAAATAATAAGGCTGGAAATGCAGATCAAATTGGAACATCCCTTCTTGTGCACTGGAATAGGCAGTACACTTGAGAGTTCAGGAGCCCAAGTCTGGAAGCTGTCAGTGGAACAGAATAGCGCGATATGACACGACACATGCCTGAGTGATTGGACATAATGTTGGCCATTAAACATTGCTCCAGAAAAGGATCTTTGCAGTGCTTTGAAACAAGACATAAGTTTTTATTTTGTCCTTGTGTTCAACTGAATGAAAAATCTTTGTCCAACACTGCAGTCAATCAAGGTCAATGGTCACCGACAGCACAGCGTCCCTTGGATTGGCAGATGTAAGGATTTATATTTTAAAAGCATGTCGCTCTAAAGCAATCCTTTTTTTCCCAAAAACAATACAAGCTATTACTTTTTTTATTTTAGTTGTACAACATTTAGCTCTGGGCAAAATTCATTATCTAAATACACGTCGATCATGCAAAGCCAAAATCAGTCTGGATTTTAGGAGCTGACTAGTCAGCTATCGATGGCCTGTTATTTCTGGACAATGATTAATTTCTCAGGAGACATTCTGTAGAAACGTTGACAACTTCCTGCAGGCTGTTCTAGAGATTGCTGGGCTACAGATGACACAGTGCAGAAGTAATATCGTAAATCATAAACACCAAAAGGCAGCTCTGCGCATGTTGTGGGCCATGTCCAGACCATCACTGAGGTTGAGCAGGCACAGAGAATTTCTCAAATTGCTATTTGACCATCTCGGTTTCTTTCTTTTCTCTTCAACCACGCATTAAAGTTGGCATCAGGGGTGAGGGTGGAGAGAATGTGGAATGGAAAGTCCTCATAATAGCAAGAGCATTAAAAAAGCCACATCAAAGGATTCAGTAAATCCATCAAATGTGAACTGTGCACTCACTCGTAAAGAGCCCATTTAATTTCATTTCAATTACATTCCTTTGCATGAAGTTACTGATAGCTAATTGGAGTCTGTTACATATTCCCTGTAAACAGTACCACATTCTAAATAAAACTATTTAACTTTACATTGACCCCATAAAACAATCTCATCAAATAAATGTCATAAAGCGAACCAAGTAATCCAGAAAGAAAATAACCCTCTGTCCCCCTTAACAGCACTCACCAGCAATGGATGGTCAAGGCAACAGCGTGGAGTGGAGTGTCCCGAGAAATATTTTGCTCCTAAATTTTAGCCCCTGAGTCAGGAACTCAAGGGTTCAAGACCCAGTCTAGATCCATGAGTGCTTAATCAAGCCCAGGGTCTACTGAAGGAGTCTTGTACTCTTAAAGGGGCCATCTTTGAGACAACTGCTTGTTTGTCTTCTCAACTGAATATAAAAGATCTTACAGTCATATTTGAAAAAAGTGGCAGTGAGGAGGTGTCCCTGTTCTCTTGGCTGATATCTATCTCTCAATCCACATCTCCAACAGCAGGTCACCATGCTGTAGTTTTCAGGAGCTTCCCGTCTGCAGATTGGCTGCAGTGTTTGCTACATTGCAACGGGAACTACACTTCAAATTCCCATCATTGGTTGGAAGGTGCAAGTGTGAAGTGATGCATTTTGGGAGGTCTAATTCTAGAGCGAACTATACTGTAAACGGAAGAGCCTTGGGAAAAGTTGATGAGCAGAGAGATCTGGGAGTTCAGGTCCATTGTACCCTGAAGGTGGCTGCACAGGTGGATAGAGTGGTCAAGAAGGCATATGGTATGCTTGCCTTCATCGGACGGGGTACTGAGTATAAGAGCTGGCAGGTCATGTTAAAATTAGACAAGACTTTGGTTCGGCCGCATTTAGAATACTGTGTACAGTTCTGGTCGCCACATTACCAAAAGGATGTGGAAGCTTTGGAGAGGGTACAGAGAAGGTTTACGAGGATGTTGCCTGGTATGGAAGGTGCTAGCTATGAAGAGAGGTTGAGTAGGTTAGGATTGTTTTCATTAGAAAAAAGGAGATTGAGGGGGGACCTGATTGCGGTCTTCAAAATCATGAAGGGTATAGACAGGGTTGATAGAGATAAGCTTTTTCCCAGGGTGAGGGATTCAATAACAAGGGGTCACGCGTTCAAGGTGAGAGGAGAAAAGTTCAAGAGGGATACACGCGGAAAGTACTTTACACAGAGGGTGGTAGGTGCCTGGAACGCGTTGCCAGCAGAGCTAGTAGAGGCAGGCACGGTAGATTCATTTAAGGTGAGTCTGGACAGATGCATGAGTAGGTGGGGAGCAGAGGGATACAGATCCTTAGGAATTGGGCGATAGGTTTAGACAGTGGATTTGGATCGGCACAGGCTTGGAGGGCCGAAGGGCCTGTTCCTGGGCTGTAAGTTTTCTTTGTTCTTTGTTCTTTGTTCTTTGTTCTTTGTTCTTTGTGCCAAGGAAGGATTATGAAATGTGCTCTAGAAATGCAAGCCTTTCCATTTCTGGGGGGGGACACAGAGTGGAGATACGTTAGTAGGAATGAATGTGGATTTGAAGAAGGTTCAGAGGAGATCTAACAGGTTGGTGTCAGCAATAACTAAAAGGGCTGGAGAAACTTATCTAGTCTGGGAGCAACAGCAGACAGAATGGCTCAAATCTGAGTCCTCTCCGGAACAAAATCACACCAAGCTCAAAACATTAACCCTGTCTCTCACTGCACTTTCCTT
>JAHRHZ010000053.1:22645226-22646774 GCA_024137785.1 Ginglymostoma cirratum
CACCTGCCTGCTCCCTCCAAACCTTTCCAATTCATGCACCTATCCAAATGTCTTTTAATTGTTGCCATTGTACCCACATCCACCTCTTCCTCAGGAAATTCATTCCACACGCGAACAACATCTGGGATTTTGTGTTCAATTCTAACAAATTGAAAGAATATAAACATCTCCCCGTGACAGTTAACAGTGTCAGCATCACTGAATCCCCGCATTCGTCATTCTGGGGATCACCAGGAAAATTTAACCAGAACAACAGAGAGTTACATAGAGAGAAAGTTTCTGAACGAATAAAGCAGAGAGTGAGGCAAATGAATTTGGGGCATGGGTTCAAATCACACTATGACAGTTGGCATAATTTAAATTAAACTGCACAGCTCTGAGGTGTAAAGGGTCTGTGTGCCCCATTGCAAAACACGAGCACGCAGGCACAGCAAATAATTAGGAAAGCGAATAGAATATTATTGTGTGGGCAGTTAAATATCAAAGTAAGGACTGGAAACTTCAGTGATACAGGACATTGGTGAGACTACATCTGGGTTCTGTGTATAGTAGTGGTCTCCTTATTTAAGGAGTGATGTTAACCTACTGGAAGCAGCACAGAGAAGATTCACTAAGCTCATACCTGGAGTGGGTGGATTGTCTTATCAGGAAAGGGTGGATGCGCTGGTCTTATATCCTTGGAGTTTAGAAGGGTTGAAAAGTGACTTGATTGGAACATGCGAGATTGTGAGGGGTCAGGAAAGGGTGGGTGTGGAGAGGGTGGAAGAACTTATAAATAGGGGACCACCCACTTAAGACACAGAGGGTGGTGAGTGTTTGAAACTCTCTGCTGGAAAAGAGTTCTAATACTAGGGGGCATGCATTTAAACTGAGAGGTGGGAAGTTCAAAGGAGATGTGAGGGACATGACACAGAGAATGGTAGAAGTGTGGAACACGCTGCCAAGGGTAGTGGTGGAGAGAGGTAAAATAGGAACATTTAAGGGACTTTTTGATAAGCACATGAAAATGGAAGGAATGGAGGGATATGGACCAAGGGCAGAAAGAAGGGATTAGTTTAATTTAACGTAATGTTTGGCGCAACATTGTGGGCTGAAGGGCCTGTTCCTGTGCTGTGCAGTTCTACGTTCTGTGTAAAAGTCAGTGGAAGCAAACACTTAAAATATTTTCAAGCCAGAGGTGTCTAGCTTCTTGCTAGGTAAGGGGGTGAGAGAGTATCATGGGGAGGTGGGAATGAGGTATAATCAGATCAGTCATGATTTTATCGAATGGCAGACCAGGCTGGAGGGATGAATGGCCTATTCCTTCTGCCAATTTGAAAGTCATTATATCTTAATATTAGAGATAAAAGGTACTGCAGATGCTGGAGAATCCGAGATAACAAGCATGGGGCTGGATGAACACAGCAGGTCAAGCAGCATCATAGGAGCAGGAAAACTTGACGTTTCGGGCCTAAACCCTTCATCAGAAATGGGGGAGGGGAAGAGGGTTCTGAAATAAATAGGGAGAGAGGGGGAGGCGGATAGAGGATGGATAGAGGAGAGGATAGT
>JAHRHZ010000053.1:22647174-22664783 GCA_024137785.1 Ginglymostoma cirratum
CTAACTTCTGTCCCAGTGTTTCAATATTTAAATACTCATTGAAATGGCCAAACAAGCAACTCTGTTCAAGGGCAATTAGAGTTGGATCACAAGTGTTGACCTGGTCAGCAACACAAAACTTCCTTAAAGAAACCAAAAGTGAGTACAGGTAGCTCTCCAATAATGCGATAATCGTGTTCTTGCGTGACCTTGCGCTCTAGGAAATCACGCTGTAGAAAATCACCATATAAAATCGTGTTATAGACAAATTGCTATGGAAAGTCTCCATACTTATACAGCAAAAAGAGTGTGTTATCCAAACAGCGTCCACTATTCAGCCAATTCACTTTAGCAAACCGTGTGTTATTGCTGAACTGCCTGTAAAAGAAACAGCTGCTCAGTACGGTGAACTGAAGTGCTATCAGTTTAGACATCACTGCTGATGGTGGTACTTAACTGTCCGTGTTGAGGCAGTGTATCAGATTTTTATTTGTACATAAAATCAATGCTTCAGTAAACTAACATTAAGATTTAACGTCCGCGAAAGTGCACGTCAGCTAATGGGTAAATCTTTCTTTGAGTTTCAACATCAAAATGTGTCAGTAACAAATCTGAAGTGGGATAATTAGAATATTAAGGTAATGGTAAATTGTTTAAATAAGAAATCTTATTTCGTAATTAGTGGTTCGATGCGCAAAGCTATGCATTTTGTGAGTAGAAGCTCACTATTAATGTGAACGTTACAGCAACACAGTCAACATTATTCATTGCATAACAGTAATTTGTTCGAAGTTGCAAACACACACTTTTCACTCAACTAAGGTGCATCTCTAACGTTTTGAAATGTTAAGACACCAGGGTACAGTTTTCACTTTGGAGACATTTTGTTTTATTCATTCATAGAACATTGGTGATGCTAGCTCGGCCAACATTTATGGCCCATCCTCATTGGCCCTGGTGAGCTGCCTTCCTGAGCCACTGCAGTCCACATGCTGTAGGTAGATCCACAGGAAGGTCCCACAAAAAAAAACATTGTGATAATGACCAGAGTTCTAAGCAATGTGCTCTAATAATACACATCCCTGGTACGTTGACTCTGTTCCTCTCCACAGGAGACGCCAGGCGTGTGGAGTACTTCTAACAATTTCTTTTTATTTCAGGTTTCCAACGTCTGATTTACTTTCATTCTTTTGGGCAGTCAGATAATTTGTGTTTCCCAGCGAATTTAGTTGAAGGATCTGCAGACTAAGATGCCAGAGAGAACTCCCCTGTCCTTCTGCAAGATCAGGGAAACAGGTTTCAGGGTTAGAAATCATAGAATCGAATCCTTACAGTGTGGGAAGAGGCCATTCAGCCCATTCAGTCAGCACCGAGCCTGTGAAGAGGATCCTATCCAGACCCATACCCATACCCATACCCAATCCCTGTATTTCCAATTGCCCATTCGCCTAATCTGTGCATTCCTTGACACTACCGGGCAGTTTAGTGTGGCCAATCCACCTCTTTGAGCTAGTGGGAGGAAACCCACACAGACATGGGGAGAATGTGCAAACTCCACACAGACAGTCACCCGAGGCTGGAATCGAACCCAGGTCCCTGGTGCTGTGAGGCAGCAGTGCTAACCACTGAGCCACCGTGCCGCCCCAAATGAGGGTAATGAATTGCCCAAAAGATGTGGAATGTTAATAAAATTGCAAGAGATTGTCTTTAAGTTAATATAGCCATTGAACGCCATAGCCCCAATGGATTTGTCATTCAAGACGCAAGCTCATTGCAATTTAATAGAAAGTAAATCTGTGCACAGCAGGCAAAATTGAATAGCTACTCAAATTAGAATTTCTGTGGAGGTGCAGAGAGCATGAACAGGGTCTCCTAGGAGATGTTAGTTCAGTATTTGTTTTTTAATGCAACTGGCAGTGTAATCCACACATAAAAGTTCAGAAACTTGTAAAACCTGAACAGATTTATCATAAAACTCCTACAGAAACTTAAAATTTATGCCTTCAATTCTTATCATTTGAATGTGGGAGCTGATCTCAACAATAGGAAGCAGGCAGGAGTAAATCTTCCTCTGGCACAGGTCCACAAGTTCGAATATTTATGGCGTAATATTGCAGGTTCATTAGCTAAGAGTTTCGATGATGGAATTACTGAGTTCCCACTCTCTTTCATAGCACAAAAAGGAGACAGTCTCTCCAGTGAACATTCTTTTTGCGTCTAAAATTATTGACATGTTACTTCAATCAATGGATCTGGGATCTCCACTCATGTTGATTAAACCCTGACCAATGTTTGACTTTCCACCAGAGTATCTGCTTACCTGTCACAAGTAAGGCAATAAGGAATAGGCAATAAGTGCTGGTCCTGGCCCATGAAATGCCCACATCCCATGTACAAATGAAGCACTTAGGTTTGTGGGATCCTGCTGTGCACAAGTTGTCTGCTAAATCTCCCATGTTGCAACAGCTGCAGCTCTTGAGGTAGGTTTTGGTTGGATGGAGAGCATTCCAGGACATCCTGAGATCATGGAAGATGCTATGGACATGCAAGTTCTCTCTCAGGACAGCACGAGACTAGTACAACAGGTCTTCTACTTTCAAAACAGAAAGAGGATTCAGAAATCTAATTGAGGATTCTCTTAAAGTTAACATGCAGCATCAGTTGGCAGTTAGGAAGGCAAATGTAATGTTAATATTTGTTTCGAGGGGACTAGAACACAAAAACAGGGATGTGCGCTGAGGCTATACAAAGTTTTGGTCAGACCGCGTTGAAACATAGAAACATAGAAATATAATAAGCAGTTTTGGGCACCTTATCTAAGGAGAAAGTGCTGGCCTTGGAGGGGGTCCAGAGGAGGTTTACATTAATGATCCATGGGAAGAAGAGCTTATTATATGTGGTCAAGGACTCTGGCTCTGTACTCAAAGGAGTTTAGAAGGATGGTAGGGATCTGATTGAAACTTACAGAATATTGAGACGCCTGGATATAGTGGATGTAGAGAAGACGTTTCCATTAGTAGGAGACACTAGGACCTCAAGGCACAGCCTCAGAGTGAAAGGCCGACCTTTTGAAACTGAGATGAGGAGGAATTTCTTCAGCCAGAGGGTGATGAATCTGTGGAACTCATTGCTGCAGAGGGCTATGGAGGACAAGTCATTGAGTGCATTTAAAACAGAGAGAGAGAGGTTCTTGATTAGTAAGGAGATTAAGGATAACAGTGAGAAGGTAGAAGAATGGGGTTGAGAAACATGTCAGCCATGATTAAATGATCAAGCAGACTCAATGGGCTGAATGGCCTAATTCTGCTCCAATGTCTTATCACCCATGATCTTCCCCTAGTAATGCAATATGTTGAATCTTCCAAATAAGGCATCACTAACGCATTCAATGTGCTTCTGAAAGAAAAGTCCTGAATGCAAATTCTGAAGAAGGTCACCAGACTTGAAAAATTAACTGCTGCTCTCTATAAATAGAGTCATAGAGTTGTAGAGCTGTACAGCAAGGAAACAAACCCTTCAGACCAACTCGTCCATGCTGGCCACATATCCAAAATTAATCTAGTCCCATTTGCCAGCATTTGACCCACATCCATCTAAACCCTTCCTATTCATGTACCCATCCAGATGCCTTTAAATGTTGTAATTGTACCAGGCTCCACCACTTCCTCTGGCAGCTCGTTCCATACATGGATCACCCTCTGTGTGAAAAAGTTGCCCCTTAGCTCCCTTTTAAATCTTTCCCCTCTCACCCTAAACATTTGTGCTCAAGTTTTGGACTCCCCCATCCAGGGAAAAAGACCTTGGCTGTTCACCCTATCCATGACCCTCGTGATTTTATAAACCTCTACATGTCACCCCTCAGCATCCGACGCTCCAGGGAAAACAGCCCCAGCCTTTTCAGCCTCTCCCTATAGCTTAAAATCTCCAACCCTGGAAAACTCTCAGACCAACTCTGAACCCTTTCAAATTTCACATCTCTCCTACAGCAGAGAGACCAGAATTGTATGCAGTATTCCAAAAGTGGCCGAACCAATATTCTACACAGCTGCAACCTGACCTCCCAACCGCTATATTTAATGCACTAACCAATAAAGGGAAGCGTACCAAGCACCTCCTTCACTATCCTGTCTACCATGTTCAACGAGCTATGAACCTGCACTCCAAGATCTCTTTGTTCAGCAACACTCCCCAGGACCTTACCATTAACTGTATAAGTCCTGCCCTGATTTGCATTTTCAAAATGCAGCACCTCACATTTATCTAAATTAAACTCCATCTGCCACTCCTCAACCCATTGGCCCATCTGATCAAGGTCCCATTGTACTCTGAGATAACCTTCTTCACGGTCCACTACAGCCCCAATTTTGGTGTCACCTACAAACTTACTAACCATACCTCCTATATTCATATCCAAATGCTTTTTATAAACAGTAAAAAGAAATGGACCCAGCGCTGATCCATGATGGCAGACCTGCTGAGTTTCTCCAGCATTTTCTGTTGCCTTTTCATCTTGAGCATCCACAGTTCTTTGCTTTATTTTATATTCATGAGGGCTTCCTTCAGTTGCTTTTCACAATGGGCAGTCAACAAGTATTCCCTCTTCCCCACCTTTAAAATATTTCCGATATCTTCACCACAGTTTGTGAAGTTTGAAATTATTGCTGACGCTGTGTGATAACTGATTCAGCGTGACTTCTGGCTTCACTGGGGATGAAGTTGGCGAAACATGAAATAAAAAAAGCCCATTGTCCAGCGCCATCCTTCGACAGAGCCTCTACACATCTGGAAGGACAACAGCGTGATTGTCAATAAATGCCCTGTGACATTCAGACTTCTTCTAGTTGGCTGCAACGAGCATAAATATCGATGGGGACAAAAGAATACCAATGCATTCTGGTCTGAGATAAACAGTTTCATTGAGCACTCAGTTTCCAAACCCCTCTCCAGTTTGTTTATAGTGGCTTTTTCCACTTTGCTGTTTAAAGTGTAGAGAAGGCGAGGGGCTGGGGGAAGGATGTCAATTTAAATCTTAATTAGGCAGGCGCACAAATTGTCCTAATTATTAACTGCTGTTCGAGGCACTATAATATATCAAAGGATTAGGACTTTTTTCTCTGTATGCAAATATGCAATATGTTCCATTGAATGCAAATAAGGCAACGAACGCTCCTGTGCTGTCTTTGCTCATCTGAAAAACCAACTGGTGCTTTGTGTTGTGTCAAATTTATTGAATACGTAAGTCACCAAATGTGGTAAAACAAGGGCGATCAAAGTCCCTTTTCTTTCTTTATTCATTCACAGGATGTGGGCATCACTGGCCAGGCAACATTTATTGCCCATCCCTAACTGCCCAGAGGGCAGTTAAGAGTCAACCACATTGCTGTGGTAACAAGGCGTGGAGCTGGATGAACACAGCAGGCCAAGCAGCATCATAGGAGCAGGAAAACTTGACGTTTCGGGAAGGGTCTAGGCCCGAAACGTCAAGTTTTCCTGCTCCTATGATTCTGCTTGGCCTGCTGTGTTCATCCAGCTCCACGCCTTGTTATCTCAGATTCTCCAGCATCTGCAGTGCCTTTTATCTCTGATACAATTTTAACCACATTGCTGTGGGTCTGGAGTCACACGTAGGCCAGACCAGGTAAGGATAGCAGTTTCCTTCCCTAAAAGCGAACCTGATGGGATTTTCCTGACAATCAGCAATGGATTCATGGCCATCATTAGACTCTTAATTCTGGATATTTTTATTGAATTCAGATTCCACCATCAGCTGTGGCGGGATTCAAAACTGGGTCCCCAGAACCTTATCTGGGTCGCTGGATTAACAGTCCAGCGATAATACCACTAGGCCATCGTCTCCTAGGAGGGTTTTAATTCCTGGTAAATATAAATAGGCATCAAATCACCAAGGCAGCTCCAAACAGAGGCTAGCAGTTACTTCCTGCATGTTGATAATACAGAGGTGAAAGTAAAGAGCAATGTGCCTGGAGAGATACTGAATTGCCTTTATACAAGTTGGACTGTCCTATTGCAAAGGAAGTGAACATTATTGGTGTCATTAACCATAATCACCCTCAATTATAAAGCTGCAAGTAGCATACATTTGGCCAATAAATGTACACATTGTTTATTTATAGGCATCCAGTCATCTATTGTACCAGATTGAAGCTTGAGGCTCTTATAGATTTTTAACAAGTTGAGGCGGTATACAGAACAGGATTTCTGAGGTCTTCAGGAAGCCTTGCAGTTCTGGCAGCAGATGAGGAATTTATTCCTAAGTACGCGATTTGCATTCAGGCCCACGTCTGTGCTGAGAGCAGACTCACGGAGCGGTGTCTCTCTGCTGAGAGACAGATCACCACATCAAGCATTCAAAGCAGAGCCACGCGGATCTGTAAGCAAGCAGGCAAAAAAAAGCAAGAGGAACGCCAATAACTCTCAGAGAACCGGGGATTGGAGGAGCTGGCTACACACGCCGGAACAGCAAGGGATCGTGTCGTTGTGTTGTGTTTGCAGAATTATCTGTTTACAGGATATTGCACACTTCCATCGCTTGGCTGGTGGTGAGAGGGGCCCTACCAGTGAGATCATTTATGCATGCCCGGACTCTCTGTGCCACCGCACGCTGCCCTCGAGACTGTCAATGACCTCCTTCTGGAGTGCGCCTACGCGCAGGAGGTCTGGAGGGGAATGCAGTGGTATGTGTCGAGGTTCGTCCCGAGCAGCTCCGTGACACGGGACTCCATGCTCTACGGGCTGTTTCCCGGGACGCACACCGAGACCAATATCAACTGCGCCTGGAAGACCATCAATGCGGTGAAAGACGCTCTTTAGTCTGTCCGCAACTTGCTGGTCTTCCAGCGGAAAGAACTGACCCCGACCGAGTGTTGTGGACTGGCGCACTCCAAGGTCCAGGACTACGTGCTGAGGGATGCGCTAAAGCTTGGGGCGGCCACCGCCAAGGCGCGATGGGGAAAGACCACCGTGTAAGACCCCTTGGCCGGAATATAACAGGGGCCCTTTCCATAACTGGGTCCAGCTGGGGCCTCCTCCAACTGGTCAGGGGGCCAACCGGGAGATTTTTTCTTTTGTTTCTTTCCCTTTAGTTGGTGTACGTACCCCCTGGGTAATCCGGAGCGGATACTATGACCGGGTAGGACTGTAAATTTGTTTATTTTTTATATTTTCATGAATAAAGTATATCTTTTCAAAAAAAAAGATATCGCACACTTCCACGTGGGCCGTGCTCTCCAAAATGGGCTTTGGGGAGGGAATTTGTAACTGGATTGGACTGCTGTACTCTAATGTCATTAATGCAGGCTGAATCAATGGGTGGGGATCAGATCCGGTCAGACAGGGCTGCCCACCCCGTCCTACCTTGTTTTTGAGGTGTATAGAGCCCTTTTGCTAAGTTCAACAGGAAGGAGTGAGCCTGAGAGGAGTGACTGTTCCAGACAGAGGAGGCTTGCAGGTCAAAGCCTCCCTGTAGATGAATGTGTCTCCATTTTAAGACCATAAGAGACCATAAGAGACCATAAGACATAGGAGCAGAAATTAGGCCAGTCAGCACATCGAGTCTTCAGATTACCTGAAGGTGCTGGGAATATGGTTCGGAGAGTCCAGGACATGTGCAAAATGTCAGGAGGAGTGCAATGCCAAGGTGAGGCAAAAACTGGGTTTTTGGGAGCACCACTCCCTCTCCATGTCATCAGGCACGAGGCACTCTCTCTGCTGTTGGACATGACACAGATCTGGCCCATTCCCTGAAACTGTGCCATTGCAGTCACCTGAACCATCTTCCAAATCACCTAGAGGTCTAAAATGGACAAGAACATATCCATCATCCTTACGGCTACCTTTGTGTGCAGCTGCATCAAGTTGTGTGTAGACCCGCAGTATGCAAGCACCAAGTGTCACTACTTACTGAAGTTCTACCCGTCCCTGGTTTGTGAAGGGTGAGACTGGCCTTATTGCCGTGGAAAGATCCAAGTATTTGGACCATCCCGTATCACCTCTCCATCGTGGAGAGATTTACAAAGAGAAACACCTTTGGCCACAGCTCCATCAGGAAGTGGTAGCGTCCTCGGGACCATAAAAGTTGCCACCCAGGTTGATAGGGTTGCTAAGAAGGCGTACGGTGTGTTAGGTTTTATTGGTAGAGGTATTGAGTTTCGGAGCCGTGAGGTCATGTTGCAGCTGTACAAAACTCTGGTGCGGCCACACTTGGAGTATTGCGTACAGTTCTGGTCACCGCATTGTAGGAAGGATGTGGAAGCATTGGAAAGGGTGCAGAGGAGATTTACCAGGATGTTGCCTGGTATGGAGGGAAGGTCTTATGAGGAAAGGCTGAGGGACTTGAGGCTGTTTTCGTTAGAGAGAAGAAGGTTAATAGGTCACTTAATAGAGACATACAAGATAATCAGAGGATTAGATAGGGTGGACAGTGAGAGCCTTTTTCCTCGGATGGTGACGGCTAGCACAAGGGGACATAGCTTTAAATTGAGGGGTGATAGATATAGGACAGATGTCAGAGGTAGATTCTTTACTCAGAGAGTAGTAAGGGCGTGGAATGCCCTGCCTGCAGCAGTAGTAGACGCACCAACTTTAAGGGCATTTAAATGGTCGTTGGATAAACATATGGATGATAATGAAATAGTGTAGGTTAGATGGGCTTCAGATTGGTTTCACAGGTTGGCGCAACATTGAGGGCCGAAGGTCCTGTACTGCGCTGTAATGTTCTATGTTCTATGTTCTATGAGGGAAAAAGAGAGGATGGATCATGTTGTGTGGTTCCCTGAGCAGACTGTCAAAGTCTTTTGGAAGAATGCCTCATCATCAGAATTTCCCAACAAGTCACGCTGTGTCATGGTGGCTCAGTGGTTAGCAATGCTCCCTCACGGCACCAGGGACCTGGGTTCAATTCCACTCTCAGGCGACTGTCTGTGTGGAGTTTGCACGTTCTCCCCGTGTCTGTGTGGGTTTCCTCCGGGTGCTACGGTTTCCTCCCACAGTCCAAAGATGAGCAGGCTATGGTGGAATGGTCACGCTAAATTACCCATAGTGTTCAAGGGTGTACAGGCTAGGTGGGTTAGCCATGGGAAATGCAAAGTTATGGGGATGAGTAGGCAGTTAGGTCTGGGTGAGATGCTCTTCAGGGGGTCAGTGTGGACTTGATGGGCTGAGTGGCCTGCTTCCACACTGTAGGGATTCCATTCTAAGTTCCAAGACATTGGTGAGAATCTTTGAGATTCTTCATGTACATCACAGGGACAGGTTGGAGTGGTCACTCTTGGACAGGAGGGAGTGGTTGCTCTGAGGCAGGTTGGAGTGGTGACTCTCAGACAGGAGGGGATGGTCGCTCTGGGATGGGGTGAGTGGTCACTCTGAGACAGGTTGGAGAGGTCGCCGTGGGACAATTTGGAATGGTCACTCTCAGACAGGAGGGAGTGGTCAATCTTGAACAGGTTAGAGTGGTCACTGTGGGATAGGTTGGAATGGTCACTCTCAGACAGGAGGGAGTGGTCAATCTTGAACAGGTTGGAGTGGTCACTGTGGGACAGGTTGGAATGGTCACTCTCAGACAGGAGGGAGTGGTCACTGTGAGACAGTTTGGAGTGGTCACTCTGGGACAGGAGGTAGTGGTCTCCCTGGGACAGGTTGGAGTGTTCCCTCTTGGGCAGAAAAGACCGGTCACTCTAGGACAAGTGGGTGTGGTCACTCTCAGACATGTTGAAGTGGTGCTGTGTCAGAGTTTGGTTGCAGAGTGAACAGACACTGGGGGCTCCATCTAAGAGCCTGGGTGGAAAATGTAACTGAATGGGGCAACAAACATGGATGTGGAGGCAGAAAAAGGGGGCTGTAGTATTTACTGGCTTGATAAACATGCTGCAGGAATGCTTCACTGTGTGCTGTTATGACCAGAAAACATAGCAGCAGAAATAGGCCATTCAGCCCATTGAGTCTGCTCCACCATTCAATGTGATCTTGGCTGATTCGATAATCCTCAACTCCACTTTCCTGCCTTTTCCCCATTATCCTTGATTCACCTCCTGATTAAAAATCTGTCTCTCTCAGCCTTGAATATACTCAATGGCCCAGCCTCGACAGCCCTCTGCGGTAAAGAAATCCACAGATTCACTCCACTCTGAGAGAAGAAATTCCTCCTCATCTGTGTCTTAAATGGGTGGCTCCCTCATTCTGAGATTAATCCCTCTGGACTCTCCCACAAGGGAAACAACCTTTCTGCATCTACCCTGTTAAGCCCCCTAAGCATCTTGTATATTTCAATAAGGTCCCCTCCCATTCCTCTAAACTCCAATGAGTACAGGCCCAACCTACTCAACCCCTCCTCATAAGACAGTCCCTCCATACCCGGGATCAGCCGAGTGAACCTTCTCTGGACTGCTTCCAAAGCCTTTTCCTGATGTGGAGGTGTTGGTGTTGGACTTGGGGTGAACAAGGTCAGAAGTCACAGGAAACCAGGTTTTAGTGCAATCGGTTTATTTGAAAACACAAGCTTCCTGAGCACTCCCCTCCAGCCCTACCACACCCGGCACTTTTCCTTGTAACCGCAGGAAGTGCTACACCTGCCCCCACACCTCCTCCCTCACCCCAATCCCAGGCCCCAAGAAGACTTTCCACATCAGGCACATGTTCACCTGCACATCTGCCAATGTGGTATACTGCATCCGCTGTACCCGTTGTGGCTTCCTCTACATCGGGGAAACCAAGCGGAGGCTTGGGGACCGCTTTGCAGAACACCTGCACTCAGTTCGCAACAAACAACTGCACCTCCCAGTCGCGAACCATTTCAACTCCCCCTCCCATTCCTCAGATGACATGTCCATCCTGGGCCTCCTGCAATGCCACAGTGATGCCACCCGAAGGCTGCAGGAACAGCAAATCATATTCAGCCTGGGAACCCTGCAGCCCAATGGTATCAATGTGGATTTCACAAGCTTCAAAATCTCCCCTCCCTCAACCGCATCCCAAAACCAGCCCAGCTCATCTCCACCTCCCTAACCTGTCCTTCCTCTCACCCCAAGCCACACCCCCATCTCCTATCTACTAACATCATCCCGCCCCCTTGACCTGTCCGTCCTCCCTGGACTGACCTATCTCCTCCCTACCCCCCTACCTACACTCACCTTTACTGGCTCCATCCCCGCCTCTTCGACTTGTCTGCCTCCTCTCCACCTATCCTCTCCTCTATCCTCTCCTCTATCCGCCTCCCCCTCTCTCCCTATTTATTTCAGAACCCTCTTCCCCTCCCCCATTTCTGATGAAGGGTCTAGGCCCGAAACGTCAAGTTTTCCTGCTCCTATGATGCTGCTTGACCTGCTGTGTTCATCCAGCCCCATGCTTGTTATCTCTTCCTGAGCACTGCTCCTTTGTCAAATGACTTCATTTGTAATTTCAAATAAACCTGTTGGACCATAACCTTGTGTCGTGTGACTTCTGACTATATCTTTCCTTGGATGAGGGGCCCAAAACCGTTCACAGTATTCCAGCCAAGTTCTGTCTGCTGCTTTGCATGGCTTCAGTAAATTCTCCCGACATTTATATTCCATTCCCGTTGAAATAAAGGGCAACATTCCATTTGTCTTCACAATCAATGCTTCTCAATTTTAAGCTCACAGACATGCCTTGACCTCAACCTCCTTTACAGATGCAACAGTGTTCATTTGGTTCCGAGAACACAGTTAGTTCAGAAACAACCAGCTATTGACCCACCAATAAACGGCATCCCAGTAGAAGACTTCCAGGATTAATGGCTGAACTGAAAAAGGAGACTGACCCTGCAGAAACCACTATGTCGATGTCTGAAATCTGTTCCATCAGAAGAAGAAAGTTTCTGCTGAGATCGCCTGGGTTAAATGTAAAAAAAAATTGTTTCTTGCCAACAGCAGGAGGGACTTCATAAATTTTGCAACAGCAGCTGAAAAGTTTCAGAGAAACCAGAAGCAGGAGTAGACCGTTCGGCCCTTTAATACTATCCCACCATTCAATACCGTCACAGCTAATCCTTTATCTCAATGCCATATTCCCACTTTCACTCACACTCTTCCTGCCTTCAAAATTGAAAAATGTATCAATCTCTTTCTTGAATGTACTCAGCGATTTGGCCTCCCCAGCCTCCTGTGGTAGAGAATTCCTCGGGTTCACTCCCCTCTGAGTGAAGAAATGTTTCCCCATCTCAGTGCTAAATGGTCTACCCAGTATCCTGAGACTGTATACACTGGATGTAGACTCCGCCACCCAGGGGAAACATCCTCCCTGCACTTAGTACGTCCAGCCCTATTGGAATTTTATATACTTCAATGAGATCCCCCACTCATTCTCATAAACTCTAGTAAATACAGGCCCAGTCAAACCAACTTCTCTTCATGGGACAGTCCTGTCATCCCTGGGATCAGTCTAGTGAGCATCTGCGACACTCCCTCTGTGGTATGTGTATCCTTTCTTAGGTAGGGAAACCAAAGCTTTACACAATGCTTCAGGTGTGGTCTCACCAAGGCCACCTAGAAGGACAAGGGCAGCAGATACATGGGAACACCACCCCCTGCAAGTTCCCCTCCAAGCCGCTCACCATCCTGGAAATATATCGCCGCTCCTTTAGTGTCGCTGGGTCAAAATCCTGGAATTCCCTCCCTCAGGGCATTGTGGGTCAACCTACAGCAGGAGGACGACGGCGGTTCAAGAAGGCAGCTCACCCCCACCTTCTCAACGGGCAACTAGGGACGGGGAATAAATGCTTGGCCCTAGCCAGCGACGCCCACTTCCCACAAACAAACAAAAATATGTGTACGTCTCACAGAAAAGCGGAATTGTTATATCACAGAAAGAGGCCATTCTGTCCATTGGCTTGTCCCATTCACTCATCATCCCAGAAGCTTAGATAAACCAGCAGCAAAGTTTAAGTCCAGCCAGAGAACAAGAATGAGCAGTGAAAGGGGACCAAACTCATTGGCCAACCTTCACTCAAAGATGCCCAGAGAGGACAACACACTGATACCAGGGACAGAGGTGGAGCTGAGTGGACCCTCATCCTTCAGTAAATTGTTTGGAAATCTGAAAAGTTCTACTTCGCCCATCAAACTACCACAAAAAGTGACGGATAGCAGATAACATCATTAATAAGGGCAGAGAGGGGTGGAAATAAGATGCATACCCAGGAGACATTTCAACGGATTACAGTTCATAGCAGGATCCCAAATAGCATTGATGAACAGAGTGATCTTGGGGTTCAAGTCCAAAGCTCCCTGAAAGTGGCCACGCAAATAGATAGGGCAGTAAGGAAGGCATATGGCATGCTTGTATTTATTGGTCGGGGAATTGAGTACAACAGTCAGGATGTCATGTTCCAGCTTTATAAGACTTTGGTTAGGCCACACTTAGAGTATTGTGTCCAGTTCTGGTCGCCACATTACGGGAAGGAGGTGGAGGCTTTGAAGAGGGAGCAGAGGAGGTTTTCCAGGAAGGAACAAAACAGTTGGGAGGAAGATGTTGTACAATGAAATGGTTCTGAAAGAGTTTACGTTTGAGCTGTGCTAATATTCATCTAACCTGCTCATGGCACCCAGGCTGCGTGGAAAATTAGTTTCAGTCTGGCACAGTCTCCCAATGGAAGCATGTGTCTTCTCCAACACTTTATAGTCATTTTATAGCATAATCGTCACCTCCTGTGAGACGGTGGATTGAAGCCCAAGGGCTCATCCACTCTGTCCACTTTTCTTTTAGTTTATTTCCTTTTTTAACTCTCTCCTCTCATTTTTGCTCTCTTCTATTTTATTTTACTTACCGCTTGGTGAAGAGCTCGGTGACGCAATGGGCAGCAGTGAGTAGGCCCGGCAGCATGGATTCGAGTAGGGCCGACAGTGTGGATTCGAGTAGGGCTGACAGTGTGGATTCGAGTAGGCCCAGCAGTGTGGATTCGAATAGGCCCAGTAGTGTGGATTTGAGTAGGCCCTATAGTGTGGATTCGAGTAGGCCCAGCAGTGTGGATTCGAATAGGCCCAGTAGTGTGGATTCGAGTAGGCCAAACAGTGTGGCTTTGAGTAGGCCAAACAGTGTGGCTTTGAGTAGGCCCGACAGTGTGGATTTGAGTAGGCCAGTAGTGTGGATTCGAGTAGTCCCGGCAATGTAGGTTCAAGTAGGCCCGGCAGTGTGGATTCAAGTAGGCCCAGCAGTGTGGATTTGAGCAGGCCAGTAGTGTGGATTCGAGTAGTCCCGGCAATGTAGGTTCGAGTAGGCCTGGCAGTGTGGATTCAAGTACGCCCAGCAGTGTGGATTCAAGTAGGCCCAGCAGTGTGGATTTCAGTAGGCCCGGCAGTGTGGATTTCAGTAGGCCAGTAGTGTGGATTCGAGTAGGCCCGGCAGTGTGGATTCGAGTAGGCCCGACAGTGTGGATTCAAGTAGGCCTGGCAGCAAGGATTTGAGTAGGCCCAGCAGCGTAGATTAGAGTAGGCCCAGCAGTGTGGATTAGGGTAGGCCCGGCAGCACAGACTCATGGTGGTGTCAGAGGCGAAATAAGAATCCCAGCGGCTTCTGCTTCGACAAGGCGGTCCTAGCACCGCCTCCTGGCTGCGGCAGTAAAGGGGAGTTTGGGTTCCTGGGCGTTTCTGCATCTAATGCAGCTCCATGGAGTTGGCAGCGGCAGTGAATTGGGGCCCTGTACGAGACACGGTGGTATCAGCAGCATCTGCTTCGGCCTGGTTGGGCCCGATGCAGACTCATGGCGCGGCGGAGTTGGGTTTGGGCCGGTGCAGTATCTGGCTGCATTGACAAAGTCCAGTGAGGACTCATATTAGCGAGGGTTTTGGTGGTGGTAAGACAGTGACTTTCATTCTAGTGCCAGAAGCGAAGGAGACTTGTGCCTGGCCTCCAGGCCCATGGCCCACGGCGGAGCACTTAACAAGAAGGACTGTAATGGTGGACTATTTCTTCATTTTTCTGCCTTTATAGCCAACGTCTTGCTGTTTTGTGTTTTAAGATGGAGCCAATGAGTGGCAATGCTGTCCAGCACTTTTAACTGTATTTTGTAACAAAATATATGCGACAATAAATGATTTACGTCAAATGATGATTAATAGGCCTAAGAATTAATGTAACCTGGAGAAGATTTTCTCATTGACTTTATCTTGTTATCGAAAACAGGGGCATCTTCTGCTGAGACATATTCAATGGTCAATTCTTCCCCACACACTATGGAATGGCAGCTTTAGACTCCCCTTTAGGGAGGACATTTGGTAACACCAGACCTCACCAACCACAAGCTGCCAGCGTTTGACACTGAGGCAGGGTCCTCACTACAACATAGTATCAACTGTGGGCTCCGCACTGATACCACAAGCACAGAGAGCGCTGAGTGAACAGGACTTGGTGCAAATGTAGAAAGGGATAGCAGAGTCTGGCCTGAGCTGACACATACAGAGGCTGGGGAATGGGAGAGCAGCCACTGAAGTGGTGAAGTCCAGAGCTAATGGGAACAGATGAGGGTTTCAGCTACTGATGGGCTCGGGGTAGAGTCGGACAGTTTTATAGAGGTGAAAGGAGTATAGTAGGTTTGGTCAATAATGCCAATGGATGGGTCTCACAAAGAACAAAGAACAAGACAGCACAGGAACAGTTCCTTGAGCCCTCCAAGTGTGCACTGACACATTTCGCCCTCCAATGCTAAAACTGTCTTCACTTACAGGATCTGTATCCCTCTATTCCCCTCCTAGTCATGTATTTGTCCAGCTGCTTCTCGAAAGCTGCTATTGCGCCTGCTTCCACCACCTCCTCTGGCAGCGTGTTCCAGGCACTCACCACCCTTTGTGTGAAAAACTTGCCTCTCGCATCTCTTTTAAACTTCCCCCCCACCCCCGCACCTTGAACCTGTGTCCCTTAGTAATTGACACCCTCCACCCTGGGAAAAGGCCTCACACTTTCCACTCTATCCATGCCATTCACAATCTTATAAACTTCTATCAGGTCGCTCCTCAGCCTCCTGTGTTCCAGGGAAAACAAACCCAGTCTATCCAACCTTTCTTCATAGCTAAAATTCCCCCTGCCAGGCAACATCCTGATAAACATTTTCTGCGCTCTCTCCAAAGCATCCACATCCTTCTGGTAATGTTGTGACCAGAACTATACGCAATATTCCAAGTGTGGCCTAACTGAAGTTCTATACAGCTGCAGCATAACTTGTCTGTCCTTGTACTCACTGCCCCTTCCACTGAAGACTAGTATGCCTTATGTGCCTGCGCTGTGGATCTGCACACCCAGATCCCTCTACACATCAATATTCCTAAGGGTTCTGCCATTCAATGTATAATTTCCACCTGCACTTGACTTTCCAAAATGCATCACCTCACATTTGCCTGGATTAAACCCAATCTGCCATTTTTCTATCCATGCCTCCAACTGATCTATATCCTGCTGTATCTTCTGATGATCTTCTTCATTATCTGCAACTCCATCAATCTTTGTATCATCTGCAAATTGACTAATTAGACCAGTTACATTTTCCTCCAAATCATTCATGTAGACCATGAGCTGCAGAGGTCCCAGCACTGATCCCTGTGGAACACCACTAGTCACAGCCCTCCATCACAAAAAGCATCCTTCCACCACAACCCTGTGTCTTCTGACTAAGCCAGTTCTGTATCCACCTTGCCAGCTCACTCCTGAAACCATGTGACTTCATCTTTTGTACCAGCCTGACATTGTCAAAAGCTTTGCTGAAGTCCATGTAGACATCATCAACTGCTTTCCCCTCATCAATCATCTTCATCATTTCCCCAAAAAACTACATCAGGTTAGTAATGCACAACCTCCCCCATACAAAACTATGTAGTCTGTCACTAACCAATCCGTTTGCTTCTCAATGCATATAGATCTTGTGCCTGAGAACCTTTTTCAATAATTCCCCTACCACCAATGTGAGGCTCACAGGCCTATAATTTCTGTATTATCCCTGTTAACCTTCTTAAATATTGGGACAACATTGACTATTCTCCAGTCCTCTGAGACCTCACCTGTGGCTAAAGAGGATACAAAGATGTTTGTCAATGCTCCAGCAATTTGTTCCCTTTCCTCCCTCAACATTCTGGGATAGAGCCTATCAGGACCTGGAGACTTATCTAACTTAATACTTTTTAAGCTGCACAACATCTCTTCCTTTTCAATAGCAACTTGGCTTAGAAAATCAACACTCCCTTCCCTGAAGTCATCCCTCACCAATTCCTTCTCTTTCGTAAATACTGACAGAAAGTATTCATTTAGGACCTTGTACTTCATGTATCATTGAAAGCACTTACAGGTAAACACCGATAACAGGTTCCCCGACCACCCACTGATGGTTCTCAATAAGATGTGCTGCCATGTGCTCTCTTTGCCTGAGTGAATAGATATAGAGATGTTGGCTTTCAGCGCCTGCCAGGTTTATGGAAATTATAGTCATCATTCTCAATCCAGCTCCTATTCCTGTCCCCTTCCGGGAAGATCCAGAAAATATCCCACAGCAAAAGGCTCCCGCTTCAGTCAGGACCATGAACCCCTCCATATTACAACGGCAACAGCCAGATGTTCTCTATAACCGGGTAGAAATTACCCCCAGTACCTGCTATAAATCACTCCCACTACCTGCT
>JAHRHZ010000053.1:22679783-22693691 GCA_024137785.1 Ginglymostoma cirratum
CAGGAAAGCTTGATGTTTCGGGCCTAGACCCTTCATCAGAAATCGGGTCTAGGCCCGAAACGTCAAGCTTTCCTGCTCCGATGATGCTGCTTGACCTGCTGTGTTCATCCAGCCCCACACCTTGTTATCTCGGATTCTCCAGCATCTGCAGTACCTTTTATCTCAGACACCCTTTGCTAACTTAATGTTTGGAAATCCAATTCTGTTACCTTTCCTTTATTGTACACATATCATTTGGAGTAGAGTACAAACGTATTCCATTCAACAAGTCATCACAAAGCATCTTTGCGTGTAAAAGCATTTTTATTTAATGGTATTTGCCATGGCTTTACCATTGGATATGCATCTGACATTAATCATTATTTTTAATAATTCTCACACACACAGATAAAGAAATATCCAGTGTGTCAAAATGACTGGAAATCTGTTTGCAATATGCAGCTACAGTTGTGTGAAACAGCACTATATTAATCATCAAGAGAAGAGATTTATCCTTTCCCAGCCTTTTGTCATTATCAAACCGCATTTTTCATTTAATAAGTCAACAGTTCCAAGTAAAAAGTGCCAGTCTGTCAACGAGTCCTTCCTTTCTTTTGTCAGAAAGCTGGGATTCCTTTCTCTTCAGATTTAAGTTAAGCTGATGATTCTGAAAGACTAATTTTAATTTTAAAATTCTCAGTGGTGACAAGATACATATAATTTTAGATATTTCCCCACTATTCATTAAACCCTTGCATTGATCATCCATCAAACCCGAGGAAAGGGAGTTGGTACCATAGATCATGGGCTGCTGGGCATTTGTGTATCATTCAGCTTTATCGATTGATCAGAATAAACGCGTCAAAAAATGCTTCTGAAGTGGGGGAAGGTGTTAAGTATTGCGTCAGAGTTCATCTCCTGTGTGAGACAATTCTCACACACTGTGAAGTCTAAATCTAATCAAATATAGACAGAAAGCTTACTTTTTGCGCATCCCATGATTTTTCATTTAAACTGAACACAATTCAATCGATCTTCATTTTACACATTTTGTACAGCAACATGCCTTTGCTTTGTCTAACCTGTCAACAGTTCTAGCTGAAATAAATTTTAATGCATGTTAGGTTTGGTACAATATGTATGAGGTTCCACTATGTGACACATATTCTCACACCGATTTCTAACCTCTGATTACTTTTACTTTCGAGGATATGATCCACACCAATAAATTTTGGCTTTGAACTTAGCAAATGTCGTTCACTGTTTATACGTTCAGCTTTGGCATGAAGGATGGTGTACCATGAAAGTTCTTGGGTATACTTGAAGTTCCAGACAGTTGGAATGTCCTTCTAATAAAAAATAGCTCTGACATCTTAGAGGCAGGGATTTGTAACAACTCCACCATGCCTCCATTGCTTGCCAGCTATGAGTCAATAAAAACTGAAAGAACTGCAGATGCTGTAAATCAGAAACAAAAATTGCTCGAAAAGCTCAGCGGGTCTGGTAACATCTGTGGAGAGAAATCAGAGTCAATGTTTTGGGTCGAGTGACCCTTCCTCAGAACTGATTGATGCCTGGAAAATGTCGATTTAAATGCTGACGATAGGGTGGGGGGCGGGGATAAGGAGTAAACGATAGATGGGGATAGAGCCCAGAGAGAGAGAACAGTTGGACAGACAAAGGAGTGGATAACAATCTGACTAGGAGCGTGAATAGCTGCTAATGGGGTCTGTCAGTAGCCAACTCAATGGGTTGAGGGTAGTAGTGGGTGGCATGGTGGCTCAGTGGTTAGCACTGCTACCTCACAGCACTATGGACCTGGGTTTGATTCCACCCTCAGGCGACTGTCTGTGTGGAGTTTGCACGTTCCTTCCACGTCTGTGTAGATTTCCTCTGGGTGCTCCGGTTTCTTCCCACAGTCCAAAGATGTGCAGGTTAGGCAGATTGGCCATAAGAAATTGCCCAAAGTGTCCAGAGTGCGAAATGCTGGGGTGGGTCTCAGTGGGCTGAATGGCCTGCTTCCTTACTATAGGGGTTCTATGATTCTATGTGATAACAAGGCCTGGTGTATGGGGGTTGGGGTAAGGTCATGGGAGAGCTCAAGCCCTAAACAATTGAACTCAATGTTGAGTGCAAGGCTTCAGTGTCCCCACCCGGAAAACAAGGTGTTGTTCTTCCAGCTTGTGCTGAGTTTTGCTGGATCACTGCAGCAAGCCAGAGACAGAGAAGGTAGCCACGGAACAGGGTAGTGTGTTAAAGTGGCAGGCAACTGGAGACTCAGGGTCATTGATTCTCCTACTATCACTCAGTATGGAGCACCCTTGCCTCTAGATGTTCCAACTTTCTTTGCTTGAGTCCTATTCTACCCCTGAAATGTGAAAGGGTACATTCTCCCGCGTTGCACTGAGGGACACGGCACTCCTAGAGTTGCTGCCTTTTCAATCAGGTTTTTAAGGCAACAGCCTGTTTCCTGTCTCATATAGTGTAGATCAAGGCTCAAGGTGCTATTGTTGTAAAGTTTAGGGAAGTTCTACCTAGTCCTGGCCTATATATACCCCTCAGTAAACATCACAAATATAGGTAGATGGACATTGTCATTCTGCTTGTGGTGGGAGCTTGCTGTGTGTAAATTGCCACTGCTTACATTAGGGGAGGCTGCATTGCAATGTTAAAGTCAGGAGACAGATAATCCAGAGATCAAGAGATAACAAGGTGCAGAGCTGGATGAACACAGCAGGCCAAGCAGCATCAGAGGAGCAGGGAAGCTAGTTCATGTTTGAAACCCACTGTGGCAAATTTAAATTCAATTAAAATCTATTGTTGTTTTTAAAAAAAACACCTTTAGGGAAGGAAATCTGCCATCCTTACCTAGTCTGGCCTACATGTGACTCCAGACCGACGGAAATGTGGTTT
The DNA here is from genome assembly GCA_024137785.1 of Ginglymostoma cirratum. Taxonomy (NCBI): domain Eukaryota; kingdom Metazoa; phylum Chordata; class Chondrichthyes; order Orectolobiformes; family Ginglymostomatidae; genus Ginglymostoma; species Ginglymostoma cirratum. The sequence continues at coordinate 22,682,676 of JAHRHZ010000053.1, forward strand.
GATTCTAAAAAAACTGAGCAAACCACGCAATTCCAGGGCAGTTAGGGATAGGCAACAAAGGCTGGCCTTGCTGAGAATCATAGAATCCCTACCATGTGGAAGAAGGCTATTCAGCCCATTGAGTCCACACCAACCCTCCCAAGAGCATCCCACCAACCCCTTATCCTATCCATGTAACCCTGCATTTCCAACGGCTAACCCACCAAGCCTGCACATCTTTGGGCTGTGGGAGGAAACCGGAGCACCCGGAGGAAACCCACGCAGACACAGGGAGAACGTACAAACTCCTCACAGACAAGGGTGGAATCGATCACATGCCCCTGGCCCTGTGAGGCAGCAGTGCTGACCACCGAGCCACAGATGAATAAAATAAATTACAACAGTGACTACACTTTGAAAATAAACACTTCATTGGCTATCAAACACTTTGAGACAATTCATGACTACTAATGAATCTTTATCCACTTTCATTGCGGAAATACACCATCTGGCTAATCTTAGTGTCACCTATTTGAGTTAAATGACCCTTAAACCATTCCAAAACATTTCACAGCTCAAAAACAGGCCACTCTGCCCAAGAGGGTACATGATGATGCCTATACTCCACATGACTGCCCTTCCCTTCCAACTTCATCTCACTCTATCTGTAAAACATTCTACTCCTTTCTCCCTCAAATACCTGCCGATCTTTCCCTCAACTGTATCTCCATCAATTATTTCACATTTATATTTGAAAATGGTTCCTGTTCAGTACATTATTAGATTTAACGGTGATGATCTTGTAGCCATTAGTTTTGGGTTTGTTTGCAATTGGAAATGTGCCCTTTCACCCAGTCGAACCCTTTCATAATAAAAACCAAAAGAGTTGTGGATGCTGTAAATCAGGCACAAAAACAGAAGTTGCTGGAAAAGCTCAGCAGGTCTGGCAGCATCTATAAAGGAATAAAACAGAGTTAACATTTTTATTCTGCTGACCCTTCCTCAGAACAGAGGAATAAGTTCTGAGTAAGGGTCACCGGACCCGAAACGTTAACTCTGTTTTATTCCTTTACAGATGCTGCCAGACCTGCTGAGATTTTCCAGCAACTTCTGTTTTTGTTTCTAAACTCCTTCATAATTTGGAAGACCTCTATATCTGTGGTTCTTAACCTCCAGCCCACTTCTGACAGCCCTAGCCTCTTCGTTCTGCTATTGACCCTGTAAATTGTGCCCGGCAATACATTCAGTGACATCAGGGATATTCTCCAATTCAACCTGTTCAGGTTAATTATGGTCTCGACTCAAAACGTCGGCTTCCCTGCTCCTCTGATGCTGCTTGGCCTCCTGTGTTCATCCAGCTCCACACCATGTTATCTCAGGTTAATTCTGATTTATTTCAGCAGTGGGCAGTACTTGAACCCAGGTCTGCTGGCTCAGCAGACTGTGCTACACAGTCTACTGTGCTACAATGGACCTGCAAAGAGCTAAGAGCTCTGTGCAGTGCTTTATATGTGGCCTAACCAATGACAAAGCTTTACATCAGGATTTAGGATTGTCAGTCGGGCTCACAGTGTAGCAGACTTGCATGTACTGGAAGCTATGGATATTAATACATGGGACTCTATTCTTTGCAGACAGAAAAAACATGTACATGATCTGCATCTGTTTCAACTCAACCAAATAAGCAACAGGGAATTTGAGGGAAATCCGAACCTTCCCACCTGGTTCAAAGCCTGGCAGTTAACTGTCACTCATCATTAACATCTTTATTTATCCATCACTTCACCCCTGCCAGCAAGAATCCCTTTATTCCTTTATTCACTCATGGGATGAGGGCATTGCTGACCAGGCCAGCATTTATTGTCCATCCCTAATTGCCCAAAGTCAGTTAAGAGCCGACCACACTGCTGTGGGTCTGGAGTCACATGTAGGCCAGACCAGGTAAGGATGGCAGTTTCTTCCCCTAAGGACATTAGTGAACCAGATGGGTTTTTCCAACAATCAACAATGGATTCAGGGTCATCATTAGATTCTTAATTCAAGATATTTATTGAATTCAAATTCCACCATCTGCCGTGGCGGGATTTGAACCCGGGTCCCCAAAACATTATCTGGGTCGCAGGATTAACAGCCCAGCGATAACACCAGTAGGCCATTGCCTCCCCACTTGCCAACCAATCAGTATTCTTCTCTCCTATATAAATGTTAGTTTCCCATTAAGTTGGTCTTTCTTGTGAATTGTCCCGATGAGTGGAAGTTGAAAAGATTTGAATAAATTTGCAACATTTGCAAAATGTGTCTTTTGCAACAATAACGCAATTGTTCAAGGGGTTTTCATGCAGCATCAGGCTCAGGCTCAGAGGGAGCAAAGTTGTCATGAAACAGGGTGTATGCAGTACAGAAGAAATATTCTTCTGATCTGAGTATTCGCTCCAATGCATCATTCTCAGAAGGATGTGGCATTGTGTTGAAACATATTGGATCATGAACTAAATACAAATCTTAACACTTTGCCAAAAATCCCACCTCACTGGGTGCCAAACTAAAAAATACTACATTGTCTCAGAAAGGGTAACCATCTCAACACTGAGAGAGGTGAGAATCTCCGTGAGTAGTAGGTGAGAATAGCACAGATGTATTCAAGGATGCAAGCAACTCACCAAGGCTCCTCCAACAGCACCTTCCAAATATAGGAATATAGAAACAGGAGTAGGCCATTCAGCCCATCAATTTTACAAGGGTGTTGCCAGGGACTGTGCTGTAGGGAGAGGCTGAATATGCTGGGGCTATCTTCCTTAATGTGACAGAGTTTGAGGGGTGACCGTATAGAAATTTACAAAATCATAGGAGATGCGTGTATGGAATGAACTGCCAGAGGAAGTGGTGGAGGCCGGTACAATTACAATATTTAAAAGGCATCTGGATGGGGACATGAATAGGAAGGGTTTAGATGGATATGGGCCAAATGTTGGCAAATGGGACTAGAATAATTTCAGATAGCTGGTCGGCATGGACGAGTTGGACTGAAGGATCTGCTTCCATGCTGCACAGCTCTATGATTCTTTGGTCTCTGTTTGGCCCATATTTTTGCTTTGCTTTGACAAAAATTTATCTATCTCAGATTTAAAATTAACAACTGATCTAGCATTCACTGCCATTTGTGAAAGAGAGCTCCAAACCTCCACCCCACTTTGAGTGTCAAAACCTGTGACCTCTCTTAGCTAGAAGGACAAATGCAGCAGACATATGGGAACGATGCCATCGTTGTATGTCACCATTCCTTAAGTGTTGCTGTGTCCAAGTTCTGGAGCTCCCTCCCTAGCAGCACTCATGGGTGTGCCATTACACAATTTGAGAAGGCAGATAACCACTATCTCCTCGGGGCAGCTAGGGACAGGCAACAAATGTTGGCCTAGCCAGGAATGCCTACATCCTATGAAGAAAGTCAAGGGAGGGAGAAGGAATTTGAAAGCTGCAAGGCTTCTCAGTGTTTGAGAGGGTGGATGTTGAGAAGATGTTTCTCCATTCGCGGGAAACCGGAACTCAGGATCAGATTGTCATTCCAGAGAAGGTCCTTGTAGTCAGAGTGCAGCGAGAATGTGGACCTCACTCACGCAGGGTGTGGTTGGGATAAATAGCAGAGATATATTGGGGAGAAAATAAATAAGGACACGAGGGAGACAAAAATAGAAGGTTATGTTGATGGGGTGAGATATACGAGATCTTGAGGAAGCTCACGCAGAGTGGTGGGTGTGTGGAATGTGCTCCCGACAGTGGTAGTGGAGTCAGATACAATAGAGACTTTTAAGCGACTCTTAGATATCCACACGGAGGATAGTAAAATGTAGGGTATGCAGGGTAGATTAATCTTAGTAGGTTACTAGGTTGGCACAACATCATGGGCCGAGGCACCTGTACCGTGCTGTACTGTTCTATATTCTATGAAAATACTGGCACAGTTCAGTTGGGCTGAATGATCTGTTACTGGGCTGGACATTGTTGTAATTCTACTCCTGGCAGTTCTTTTTTTTATTCGTTGATGGCTTATAGGTGTCGCTGGCTAGGCCAACATTTATTGCCCATCCTTAGTTGCCAGAGAGCAGCTAAGAATTATGGGCCTGGAGTAACATGTAGACCAGACTGGGTAAGGACGCCAAATTTCCGTCACTAAAGGAGATGAGCAAATTAGATGTACTAACAATGGTAATTGTTACCGTTGGGGTCACCCGACTGTTTATCAGGTCATTTTTCTGTTTATCGCAATCCAAATTTCACCATTTGCCCCTGGCAGAGAGTGAAATCACTTCCTCAGTATCATTAACCTGGGTCTTTAATATCACTAGGGCCAGTGACATTACCACTAGGAACACAGTCACCCTGGCTCCGATTAGTACAGATCAGTACAAAACTGTACTTGCATATTGAGAGACTAAAAGACAATCTTTCAAACATTCAAGGTGGGTGGCTTTCAAAGAGACATGTTTATAACATCAGACATATACATGTTACCACTTTGTTTTATGTTATCTGTAGCAGGATCTGAAATCTTCAAGTGCTGATGGCTGTCAGAGCATAGTTGAGCATGTGTGTTGTCATTTCTGATTTGATGTAATTTCGCGAGTACCTCTTGGATGATCTGAATGTTATTATCTTCAGCCAAGAGAGTGACTTGCCAGTGGAACAGTAGGTTGCTGGGTATACATGTCATCACATTCCTCACTTATCTGTTGACAGGGTTTTCTGACGAGCCTCCTCCGAAATAACATTTCCTGTGAGGGGAAGAGAAAGCCAGGAGTGAGGTTCTTGGGACGCAGTGGTCCTGGAGCTTACGAACTGCCAAGATATCTGCCGGAGTGAAGATTCTTAAGGATTATAGAATCATAGGGGTCTATAGCACAGAAAAAAAAGCCCTTTGACCCATCGAGTCTGTGCCAGTCAAAAACAACCACCTACCAATTCCAATCCCATTTTCGAGTGCTTGGATCCTAGCCTTGTATACCTTGACCTGGCAAGTGTGTATCTAAATATTACTTCAACGTTAAGATGGCTCCTGCCTCTCGCACCCTTACAGGCAGTGAGTTCCAGCTTCCTACCAGCCTCAGGGTGAAAATATATTTCTTCACATCCCCTCTAACCCTCCTGCCCTCCACCTTAAATCTATGTCCTCAGGCCTTGATCCGTCTGCCAAAGGGTAAAGTTTATTTCTATCTTCTTTCTCATAATTTTATATACTCCATGTCCCTCTCAGTCCCCTCTGCTCTAAGGAAAACAACTCCAGTCTGCCCAATCTCTTCATCACTGATACTCTCCAGCCCAGGCAACATCCTGGTAAATCTCACTCTGCTCACTCTCCAGTGCTATCACATCCATCCCACAATGTGGATTCCAGAACTGCGCACATTACCAACACTGAGACTTAGCCAACCACTTCCCTGCTCTTAAACTCACGGCTTATAAGGGAAAACAGGGAGGAAGACTGAAGTTTTTCAGGGAGTTCCAGGAGTCACAGTCTAAGGATACAGGACAAGCCAAGGTAATGAATGACTTTGTGAAGGAATTAGACATAGTTCTTAAGGCTACACTGAGGGGAACAGATTTAAATTATTGAGTCCAGTATGGTACTTCTTCAGAACTGAAGGGGCTGGGAAATGATGGTTCCATAGTGTTGTCGAAGGGGAGGGCAGGCATGTACGGTAGGAGGTGAGGGTGCTCAGTAGAAAAGAAAGCAAAGAAAATACCAGTATTGGAGGGGACTGATATAGGCAAAGAGTAGATGTTAGTGGAAGGTTTGAATAGAATGAAATAGTTATACTGTCCTGTAACCAAACCCATGCTAACATGAGATGAGGGAGATGGTGTATGCACAGTGGACCATAAGACCATAAGATATCAAGGCAGAGCTAGGCCATTCGACTCATTGAGTCTGCTCGAACTTTTGATCATGGCTGATGTATTTCTCAACCCCATTCTCCCACGTCCTTCCCATAAACATTGATCATCTTACTAATCAAGAACATATCTATCTGTCTTAAATACACTCAATGACTTCGACTCTACAGTAGTGAATCCCATAGTTTCACCACCCTCTAGATGAAGAAATTCCTACCGATCTCATATCTAAAGATCGTCCCTTCACCTTGAGGCTGTTCCCTTGGGTTCTAGTCTCTCCTACCAGTGGAAAAATCTTCTTCACATCCACTCTATCCAAGCCTCTCAATATTCCGTAAGTTTCAATTGGATCCCCCCTGCACTTCATCATGTACAGACGCAGAGTTCTCAAAAACACCTCATACAACAAACCTTTCATCCCTGGGATCATTCTTATAAATATTCCCTAAATCCTCTCCAACACCAGCACTTCCTTCCTTGGACATGGGGCCCAAAACGTACACAACCTCATCAGTAACTCTGCTCTTGTATTCCAGCCGTTTTGAAATGAACATTAACATTGTATTTGCCTTCCTAACTGCTAACTGAACCTACATGTTAACATTAAGAGAATCCTGAACTAGGCCTCCCAGTCCCTTTGTGTTTGAGATTTCCGAAGTTTTTCCCCATTTAGAAAGTAGTCTACTCCTCTATTCTTCCTACCAAGATGCATAACCTGACTCGTTTCCACATTGAATTACATCTGCCACTTTGCCCACTCTCATAGTCTTTCCAAGCCCTCCAGCAACCTCCCTGCTTCCTCAGCACTGCCTATCTCTCCACCTGCCTTTGTGTTATGCCCTGAAGTTGGTAAACTCAGTGTTCAGTCCTGAAGGCTGTAAGGTGCCTCAGTGAAAAATGAGGTGCTGTTCCTGAAGTTTGCACTGAGCCTTATTGGAGTACTGCAACAAATCCAAGATGGAAACGTGAGTATGAGAGAAAGATGATGGGCTGGCTCCCCGTTGGCGTTCTGACAGACAAACCTGACTCAGTAGTTAGCATCGCAGCAATGTAAGTGAAAGAAATGGAATTTAACATAACCTCGGAGATCCCAAAGAGTTTTACAACAGTGAAGTACTTTTGGAGTACAGTCACTGTTGTAATCTTCAAACTGTGTCATACTTTTGACAAATGTCCATCAAATAGACGTCAACAATGACATTGTTTGACTGCAGTGATTCTAACAAGCTAAAATCAGCTCTGGGTCCCACATTCTGTAGGCATCTCCCACACAAGATGGTCTCGCCGTGGCATGCTGCAGAGAGATGGGGTAAACCTTGATGGCTTGTTATCACATGGTGTGCACACTCCATCCTCACCCTTCTGTGTTCATTAAAGATCGAGTATTACAACAATTTGTGTCATGAAATGAAAACAGGAGACTTTGTATCCAGGTTTCAGTTTTAAACTTCTGTACTATTGGGTACCAGATTGTTACTATCCACTCATGTGATATGGGTATAGCTGGCTGAGCATTTATGCCCTTTCCTCATTGGCCCTTGAGAAGGTGGGGGTGAGCTGCCTTCTTGAACTGCTGCAGTCCATGTGCTGTAGATAGACCCACAATGCCCTTAGGGAGGGAGTTCCAGGATTTTGCCCCAGCAACAGTGAAGGAACGGCGATATATTTCCAAGGGAGGATGGCGAGTAGCTTGGAGGGGAATTTTCAGAACATGGTGTTTCCACTTATCTTCTGCCCTTATCCTTCTGGATGGTGGTGTTCATCCGTTTGCAAGATACTGTCTAAGGAGCCTTGGTGAATTTCTGCAGTGCATCTTGCAGATGGTGCACACTGCTGTTACTGAGCGTCGGTGGTGGAGGGAGTGGATGCTTGTGGATGTGGTGCCAATCAAGTGGGCTGCTTTGTCCTGGATGGTATAAAGCTTACAGTGCATTTGTGAAACTCCACCTGGAGTATTGTGTGCAGTTTGGGTCTCCTTACGTCAGGAAGGATGTTCTTGCTGTAAAGGGAGTGTACGAAGGATACCAGATTGATTCCCAGGATGGCAGGATTCACAAATGAGGAGGGATTGAGTCAGAGATAAAAGGTACTGCAGATGCTGGAGAATCCGAGATAACAAGGTGTGGGGCTGGATGAACACAGCAGGCCGAGCAGCATCATAGGAGCAGGAAAGCTTGACGTTTCGGGCCTAGACCCTTGAGTCAGTTAGGATTGTATTCGCTGGAGTTTAGAAGAATGGAAACCTATAAAACTCCATCAGACTTGACACAGTAATTATAAGAAGGACAATGAATGGAGCATCCAGTATCGGGGGTGGTCACAGTCTAAGGATACAGGGTGAGCAATTTAGGACTGAGATGAGGAGAAATGTCTTCACCCAGAGAGTGGGGAGCCTGTGGAATTCTCTGCCACAGAAAGAGGCTGAAGCCAAAACATTGTGATTTAAGGAAGGGCTTAGAAACAGCACTTATGGCTAAAGGGATCAAGGGATATGGGGTGGAGGGCAGGATTACGGTACTGAGCTCAATGAACAGCCACATTCAGATTGACTGCTAGCCATGATATGGAGATGCCGGTGTTGGACTGGGGTGGATAAAGTCAGAAATCACACAACACCAGGTTCTAGTCCAACAGGTTTATTTAAAAATTACAAGTTTTCAGTGTGCTGCTCTTTCATCAGCTGAGGTCCACTTCACCTGATAAAGGAACAGCGCTCCGAAAGCTTGTGATTTTAAATAAACCTATTGGACTACAGCCTATGTCATGTGACTTCTGATATTGAATGGTGGAGCACACTCAAGAGGTCTAATAGCCTACTCCTGTTCCTATCTTCCGTGTTCCTGTATTAAATTTCTTGATTATATTTGGAGCTGCACTCATCCAGGCAACTGGGGAGTATTGCATCACACTGCTGAATTAGGATCAAAGAACCTATGCAGTGTGGAAGCAGACCATTTGGCCCATTGAGTCCTCATCAACCTTCTGAAGAATATCCCACCCAGACAACCTCCTATCCTATCCCTGCATTTCCCACCATAGACACTATGGGCAATTTCCCATGGCCAATCCACCTAGCCTGCATATCCCTGGACAATTTAGCCTGGCCAGTCCACCTAACCTGCACATCTTTGGACTGTGGGAGGAAACTGGAGCACCCGGAGGAAATCTACGCAGACATGGGGAGAATGTGCAAACTCCACACAGACAGATGCCCGAGGGTGGAATCAAGCCCGGGTCCCTGGCACTGTGAGGCAGCAGTGCTAACCACTGAGCCACTGTGCCGCCCCCAAAACTTGTGCCTTATAGATCGTGGACCGGCTTTGCAGCATCAGGAGGTGAGTTATTCACTGCAGAATTCCCAGCCTCTGACAGTTCTCGTAGCCATTGAATTTTTATGTTTAGTCAAGTTCAGTTTTTGGTCAATGGTAGTCCCCCAGGATGATGGTAGTGGGGGATTTAACTTAGTCTCAATCATTTGACATGCGCCAATTTAATTAACACAAAATTCATATTCAAGTGCCGTAGGGATGCAGCGTGACATTGGTTAACATGACTTTAATACATTGGTAACAGTTTGAACACAGGGTACAATACCAGAAATTGGTTGAATTGGTTATATCTCACCACAAATAATCAACATTTATGGTTGTAGTAGATGAGGACTTGGCGGAGAAAGGGCTGGAGGGATACGTTGATAGGGTGAGATAAAGTAGGCAATCTCATGAGCAGCTGAAGGCCCACATGGCCTCTTCGTGTCAGAGCGTGAATTCTGCCCTCCATATTGGGCATGTTCCTCTTCCCCCATCCCTTGTGTTTGTTTTCTTGGATTTGTTCAAGGAAGAACAGACCTACTTTCCGTTGTTAATGCCTACCCCTCATTCATTACTCTTCCCCACTGCTATTAGCACTCCCTTAGTCTTTTGCTCTGTGCAAGCACCTCCTCCCTCTTTATCTACAACACAAAGACCATCATTTTCCAGCCAAGGACCCAACAGGTGAAGCAGTGTTTTATATGCTCCTGATTGAATCTAATCTACTGTATTTGCTGCTCACAATGTGGTCTGCTCTACACTGCAGAGATAAGACACAGACTGGGTGACTGCTCGCGGAGCACTCACGCTCTGCCTGCAAAAGTGGCCCTGAGTTTCCAGTTGTCTGCAACTTCAACACACCACCATCATTTTCTGTCTCAGGACTAATACAGTGCTCCAATGAGACTCAGCGCAGGCTCAAAGAACAGCATCTCATTTTCCATTTGGGGACCCTGCAGCCTCTAGCACACAACATTAAGATCAATAACTTTAGAGCCTGATTCCAGCCTTCCATGTTTTGTTACCTGCTCCCTACACCCGGGTCCTGTTATGACACTGGTGACTTTTCACACTTTCCCATATACTCCAAAGCTTATTATCACTTTATATAGATTGCATTCAGCACAGCTCACCAATTCTCTCCTACTTTTAGCTCATATTTTCACTTATTCATCTTTTTTTCTGTCCTGATCTGCTATCTATAATCTCCTTGGCTACCTATCCCTTCCATATCTCTCTAGGCCCTGTATCCACCAATCTGCTTACCTCTCTCCTTCTGCCAACCCCCCTCCCCAATTTCAGCTTCAGCATAAATACCACAATTCCTTAATAAAATCTGAAAGAACTGCGGATGCTGTAAATCAGGAACAAAGACAGAAGTTGCTGGTAAAGCTCAGCAGGTCTGGCAGCATCTGTGAAGAGAAAAATCAGAGTTAAAGTTTCGGGTCCGGTGACCCATCCTCAGAATCTTCCCCAGAACCTCAGGCTATTCTGAGGAAGGGCCACCGGACCCGAAACGTTAACTCTGTTTTTTCATTCAAAGATGCTGCCAGACCTGCTGAGCTTTTCCAGCAACTTTGTTTGTGTACCACAATTCCTTAGCTACTAACATCTCTGATGAAGAATCACGCTGGCCTCAAAATGTTAACTCCATTTTTCTCTGCTGATGCTGCCAGACCTACTGAGTTTCTCTAACACTTTCTGTTTTTACTTCATGGCCTCTTCATGTTCTGAACTCTTTTATGAAACAACATCTATTACAGGGATAACAAGCCGTGGGGCTGGATGAACACAGCAGGTCAAGCAGCATCATAGGAGCAGGAAAACTTGACGTTTC
>JAHRHZ010000053.1:22698691-22715275 GCA_024137785.1 Ginglymostoma cirratum
TGCTTGACCTGCTGTGCTCATCCAGCCCCATGCTTGTTATCTCGGATTCTCCAGCATCTGCAGTACCTTTTATCTCTTGTCTGTACCTCTCATGGTTTTGTAGACCTCAATCAGGTCCCCCCTCAACCTTTGCCTTTCTAATGTAAATAATCCTAACCTACTCAACCTCTCTTCATAGCTCACACCCTCCATACCAGGCAACATCCTGGTGAACTTCCTCTGCACCGTCTCCAAAGCATCCACATCCTTTTGGTAATGTAGCAACCAGAACTGTACGCAGTATTCCAAATGTGGTCGAACCAACGTCCTATACAACTGTAACATGACCTGCTAACTCTTGTACTCAATACCCCGTCTGATGAATAAAAGCATGCCATATGCCTTCTTGACCACTCTATCGACCTGCGTTGCCACCTTCAGGGTACAATGGACCTGAACATCCAGATCTCTCTGTGCATCAATTTTCCCCAGGGCCTTTCCATTTACCATATAGTTCGCTCTTGAATTGGATCTTCCAAAATGCATCACCTCGCATTTGCCTGGATTGAACTCCATCTGCCATTTCTCCACCCAACTCTCCAATCTATCTATATTCTGTTGTAATCTCTGACAGTCCCCTTCACTATCTGCTACTCCACCAATCTTAGTGTCATCTGCAAACTTGCTAATCAGACCATCTATACCTCCTTCCAGATCATTTATGTATATCACAAACAACAGTGGTCCCAACACGGATCCCTGTGAAACACCACTGGTCACAGGTCTCCATTTTGAGAAACTCCCTTCCACTACAACTCTCTGTCTCCTGTTGCTCAGCCAGTTCTCTATCCATCTAGCTAGTGCACCCTGGACCTCATGCGACTTCACTTTCTCCATCAGCCTGCCATGAGCAACTTTATCAAATGCCTTACTGAAGTCCATGTATATGAAATCTACAGCCCTTCCCGCATCTATCAACTTTGTCACTTCCTCAAAGAATTCTATCAAGTTGGTAAGACATAACCTTCCCTGCACAAAACCATGCTGCCTATCACTAATAAGCCCATTTTCTTCCAAATGTAAACAGATCCTATCCCTCAGTATCTTCTCCAGCAGCTTCCCCACCACCGACGTCAGGCTCACCGGTTTATAATTTCCTGGATTATCCTTGCTATCTTTCTTAAACAAGGGGACAACATTAGCAATTCTCCAGTTCTCCGCAACCTCATCCGTGCTCAAGGATGCTGCAAAGATATCTGTTAAGGCCCCAGCTATTTCCTCTCTCACTTCCCTCAGTAACCTGGCATAGATCCCCAGGGGACTTGTTCACCCTAATGCCTTTTAGAATACCCAACACTCCCCCCACCCCATGCCAACTTGACCTGGAGTAATCAAACATCTATCCCTAATCTCAACATCCGTCATGGCCCTCTCCTTGGTGAATACTGACACAAAGTACTCATTAAGAATCTCGCTCATTTTCTTTGACTCCTCGCATGACTTCCCTCCTTTGTCCTTGAGTGGGCCAACCCTTTCTCTAGTTATCCTCTTGCTCCTTGTGTATTAATAAAAGGCTTTGGGATTTTCCTCAACTCTGTTTGCTAAAGGTATTTCATGACCCCTTTTAGCCCTCTTAATTCCTCGTTTCAGATTGGTCCTACTTTCCCGATATTCTTCCACAGCTTCGTCTGTTTTCAGTCGCCTAGACCTTAAGTGTGCTTCCTTTTTCCTCTTTGCTAGTCTCACAATTTCACCTGTCATCCATTGTTTCCTAATCTTGCCCTTTCTATCCCTCATTTTCACAGGGACATGTCTGTCCTGCACTCTAATCAACCTCTCTTTAAAAGCCTCCCACATATCAAATGTGGATTTACCCTCAAACAGCTGCTCCAAATCCATATTCTCCGGCTCCTGCCAAATTTTGCTATAGTTGGCCTTCCCCCAATTCAGCACTCTTCCTTTAGAACCACTCTCGTCTTTGTCCATCAGGACCCTAAAACTTACTGAATTGTGATCACTATTCCCAAAGTAATCCCCTACTGAAACTTCCACCTGGCCGGGCTCATTCCCCAAGGCTTTTTACACGTACGTGAGGAATAAGAGAATGGCCAGAGAAAGGGTAGGGCCGATCAAGGATTGTAAAGGGAATTTGTGCACGGAGCCTAAAGTGAAAGGAGAGGTCCTTAATGAATACTTTTCTTTGGTATCCACAACTGAGAGGGACCTAGTTGTAGGGGAGGACAGTGTGAAACAGGCTGGTCGGCTAGAGGAGGTTGATGTTAGTAAGGAAGATGTACGAGGAATTTTGAGGAACTTGAAGATAGATAAGTTCCCCAGGCCTGATGGGATTTATCCAAGGATTCTATGGGAAGCGAGGGAAGAGATCGTAGGGCCTTTGGCGATGATCTTTTTGTCCTCACTGTCCATGAGTATAGTGCCGGAAGATTGGAGAGAGGCAAATGTCATTACATTCCCTTGTTCAAATAAGAGAATAGGGATAACCCTGGAAACTATAGGCCAGTTAGTCCTACCTCAGTGGTGGGCAAATTATTGGAAAGGGCTCTGAGAGATAGGATTTATGATCACAGTTTGGTTCGTGATAGTCAGCATGGATTTGTGAGGGATAGATCATGCCTCACAAACTTTATTGAATTCTTTGAAGAGGTGACCAAACACGTGGATGAAGGTAGAGCAGTGGATGTGGTATACATGGAATTAAGTAAGGCGTTTGATAAGGTTCCCCATGGTAGGCTCATGTAGAAAATAAGGAGGCATGCGATAGGGGGAAATGTGGCAGATTGGATTCAGAATTGGCTGACCCTGAGAAGACAAAGGGTGGTAGTGGATGGAAAATATTCAACATGGTGTTCAGTTATGCGTGGTGTACCACAAGGATCTGTTCTGGGTCCTCTTCTATTTATGATTTTTGTAAATGATTTGGATGAAGGAGTGGAAAGGTGGATTAGCAAGTTCGCAGACGATATGAAGGTGGGTTGCATTGTGGACAGTGTGGAGGGCTGTTCTAGGTTATAAAGGGACATTGATAGGATGCCAGAACTGGGCTGAGAAGTGGCAGATGGAGTTTAACCCTGAAAAGTGTGAGGTGATTCATTTTGGAAGGACAAACTTGAAAGCAGAATACAGGGTTAACGGAAAGATTCTTGGCAGTGTGGAGGAGCAGAGGGATCTTGGGGTTCATGTCCACAGTTCCCTGAAAGCTGCCACCCAGGTGGGTAGAGTTGTTAAGAAGCCATATGGTGTGTTAGCTTTCATTAATAGAGGGATTGAGTTCAAGAGCCGTGAAGTTATGCTTCAGCTATACAAAAGCCTGGTTCGGCCACATCTGGAGTATTGTGTCCAGTTCTGTTCGCCTCATTACAGGAAAGATGCATTGGAAAAAGTGCAGAGGAGATTTATCGGGATTTTGCCTGGAATGGAGGGAAGGTCTTACGAGGAAAGGTTGAGGGAGCTAGGGCTTTTCTCTTTCGAATGACAAAGGATGAGATGTGACTTGATAGAGGTGTACAAAATGATCAGAGCCCAGAGACTTTTTCCTAGGGTGGAGGTAACTATTATGAGGGGACATAGTTTTAAAGTGAGTGGAGGTAGATATAGGGGAGACGGCAGAGGTAGGTTCTTTACTCAGAGAGTGGTAGGGGAGTGGAATATATTGCCAGAGAGGGTAGTGGAGTCGGCCTCATTAGGGGCATTTAAGCGGCTATTAGATAGACATATGGATGATAGTATAAGGTAGGGGTGGAAGTTAGATAGACCTTAGGTTTCGGGTAAAAGTTCAGCACAACATCGTGGGCCGAAGGACCTGTACTGTGCTGTACTGTTCTATGTTCTATGTTCTATGTTCTCTGGGTGAAGACGTTTCTCCTCATCTCAGTCCTAAAAGGCCCACCCCCATATCCTTAAACTCTGACCCCTGGTTAAATTAAATCGGGGCTGATCTCATTATAGCTTCCAGTCCACATTCCCTTGTACTCTCCCTGTTGACCTCTGATCCCTTGTTAGTCTAGAATCTGTCTACTTTGGCCTTAAGAATATTCAATTATTCTGCCTTCAGTGCTGTCTGGGATAAAGACAGTTCCAGAGAATCATGACCTTCTGATGTAAGAAAAATCTCCTTGTCCCTATCTTAAATTTGAGAGCTATTACTTTTAAACAACGTCTCTGGTTTTAGTCTCCTATCCCTTCCCTTCTCCACGCACATGCCTGCAGTTTTTCTTCCAAGTTCTTTCTGAAAGGGACTATTAAATCTGTTTCTACCACCATAACAGGTAATGCATCCCAAAAATCAGAGACACTATCAGCTCCATCAATCAATTAGCCACACATTGATTCCTCAAAGAGCTGTTTGAAGGCTTATCTGGGAAACATTTCTTTTCTCAGTAGTAACATGATAGGCTTGCCCTGTCTTACCATGTTGACTTGCGTAAGATGACGGCACTGCAGGAACACAAAACAATGCCGCTCCATTAGCGTAGAGTAGCTAACTGCTGCCTTCTCTTGTTTGCTGTCAATCATCTGTGCAAGCTTTTGGAGAAGGAGGATTGGAAGGTCATCCCCTGGGAAACTAGGAATACCTTCATCATCTCTGGTTATTGATACTTGCAAGAGGTAAGGTTGAAATCAATTGACTTCTATTTTGAATGACATTGATTTTAAAATTCTCGTTCCTTCTTTTCAAATCCCAGCCGAACCCCCCAGCTCTCACTTCTCTCTATCATTACAAATATCTCCAGCCTCACAAGCCCCACACCCTCTGCCTCTCACCTCCAGCCTCACAAGCCCCACACCCTCTGCCTCTCACCTCCAGCCTCACAAGCCCCACACTCTCTGTGTTTCTCCAGTTTTGGCCTCTTGTATATCCCTGATTTCTGCTGCTTTGCTTTTGGAGGTCAGTCTTTCAGCTACCTAGCTGTTAAGCTTTGGGCTCTCTTCCCTAAACCTCTTTAAATTGCTGCTTAAAATATTTGGTAGATCTTTTTTAAAAAAACGTATTTCAAGGGATGTGGGTGTCAGTGGCTAGGCCAGCATTTATTGCCTGAAGGGCAGTTAAAGAGTCAATCGCATTGCTGTGGGTCCACAGTCATACCTAGAGCAGGCCAGGTAATGAATTTCTCAGCTGTTTTCCATTATGGTATCAACAGGCAGATCGTTAGGACTTTCCCTACCTGACTCTCTGTATTGTGGCCTGCTCCATTTCCCTGATCTGCCCAAGATCTGTCACATTCTACTCAGCAGACTGCCTTAGGTTTCAGGCATTTACAGCCCAGAAGGAGGCCATTCAGCCCATTGTATCCACACCAACCAACAAAGATCTGACAACATTAATCCCATTCTCCAGCTTTTGGCCCTGGAGGCTACAAGAATATCTAAAGTTATTAGGTTTTTTGTATTCATTCACGGGACGAGGGCGTCGCTGGCTAGGCAGCATTTATCGCCCATCCCTAATTGCCCAGGGCGCAGTTAGGAGTTAACTACATTGGAGTCTGCAGTCACATGTAGGCCAGGGCAGGTAAGGATGGCAGTTTCCTTCCCTAACGGACATTAGTGAACCAGATGGGCTTTTCCCCCAACAATCAACAATGGATTCATGGTCATCATTAGATTCTAAATTCCAGATACTTATTGAATTCAAATTCCACCATCTGCCATGGCAGGATTCAAACCCAGGTCCCCAGAACATTCTTTAGGTCTCTGGATTAATAGTCCAGCAATAATATCACTAGGCCATTGCCTCCCTCTAAGTTAGGTAGACACCTAAATTCAGGAGGTCCTTGACTTAATGCCTGTGTAAAATACAAACTTTAATACTTACAAATGTGGTCCAATCCAGGGTTGTAAGTTTAAAGATCCCACTTATGAACATTTCCTGTAGTTGTGAAAGGTTCCTTTATATTGTCCTGCATTCTGATTCGACCTGCACCCAAATCGACTTGTGAAAGGTGCCCAGTAGGGAGTACTAAGGGGACTGCCTCTAATGCTCCGATGTTACCAGACTTTCTAACTCAACTTCCAGGTGGTGAGGTCCAGACTCCATTCGAGTGAAAGAAAAATCTTCCTCAGCTCTACTCTTAACCTATACCTCTTACTTTAAATCTATACCTCCCAGTCATTGCCCCCTCCATTAATGGGAATTCAGCCTTCCTAGTCACTCTGTCCATACCCCTTATAATCTTATACACCTCGACCAGGTTCCCTCTCCACCCTCGCTGCTCCAAGGAAAACAACCCCAGTCTATCCAATCTTTCCTCATTGCTCTGACCCTACAACCCAGTCAGCATCACCTCTTCACCCCCTCCAGTGCAATCGCTTCCTTCCTCTAATGTGGCGGCTATAGAGCCATTGAGCCGTACAGCACAGAAACAGACCCTTCAGTTCAACTCTTTCATGCTGGAGAGCTATCCTAATTAATCTACTCCCATTTGCCAGCATTTAGCCCACTTCACCTTAAACCTATGCCCACTAGTTTTGGACTCCCCTCCTGTGGGATAAAAGATGCTAGCTGTTCACCCCATCCATGTCCCTCGTGACTTTATAAACCACAATTACCCACAGTACACCAGCCTAACAGGTGTTCTATACAATTCCAGTGTAGTCTCCCTGCATTCTCTAACTTGACCAGTAACTAATAATCTTAACCCTAGCCCTAACTCCAAGCCTAACTAGTAATAAAGGCTCATCATGATTTCTTAACCACCTTAAATAGCTGCCCTACCATCTTCAGGGATCTGTACATATACATGCCAAGGTCCCTCTGATATTCAGTACTCTCCAAGGTCCTACTGTTCATTCTTGGACTCCTGAACCAAGGTGGAGCTGCTCCTCTTAGCTGGTCTCAGGATGTAGGCCTTAATCTTACTCCTTCCTTAGCTCCCCCATTCCCCTCCCTTCCCCCACCTTCCCTGGGAAGGTCTGAGCTAGGTAACTTTTCCTTAGGATCACCTCCGTCTTACTTTTGTATTTATTTCTTATTTACATGGTGTTTAATTTGTTCTCAGTGCGGTAGATGGCCAGGCGCATGTTTGGGGGAACGTCGGTTCAAATCTCACAATGGCAGATGGTGGAATTTAAAATTCAGTGAATTAATGCGGAATTGAAAGCAAGAATTCTCCGCAAGAGAAAAGGTTTGAGGCCAAAATATTGAATATTTTCAAGAAGGAGTTAGGTATAGTTCTTCAGGCTAAAGGGTGTGGGGGAGAAAGCAGGGACAGGAGACTGAGTTGGACAATCAGCCATGATCATATTGACTGCAGGAGCAGCTTGAAGGGCTGAATGGCCTACTCCTGCTCCCATTTCCTGTTTCCATGTTCTCAATGATAGTACATTTCATCGATTGTTGTCAAAACCCAGGTGGTTTACTAATTATCCTTTACGGAGGGAAATCTACTGTCCGTACCCAGTCAGGTCTCTATGTGACTCCAGACCAGGACAATGACTCTTCACTACTCTCTGTAATAACCAAGCATGAGGCTGAGGTGAAAGGACAATGGAAGATGGGATACAAATGCTAACTTTGCCAGTGACACCCACACCTCATAAAGGAACAAAAATAAGGAAAGTCTGATGCTTTTTGTGTTTTACTATGTCTTCATCTGTGTAACATATACACAACTACTTAGGTTGCGTTGAGGCAGATATCTTGAAGTTTGTTGACAACCTCAACTATTTACAAGGCTGCAACATCACAGATTTACGTATATAGCTTGGATATTTTGTTAATTGGTTTTACACACATTTAACTAACTCACTGGACTGCACAGACAGGATGACCGAAGGTGAGGTGAGTATCTTTATGCTGGAACATCTTATGTCATCATGTCACATGTTGTAGAGTGTTAATAGTGCAGTGCCTGACTGGTCTGCAATTAATACCATAATTTGGCCCATTTCCCTCCACCACATAGAATCTTGACGGTGCAGCAAGAGGCCCATCGAGTCTGTGCTGACCTTCTGAAAAAAATCTCACCCACATCCAATCCCTGAACTCTATCCCTATGACCTCACATTTTTTCATACCTAACCTACCCAGCCTGCACATCCCTGTACATTATGGAGCAATTTAGCACGGCCAATCCATCCTAACCCGCACATCTTTGGACTTTGGGAGGAAACCGGATCACCCAGACGAAACCCACACAGACACGGGGACAATGCGCAAACTCCACACAGACAGTCAACTGGGGGTGGAATTGAACTGAGGTCCCTTGCGCTGTGAGGCAACAACGTTAACCACTGAGCCACCACAGAGCCAGCAAGCCACATAGCTCCTCCTATTTAGCCCCTTCCCCGCACAGTGACTCCTTCCCTTACCAAGCAAACCCCCCAACCCCCTCCACCTCCCAGAAACAGCTTGCCTCACACAGTGGTCACTGCCACAGAAAATAACTACATACATATTATTTTCAAATTTGAACAAAAACATAAGTTGCTGGAAAAGCTCAGCAGGTCTGGCAGCATTTGTGAAGAAAAAAATCAGAGTTAACGTTTCGGGTCCGGTGACCCCTCCTCAGAATGGAGGAAGGGTTCTGAGGAAGGGTTGCTGGACCCGGAACATTAACTCTGATTTTTTCTTCACAGATGCTGCCAGACCCGCTGAGCTTTTCCAGCAACTTCTGTTTTTGGTCCTTATTTACAGCATCCGCAGTTCTTTCGGTTTTTATTTTCAAATATTGTTCGATTGATGCAAACCATAGCTATTTCCAAAATAATACAAACGCTGTCCAGATGTTTGATCTATGTGAGTCTTAAAATGGTCATGATGTGGAGATGCCGGTGTTGGACTGGGGTGGACAAGGTCAGAAATCACGCAACACCAGGTTATAGGAGAACAGGTTTGTTTCAAAACACAAGCTTTTGGAGAATAGCCCCTCCACTAGGTGAAGTACAGCACAGAAGGAAGCCATTCAGCCCATCATGCCTGCTCCTGCACATGAAGCAAACACCATTACCTAACGCCTGTCTCTTGCATGAATGAATTCTCAGCGTTTGCTTGTTTAATTCCCTTTGCAACCTTCAAATTGTCCTTCCTCTCTGCCCTCCACAGTTGACTACATGATGCAAACATTGGAATGCTCCCTTGTGCCAGTCACCCGTCCATTCATTCTCGCTCAGTATTAATGCTTCAGTTGCCTTGTCACGGTGACTCATTGTTGTATTTGTTTCTTGATCAATCTGCATTTGTGCCTTGCACTCTCTCTTTCGTTGCATGTTTGTACTCCACCCGATCAATAGCTTTGCATTTACTCTATGGTATTTTAAGGCAGCTCAGACTTGCCTGAACCCAGTCGTGAGGCTTTGAGTCTGCTTGGATGCTTACCTGTTATTTGCCCATTTACAGGATTGAAATGGCTATTTCAGTGTCATTTATAAATCAGCCGCAGAAAAAAACTAACCATGCCTTGAAAGTGAGATTGAATCAGAAATTATGGTCATTATTGATTAGGCAGTTCCAAATTATTGTCTCTCTGCTAGACTTCCTGAATATTGAGCAGTCTGTGTGTTTAAGGGGCAGGAAGAGAGAGCAATAGTTTACCCGAGGTGAAAGTGTTCTCAGTAGTTCAAACATGTTCCAAGGAAATAGATAGGATAAAGATCTTTCCTCTTGTGGTGAACCCCAAAACTGATGGATTTCAATATAGGGTGGTCTTAAATAAATCCAGTAAGTGTCAAATTCCTTTTTCCCTGTTTACCTGTGGGT
This sequence comes from Ginglymostoma cirratum, assembly GCA_024137785.1. Classification (NCBI taxonomy): domain Eukaryota; kingdom Metazoa; phylum Chordata; class Chondrichthyes; order Orectolobiformes; family Ginglymostomatidae; genus Ginglymostoma; species Ginglymostoma cirratum. The sequence continues at coordinate 22,708,383 of JAHRHZ010000053.1, forward strand.
TACGGTTAGGGTTAGGGTTAGGGTTAGGGTTAGGGTTAGGGTTAGGGTTAGGGTTAGGGACAGGGACAGGGATAGGGATAGGTTTTGGTATAGGGCTAGGGTTAGGTTTAGGGTTAAGTTTCGGGTTAGGGTTAGAGTTAGGGTTAGGTTTAGGGTTAGGTTTAGGGACAGGGATAGGGATAGGGATAGGGTTAGGGTTAGGGTTAGGGTTAGGGACAGGGATAGGGATAGGTTTTGGTATAGGGCTAGGGTTAGGGTTAGGGTTAAGTTTCGGGTTAGGGTTAGAGTTCGGGTTAGGGTTAGGGATAGGGATCGGGTTCGGTATAGGGATAGGGATAGGATTAGGGTTTGGGTTTGGGTTCGGGTTCGGGTTATGGTTAGGGTTAGGGACAGAGATAGGGATAGTGTTCGGTACAGGGATAGGGATGGCGTTAGGTTTAGGGTTGGGGTTAGGGTTATGGTTAGGGTTAGGGACAGGGATCGGGATAGGGTTTGGTATAGGGATAGGCTTAGGGTTAGGGTTAGGGTTCGTGTTAGGGTTCGAGCTAGGGTTAGGGTTAGGGATAGGGTTATGGTTAGGGATAGGGTTAGTGATACGGTTAGGATTAGGGTTAGGGATAGGGTTAAGGATAGGGTTAGCGGTAGGTTTAGGGATAGAGTTAAGGTTACGGTTAGGGTTGGGGTTAGGGTTAGGGTTAGGGTTAGGGTTAGGTTTAGAGTTAACATTAGGGTTAGGGTTAGGGATTGGGATAGGGTTAGAAATCGGGTTAGGGAAAGGGTTTGGGATAGGGTTAGTGATAAGGTTAGGGATAGGGTTAGAAATAGGTTTTGGGAAAGGGTTAGGGATAGGGTTAGGGATAAGATTAGGGATAGGGTTAGGGATAGGGTTGGGGTTAGCGTTAGGGTTAGGGTTAGGTTTAGGGTGAGGGCTCGGATTAAGGTTAGGGTTAGGGTTAGGGTTAGAGTTAGGGTTAGCGTTCGGTTTATGGTTAGGGCTAGGATTAAGGTTAGGGTTAGGGTTAGGGATAGGGTTGGGGTTGGGGTTGGGTTTAGGGTTAGGGTTACGGTTAGGGATAGGGTTAGAAATAGGGTTCGGGTTAGGGTTAGGGTTAGGGTTGGGGATAGGGTTAGGGTTAGGTTTAGGGTTAGGGTTATGGTTAGGGATAGGGTTAGAAATAGGGTTAGGAAAAAGGTTAGGTATAGGCTTACGGTTAGGTTTAGGGCTATGGTTAGAATTAGGGTTAGGGTTAGGGTTAGAGTTAGTGTTAGGGTTCGGGTTCGGGTTATGATTAGGTTTAGGTTTGGGACTTGGGTTAGGGTTAGGGTTAGGTTTAGAGTTAGGGTTAGAATTAGGGTTCGGGTATAGGGTTAGGGACAGGGATCGGGATAGGGTTGGGTATCGGGTTCGGTATAGGGATAGGGATAGGGTTAGGGTTAGGGATAGGGTTAGGGACAGGGTTAGGGTTAGCGTTTGGGGCAGCATGGTGGCTCAGTGATTGACACTGCTGCCTCAAAGCACCAAGGACCTGAGCTCGATTCCAACCTTGGGCCACTGTCTGTGTGGTGTTCGCACGTTCTCCTTGTGTTTTTACCAGGTGCTCTGGTTTCCTCTCGCAGTGTAGGCATGTGCTCGTTAGGTGGATTGGCCATAGGAAACGCACGGTTACAGGGATTGAGTAGGGGATGGATTTGGGTTGGATGCTCTTCAGAGAGTCAGTGTGGGCTCAGGCAGAATGGCCTGCTTCCAATCTCTAATTCTAGGGTTGAGCCGGCCTAGCATATGTTGCTCATTCCTAATCACCTTTCAGACGTTAATCTTCACCTGCCAAGCCCAAGAACCTTTCCCTCCAGAAGGACAAGGGCAGCAGATACTTGGGACCACCTCTGAGCCGCTCACCATCCTGATTTAGAAATATATTGCGCTCCTTCACTGTCGCTGGGTCAAAATCCTGGAATTCCCTCCCTGAGTGCATTGTGGGTCAACCTACAGCTCATGGACTGCAGTGGTTCAAGAAGGCAGCTCACACCCACCTTCTCACAGGGCAACTAGGGATGGGCAATAAACGCTGGGCCCAGCCAGACGCCCATGTCCCCTAAATGTATAACAGAGGTTGGTAATATTTCCACGTTCTCTCTGGGATCTGGACTATCATAACTGTTTTAACAACACTATTTTCAGGTTTTTAAGGATTCATTTTAATTATTTTATTAGATAGGTTTTGACGAAAATCTGGTCCAATTTGAGTTTGTACGTGTGCATTAATCATCTGCTAAGAAAGGGTTTATCTCGGAACAGGGAAGGAGAGAGAGCTTTTCCAGGCAAGCCAGCCATCACATTAAGCGTGCGCCTTTTCTCCCCACCACAAACCTCAGGGAATTCTCACTCCTTTAGAAGCGCAGTATAAAATAGAGGAACACAATTCAGCACATCATTCCTATGGGGCAAGAAATACCAGCATAAAGGGAAAACAATATTCATACTGTATTAGTGAGCTGATGGATGCAAAAGTGAACGCTGCGTAATAAAGGCATTGTGATGGAGAATGTCCCAGCCGATGATGACTGATAGCTAACTGCTAATGTTCAACAAAATATGTGCCCTTTTTTCAGCATGAAAAGAAAAACCTGTCACTTCTCATCCCTGGTCCAATTCTAGAAAACCATTTCGTCACTTTCATTTAAGATTTGGCCACCTTCTTAAAAGTGTGGTGCCCAGCACTCCAGCTGGAATATCATTGACGTTTCATAAAGATTCAGCACAAATTCCCTGTTTTCGTGCTCTATTCCTTTGTTGCTAAAGCCAAGGAAAGCATGTTGTTAACAGCCATCTCAACATGCCCTGTTACTTTCAACGATTTATGCAGCTAAACACCCAGGTTCCTGTACTCACTTTAAAATTGTTCATATAGCCTGTCCTCATTCTTTCTCTCAAATTACATTTGGTGCCTTGCCGAGTGTTTGTGGCCTAACTCTGTTTTTTTTTCAAAAGTAATGCTGCCAGAGTCAATAAAAGTCTTTGCAAGAGCTGTCTATTTACAGTGTGACCTATAAACACATTCTCTCAGCGCTGGGTTTGAGTCTGCGCTCCCTTTCTGGCACATTCTGCTTAATCATCATTTTGTCATCATCATGTTTGCTCCTGATGCTAATCCCACTCCCCCCTACTCATCCCGTCATGATTCTGCTATCGCAATATTCTGCCCTGCCTGTGCACTGAAGAGAAAAATGCGAGTGATTTTTCACAAAGACTCATGACATTTCAAAGCGTTGACCGCTTGATTAAATTCTTTCCTCACCACAATGTATGCTGAGATTAACAACCGTTATCTATAATTAGCACATCTCCAAATGGCAGGCTCTCTCGGTACATGGTTTCAAACCTGCCTGACTCTATTCACAGTGGGAAATTTCACCTGAATATCTCAATCACTCACTTACACCCTCAGTTGCCAACTCTGATACCACCTCATGTGCCCCCTTCTGGTGTTACCCTAACTTGGACGGCAATTATAACCGAGGAAACAAGGACAGAAATTACTGGAGAAGCTCAGCACATCTGGCAGTATCAGCAGGGAGAAAGCAGAGTTAACATTTTGGGTCCAGTGACCCTCCCTCAGAACGGGAATTATAACCCAAGGCATCAATACAGAATGATGTCTCTTTGTGGGCACACATGTCAATCAATGGGATGCCTGGCATTTGTGCTAAAGGCTTTGGCACCATGATTATCAGATCTGTGGCTACCCTCCAACCACGCCCGCACCCCCGCTCCCAGTCCTACTGTGACCGCAATTGTATACTCCCCTCCTCAAAATAAACCGAGACATTAGCAGCATTAACATTTGAAAGCCTTTTTGCTTTTGTCAAGCATCAGGAATCAAACAAAAAAGGAATTCTGCTCAAGGACAAAGTGGTTTGAGAAGGAAAATTGTTCGGGTATGCCACTATTGCTGGCTGTGCAGGTGATAGTGATCACGGCACGCATCAACACAGTGACAGACCACAAATGAGATACTAATTAGAGAACATCACTGAAACAGTCACCAAATGTGGCTCTAAACTAATTGTTGTTAGTTGACAGATGGAAGGAGGGTAAGTCACTTGATCTGAAACCAAATGTTGTTTTCTCGGACACAGTGGAAGGGCTGCTGATTTATAGACATCATTAGCCAGCGAGAAAAAAGACTGCCTGAGGAGTCACCCTGATGTTGCACTAAATTCAGACTATAACGACATTGAAATAACAAATGATAGGGACGAGACTTAGCTAAATAATAGCTTCACATATTGAACAAAAACAGAAGTTGCTGGAAAAGCTCAGCAGGTCTGGCAGCACCTGTGAAGAAAAATAAAAATCAGAGTTAACATTTTTGGTCTCTTGACCCTTCCTCAGAACAGGGGAAGGGTCACCAGACCTGAAACATTAACTGATTATTTTTTCTTCACAGATGCTTCCAGACCTGTTGAGCCTTTCCAGCAACTATTGTTTCTGATCTTTCGGTTTTAACTTTACGTATCGAGTTTGATGTATTAGCTCATGCTGATGAAATAGTCAGCCTCCAAAGAACAGAAGCTGTCTACCGTCGACCGTGTCTCCCGCCTTTCCCGGAACACATCTTTGTATCTTCTGCCTGATGGAGATTATTATCAGGGTGGGATGGGTCTTTGATGATGTTGGCCGCCTTCCCACAGCAGTGAGCAGTGTAAATAGAGTCCATGGATGGAAGGTTGGCTTCCGTAATGGTCTGGGCTGTGCACACCACCTTCTGTAGTTTCTTACGGTCCTGGGCAGAGCAGTTGCCGTACCAGGCCGTTATGCACCCGGACAGTTTGCTTTCTATGGTGCATCTGTAGAAGTTGGTGAGGGAGCTTATGGACATGCCAAATTTCCTGAGCTGCCTGAGGAAGAAGAGATGTTGTTGTGCCTTCTTGACTCACATCTACATGGGGAGTCCCGGACAGGTTGTCGGTTATCGTCACTCCCAGGAACTTGATGCTCTTCATCCTCTCAACCTCAGTTCTGTTGATGTAGATGGGGGCATGTTCTCCTCCTTTCTTTCTGAAGTCGATGATCAATTCTTTAGTTTTGCCGACGTTGAGAGACAGATTGTTCTCATTGCACCACATCGCCGAGCCCGCTATCTCCCTTCTGTATTTTGACTTGTTGTTAGATATCCGTCCCACTACAGTGGTGTCATCACCAAATGTGTAGATGGTGTTCATTCGGAATTTGGTAACACAGTTGTAGGTGTACAGGGAGTACAGTAGGGGGCTGAGGATGCATCCTTAGGGGTCTCCAGTGTTGAGTGTTATTATGGAGGAGGTGCAGGTACCTACCCTCACTGATTGCGGTCTGTGGGTCAGAAAGCTGAAGATCCAGTTGCAAAGGGCAGAACTGAGACCAAGGTTTCAGAGTTTTGAGAACAGTCTGGAGGGGATAATGATGTTGAAGGCGGAGCTGAGGTCACTGAGCAGGAGTCTGACGTAGGTGTCTTTGTTGTCCAAATATTCCAAGGATGAGTGCCGGGCCAGAGATATGGTGTCGGCTGTGGACCTGTTGTGTTGGTAAACAAATGGTAGATTGATTTTTACTGTCATGTGCGCCGAAATACAGTGAAAAGCTTTGTTTACAAGCAGTACAGGCAGATCACAGCAAGCAAAGGGTGTACAGATCAAAAAGATTTAGGGGCATACAGGCTACATTGCAGGTTAAATTATTTGAGGCTAGAGTCCATTCAACAGTCTGATAATGGCTGGAAAGAAGCTGTTCCTGAACCCGCTGGTGCATGGTTCGAAGCAGGCTGGGAGACTGGAGGTAATGTGGGCCGTGACCAGCCTCTCGAAGCACTTCATGATTATTGAGGTCAGAGCCCCTGGGTGGGTAGTCATTAAGACACATTGCATGTGCCTTCTGAGGTACAAGGATGGTGGTGGGCTTCTTGAAGCATTGAGGTCTTCAGCTTGTAGGAGAGGGGGAGGTTGATTATGGGAACGTCAGTATTTGGCTAGTTTTAAAATGCATTTTGAAACAATTTGTGGCATTGCCAACACTCTAGAACTGCCCTGGGTAATTCAGGAATTAAAGATGGATCTGCAGGAGGCATCTGCCAGGGGTTGTAGCACAGGGGGACTGTTAGTGAGAATTTTGGGAGGATGTGATGGAACCAGGAAAATTCCCGGGCTGATGCTCCAGGAGGACTGTAGCTGCACTTCATTCAATAGGAATTAAAAAGCCCATCTTGTCACTCGACATGAAACTGCTCAATTGCCAGTAGGAGACACCAGCAAAACCTAGAGAATGAGATACATGGGTCTGACCATCTTACGTACCTCAGAACAGAGGGTCACAATGCTCAAGAATGGTTTTTCACTCTGGGCTCTTATAGATGTCCATGTGGAGGTGATGTGGTCATGTTACTGGGATTGCAGCCCAGTCATAGAGTCACACAACATGGAAACAGACCCTTTGGTCCAACCAGCCCATCCCGACCATAATCCTAAAACTAAACTAGTCCCACCTGCCTGATTTTGGCCAATATCCCTCCAAACATTTCTTATTTATGTATTTAGCCAAATGTCTGTTAAATGTTTTAACTGTACCCACATCCACCACTTCATCTGGAAGTTCATTTCACACTCTGTGTAAAAAAGTCGGCCTTCATGCCTTTTTTGAAAAATGTTCTTGGGCTGATATTGTGGAAGTGAGGGTTCAAATCCTACCAGGGCAGATGAATTCACTTTTGAAAAAAAAATCTGTAATTTGAAAATACACTGGCCTAAGGTTACCAATGTAACAATTGAGATAACAAGGTGTAGAGCCGGATGAACACAGCAGGCCGAGCAGCATCAGAGGAGCAGGAAAGCTGACGTTTCGGGCCTAGACCCTTCTTCAG
>JAHRHZ010000053.1:22720275-22732011 GCA_024137785.1 Ginglymostoma cirratum
AGCATGGGGCTGGATGAACACAGCAGGTCAAGCAGCATCATAGGAGCTGCTGCTTGACCTGCTGTGTTCATCCAGCCCCATGCTTGTTATCTCGGATTCTCCAGCATCTGCAGTACCTTTTATCACCAAAGGGAAAGTGGCAGGTTGAACTCAGTGATGGGAAGCAGAGAGTATAACTGGATGGGTGTTTTTGTCACTGGAAGGAAGATTGTTTCCAGTGGTGTGGCACTGACCTCTCTATGAGAGCAAGAGGAATTATGGAAAAGGAACCAGGGAAAGGAACACCAATGATCTCGAGAACAAGGACCAATTCCACCTCCTGGAAACACCTGCGGTCAGAGAGGTGGCTCTAGGATTGGGCTCATCCACCACACAATGACCCACAGATCCCACGAGCAGTGACATGGAATTTCCTGGGTGGACAGGCCTACCTGTTAGCAAGTGATTGCCGAAGGTGACGGAGCTTGGTACTGGCTTACTTACTCTTTGTATTATACATCAACGATTTAGACCCACATCGGGGACATGGTTAAGATATTTGCCAATCGTGCGACAATTAACCATGTGCTTGACAGCAAGGAGGAAAGCTGTAGGCTCTCTGGACGATACCAATGGACTGGCCAGTGTGAATGGAGAAACGGCATATGGGATTCAATCTGGAGAAGTGCATGGTAATGTATGGGTGGAACAAACAAGGCAAGGGAATACTCTATAAATGGTTGGATACCCAGAAGCATGGCGTTCATGTACGTGCTGATAAACTCCAGAAGGACATTTTGGTATGGTGGCCAGAAGACATGTGGGATACATTCCTTATTGGCCAGGGCTGAAGAATGAGGTCAGGTTATCTTTTATCGCAGGACATGGACATTTAATCCTGTTGAACTGGGTGGCTTTGAGCCATTTCACAATCAATCTTATTGCTGTGGGTCACATACAGGCCATGTTTCATCAGCACATCACTTCAAATCTGTGCCTTCTCATTCTTGTTCCCTTTAGAAGCAGGAACTCCCTATCTGCTTTATCAAGTCCATTCACAATTTTGAAAACCTCCATCAAAATCTCCTCTCAGCCTTCTTATCTCCAAGGAGAACAGTCCCAACACCTCCAACTGATCCTCATGACTGAAGTTCCTCATCCTGGAATTCATTCTTCCAAATCACTTCTGCACTTTCTCCAATATTTTCACACCTTTCCTACAATGTGGCACTCAGAACGGTACACAGTATTCCAGTTGAGGTCTACCTAGTGACCCGTACAAGGTCAAACAATCTCACAAAGGTTAGAGCCATCACAAGGCTCTTGGAATAGTCGAGCAGAGAGGTAGCAAAGGCATGAATGAGACAAGGCAAGAGTGTGCGGGGGGAGTCCAAAAGTACAGGCTACGTGGATGAAATAGTTGCTAATAAATTCAAAAGGTAATTGATCAGGAACCTAAAGTAGTGATAATCGGGTCCCGCCAGGAGTCCGTGAGGTAAATAGCAGAGACATAATGAAGGAGAGGTAAGAGATACATATGAGGAGGAAAAGACAGAGGGAATGTTGGCAAGGTTTGACAAAACAGGAAGCTCCTGTGACGAACAACCACCATCACGGCACAGATGGGCCAAATGGCCTGTGCCTGCGCAGGGCAAATTGTTATGACGAGAATCAATTATCAGGGCTCTGTGAGAAAAAGTGAACGAATAAGAGCACATCAACAGCACCACATCCAGACAATCTCATACTGTTAAGGCTAATCAAAACCGCTTCAAGGAAAGGAGGTGAATGATCTCTTTGACACTTTTGTTTTCAGTTCTATTTAGCCAGAAACATCATTCTCAAGAATGAACAATTAGCATTAATTTGCAGAAAATTATTCTGACACATCTATTGCTCAGCCTTGAGGTTTCAATGAAATACACGATAGCTCAGGAGCCTTGTGAGAATCCTATAAAGTCAGGGAAGTACTCAGCACAGAAAAAGGCCTTTCACCCATCATGTTTGTATTGGCTCTATGAACGAGCTTTACAATTAATCCCATGTTTCTCTTCTTTCCCCATAAAAGTATAATTGCTTTCAATTAATATTTATCCAAATTCCTTTTGAAAGTTTCCATTGAAGCTTCGGACAATGCATCCCAGATTGAGCCAATATTGAGTTTGGAAGGTGGTGTCGAAGGATCTTTGGTGAATTCCTGCAGTGCATCTTAAAGATGGTGCGCACTGCTACGGCCTGTGGACTGTGGTATTCACAACCAAAGGGATGGGTTTTTTTTTCATTCGCGGGATGAGGGTGTCGCTGGCTAGGCAGCATTTATTGCCCATCCCTGAGGACAGTTAACCACATTGCTGTGGGTCTGGAGTCACATGTAGGCCAGACCAGATAAGGATGGAAGTTCCCTTACCTAAAGGACATTAGTGAACCAGATGGGTTTTTCCCAACAATCGACAATGGATTCATGGTCATCATTAGATTCTTAATTTCAGCTATTTATTGAATTCAAATTCTACCATCTGCCATGGCGGGATTCGAACCCAGGTCGCCAGAACATTATCTGGATTAATGAACTCTGCTTAAAGTGAACAGCATCAATGCACTTCAGGGGAGGATTTGAGAAGGGAATGGCTGGGAGCAGAGATGGAATTAGATGAGGAAAGATAACAGGAGACCTGAGTGAACTAAAAGTGCAGGTTGGTGTGATGATGCTGTGGCTGTAACAGGTTTTTTTTTTGATGAGAAGTTGTAAGGCTCAGGTGTCAAGCAGTCGACCAACACCGTTAAAGTAAACAGCTTGTGAGGCTTTGGGTTTTTTTTTAATAGATCATAGAATCCCTGCAGTGTGGAAACAGGGTTTTTGGCCTAACACATCCACACTGACACATTGAGCATCCCACCCATCCCCATCCCCATCCCCATCCCCATCCCCCTAATCTACACATCCCTGAACACTATGGGCAATTTAGCATGGCCAATCCACCCTAACCTGCACACCTTTGGACTGTTGGACAAAACTGGAGTACCCAGAGGAAACCCACACAGACAGTTGCCTGAGGGTGGAATTGAACCCAGGTCCCTGGTGCTGTGAGGCAGCAGCGCTAACCACTGAGCCACCATGCTGCCCCACAGTGCTAACCACCAAGCCACTAAGTTGGAACAATAGAAGCAGCCTGGCTGGGTGTGGCCAGCTCTCACAGACCAAGATTTCTAGTTTTTTTTTTAAGTTTTTGGGTTTATCTTTAAGCAGTTGTTGGTGTCGGTTTGAAGCAGTGGCGGCTATCTTTTCTTTCTCTCTATCTTGGTTACAGCTAGAAGCTGGGGTTTCTCTCTGCGGCTGGGTCACCGTGAGACAAATCTATTTTTCTGAATTTGCCTTTTTGCCAAAGGGTGTGTTTATGGGATGTTACTGTGTTGGAACATTTAATTAGTAACAGTTACTGTACATCTTACTCTGTTAAATTTTCCAATAGAGTTAAGTTATTCTAAATTCCGCTTTCTTTGATTGCATTTTAACCACAATGTTTAAATAAATTATTTTCGCTTAATGTTGAGTAGTTGGGAAAATCCACTTATCGGCCACACAGTTTTACGCCATCAACTAAGAAAAAAAAATCACTGGGTCTTTAATGCTGCCTTTGATTCAGATAAATCGCGACCTAGTACACCACGCAGACTAATGGCTTAGAAAGTAAAATATAGAACATAGAACAATACAGCGCAGAACAGGCCCTTCGGCCCTCGATGTTGCGCTGAACTAATCTAAGCCCATCCCCCTACACTATCCCATCATCATCCATATGCTTATCCAAGGACTGTTTAAATGTCCCTAATGTGGCTGAGTTAACTACATTGGCAGGCAGGGCATTCCACACCCTTACCACTCTCTGAGTAAAGAACCTGCCTCTGACATCTATCTTAAATCTATCATCCCTCAATTTGCAGCTGTGCCCCCTCGTACTAGCCGACGTCATCATCCTAGGAAAAAGACTCTGACTGTCCACCCTATCTAATCCTCTGATCATTTTGTAGGTCTCTATTAAATCCCCTCTTAGCCTTCTTCTCTCCAATGAGAACAGACCCAAGTCCCTCAGCCTTTCCTCATAAGACCTTTGCTCCAGACCAGGCAACATCCTGGTAAATCTCCTCTGCACCTTTTCCAATGCTTCCACATCCTTCCTGTGAGGGGGCGACCAGAACTGTATGCAATATGAATTTGAAATCTCTGATGGGAAATAGTTAAGTTCCCAGTTGAGTCAAGTTCCCTTGCTGAATACTTACATCCTAACCAGAAGAAATTCTGCTCACATCATTATATTGACCTGATTTTCTGCATTGGCATCAAAGTGGAAAACTGGAAATGAATCCTTGTGGGAGACAGGATGTGAGACAGTGTGGTCCAGAATGTTTCGAGAGTCAGTGGCCTTTTTGTGAAGGTCAGTTGAAGACTATCCTCAGAAACAGAGATTGACAGGTTGTGGAAGGGGAAGATTGAAGGAAGAGTAGGCCACTCAGCCCCTCATGCAAATCAATGCTATCGTGGTAGATCTGATTACTACATATTCCTGCCTATCTCAGTATCATTTCACCCCTTGTTTACCAAGGGAACTTGCTGTGTTTCAATTGGACATTGCATTTTCAACATTACAAATAAAGACTTCAAAATGTACTTCATTGAGGGTGAAGATATTGGGACATCCTGAAGTTGGAAAAGATGCCATTTTTGGTCTTGACCATCAAAATCTTGGCATAGCCATTTCTATTCATTTCGGAACATTCAGGGTAAGGGTGAGCAACACATCCTCTTGGGCTGACTGATCCGTTCTGGATCAGGACTAATCTTCTACCTCTACTCCCTTTCCTGCCATTTCACCATATCCTTCAGCTCCATTCATTTCCAAACCTCTAATAGTGTGTGCTTGAACACATTTAACAACTGAGCATCCAACTATCGGGGGATAGAGATTTCAAAGAATCAGAACTCTCGGACTGTTTTTAAATTTTTTTTGTTCACTCATACGACCCGGGCAACACTGTCTGGGCCGGCATTTACTGGCAGTCCCTAGTTGCCCCTTGAAAAGGTGGTGGTGAGCTGCATTGTCACCATGTGACGTAGGTAGATCCACAATGCCCTCAGAGAGGGCGTTCCAGAATTTTGACCCAGTGACAATTTTGATATATTTCTAAGCCAGGATGGCGAATGGCTTGGAGGGAACTTAAAGCGGGGGGTGTTCCCTCGTATGTGCTCCCCTTGTCTTTCTAGATAGAAAGAAGTGGTTGTGGGTTTGGAAGTTGGTGTCTGAGGATCTTTGGTGAATTTCTGCAGTGCATCTCGTAGATGGTACACACTGCTGCTACTGAGTGTCAGTGGTGGAGGGAGTGGATGCTTGTAGATGTGGTACCAATCAAGCGGCTGTTTTGTCCTGGATGGTGTCAAGCTTCTTGAGTGTTGTTGGGACTGCACCCATCCAGGCAAGTGGGGAGTATTCCATCATACTCCTGACTTGTGCCTTGTAGATGGTGGACAGGCTTTGAGGAGTCAGGAGGTGAGTTACTCCTTTATTCAGCATTTATTGCCCATCCCTAATTGCCCAGAGGGCAGTTGAGAGTTAACACATTGCTGTAGGACTGGAGTCACATGTAGGTCAGACCAGACAAAGATAGCAGTTTCCTTCCCTAAAGGGCATTAGTGAACCAGATGGGTTTTTAACCTACAATTGGCAATGGATTCATGGTCATCATTAGATTCTTAATTCCAGATATTTTATTGAATTCAAATTCCACCATCTGCCGTGGCAGGATTCGAACCCAGGTCCCCAGAACACTATCTGGGTCTCTGGATTAATAGTCCAACGATAATACCACTGGGGCATCATCTCCCCCACTCACTCACTGCAGATTGTAACCATTGCATGCATATGGCTAGTCCAGTTGAGTTTCTGGTCAGTGGTAACTCCCACCATGTTGATAGTGTGGGATTGAAAAAACTTCTCCTCATCCAATTGTCCGAATGGAGTTGAAAGTTATCAATGATGCAAATGGAAGTATCTAGATTAAAAATAATGTCACAGGCTATCAGGGGACCAGATTATTTGAAGCAATGTTGGACAAAACATCAGATAATGGTTTGAGTCTAACAGAATCCGACTCTGAATAGGAAAGCACATTGTAATGTAATTGACTGTGCATCATATCCTTGCTTGTCATTGCTTTTTATTCCCAGTTGTCCCACTGTTGTGACAACAAAGCAATTTATTTATCTAATGTAATAATTCCAATTTTGCTAGCAGCTTCTCTCTGTTTTTGTCCTCATGCACCTTTCCACGTCTGCATGTTCTCATCAAATGAAATAATGACAGGAGCCAAGCCTGGAATATTCTCTGCCAAGCGTCTACTGGGTCTCAGTGAGTAGCCCTCTCTCAGATGACCCGTCATGTCCTGAGTTCAAGTCTCACTCTAGGACAGACTGACCAGTGCAGTATCAAGGGAGCACTGCAACATTAGGAGTGTCACCTTTGAAACCATCTGCGCTCTCCTTTGAATGGTACTATTCCAAAGCAGACAATACAGGAGAAATCTCTGACATCCAGACCAACATTTCTCCCTCGGTCAACATCACAAAACAGAGTATATGGTCATTATCATATTGCCATTTGTAGGACCATCCTGTGTACATATTGACGACCAGATTTCCTATATTGCAACAGTGACTACACGTCAAAAGTGCGTCATTGATTGCAAACCACTTTGGAACATCTTGAGAGATTGTAAGGCACTGTGAAAATTCAAATCCTTCAGACCTAACACTGTTACCTCTAGCGCATGAGATTGTGGGTGTAGGCCCCCACATTTATGGCTTGATCCAGAGCAGAGCCAGATTCAAATTTCCGCTGCAGTACTGAGGGAGTGCTGCTCTACCCTTTGGCCAAGATATCAAGTCCTCTTTTCCACAGATGGGCATGAATGATACTAATAAATGAGGAATCGGACAAGATCTCTCTGTAGACATGAGGATAATATTGACCCCTCAATCACTAGAAAATCAGATTACTTGTCATTTCTAGAATGGCTGTTTTGTGGGATCTTACTGTACAACTGTGCTGCAAGTACAAGTGAAAGCAACACTGAACATAACTCAAACCACTGCCCCACTGTGTTAACATTATCACAATCACAAAGTCCCTTGAGGATTTTCCTAGCTCTGTTGATGCTCTGTGACTACAAAGCTAAAAAGTGATCTGTTTTTATTGAGTTACCACCTGTCTCAGGAGGTTTCGGGTCAATCCACATCCAGCAACCTGCTCTGAAACTCTGCCCAAATTTTGACAGCATTTGAGAAAATCCAAAGATTTCCAGAACGATCAATAACATTCTAAATTAAATGTAATTTTCCCCATCTCACAAAGTCATCGAGACTTTTAAAAAACTCTAGGATCTAGGTCTGTATCTTCCCCAAACACTATTCAGCTCTGCCTTGGGCAGAACCCTATCTGTGTAGCAAGATTTGTTGAATTAATTTTTGGATTAAAAGCAGAAATAGCTGGGGAAACTCAGCAGATCTGGTATCATCTGAAAGTAAAGTTAACGTGTCGTGTCCAGTGACCCTTCTTCAGGACTCAAAACGATAACTCTGCTTTCCCTCCACAGATGCTGTCAGACCTGCTGAGTTTCTCCAGCACATTCTGTTAATGTTTCAGATCTTCAGCATCCACAATTCTTTATTTTTTGGGATCTGTTGGCCCAGAAATTCTGATCGGGGTTGGAAATCCCATTTTGATGCCACTGTCAAAATCTGAGCAGAGTTTTCAGAGTAGATTACTGGCTGTGGATTGATCAGACACTTTGTTCAGCAAGGTGGAAGCTCTTAATGCATAATATTGTTTTTGTTTTAGCTTTGTATAAGGCCTCCTAACATGGGGGTGAGGGGGTGGGGTGGAAGTTGGGTGAGAGGTATTGAGTGCCAAGAGGCTGAAGTGATGAACTTTCAGCCAATTGGTTGTGTGTTGAGGAAAAGTCAACTGCTTAGATTGTTCAATTGTTAGGGGCAGTGAGGGGTGTCAGGTCCTTTGTATTTGGTTGGATTGAGATGACCTGGGGTCAGCACTGGGCATAGTACTGGGCTAAAGTTGGGCGATGTGGGGAGTACTGGGTCTGATGGTGTTGGGTAGGATGTGTCTCAGGTCTGGGGTGCTGTGGAGGTGTCAGGTTGTGGATGTGAAGAGTTGCTGAGGGATCAGGGTGGAAGGGGGGACATCAGTGATGAATCTACGGTCTTTGATCCCCTAAAGTTTCCTAGGTAACTATTAAGTGACTGCAAATGCTCCAAGTCCTCAAGGTGTAAGGAGCTTTGTCAGATGTCTCCAAACGCTGGGAATTTCCAATTCCTGGGTAATTCCCTCAGAGTCAGCCGCACTAGAAACTGTATGGTGCCATGTGGAACAACATTGGTGCATTAATTACTTGGCAGTCAGTTTACCCAGGCCATTCCTTACAAGTCAGCAGACAACGGGCTAACAAACATCAGGAAGCACATTACAGTAACAACAGAAAATCTGTCACAAACAGAAAGTGGAGAACTGCCGGAGAAACTCAGCAGGTCTGGCAGCATCTGTAGAGGGAGAAACAGAGTTAATGTTTCGGGTCCAGTGACCCTTCTTCAGAACCAATAACTCTGGGAAAGGGTGAAAACTTAGGCTGGTAAGACAGAACGGCATGGGGAAAGGAGTGAGTGAATAGGTGGAGAAGGAGCCGAGAGAGAGAAAGAAGTTTGACAGGTAAAGGGATTGTTGATGGTGAGCCAGAGAGGAAGAGAAATTTAGAGAGGTGATAATGGGGTATGGGAGATGGTGAAAATTGCGTGGTCGTGCTGTAAGGCCTGGCATTGTGGAGGTGGGTCATAGACACAGAAGGAGATGTTCGTGCTCTGAAATTGTTCAACTCAGTGTTGAGTCCTGAAGGCTGCGATGTCCCCAAGCGAAAACTGAGTTGTCATTCATCCAGCTTGTGCTGATCCTCACTGGGGCCCTGCAGCTGCAGCAGGCCTTTGGGGTCAGTTAGCTCAGTTAGCTGGATGGCTGGCTTGTGATGTAGAGTGATATCCAACAAGTGGATTCATTTCCTGCACCAGCTGAGGTTACCAGGAAGGACTCTCCTTCTTAACCTGTCCCTTCACCTGAGACATGGTGAACCTCAGGTTAAACCATCACACGTCATATCTCTCTCTCTCCCTCTCTCTCTCCCTCTCTCTCTGTCTGTCTAATGAGGGAGCAGCCTTACGGCCTGGTAGGACTATTGTAACTCTACCTGCTGCAGACCCAAGACAGAAATGTTGCCATGGTAGGTCTGTGATAAAAGGTACTGCAGATGCTGGAGAATCCGAGATAACAAGCATGGGGCTGGATGAACACAGCAGGTCAAGCAGCATCATAGGAGCAGGACTGTGTAGCTGAAGGACTCCATATCAGATTCTAGTGGGTATAGAGTTAATCTTCCTAATATTGTGCCATTTAACAAGCCCAAAATGAAATGGGGGAGTGAGCAATTTTTCTGCAGCTGAGTTCTTGCAATATGAATCCATTAGTGAGAGAAAAAGCACAGCAGCCAATTATGATGCACCTATAATGATCCTCCTTTCATACTCTTCAGGCTGCAAAATTAGCACTTAACCAATATCAATGATAACTACTTCTTCCTGTATAAACTCGGGGGTAGTTTTCCACAAATCACAACAACCATTTAGGAGACTAAAACAGAAAGTGCTGGTAGTACTTAGTGACCAGGTTAGATCTATGGAGAAAGCAATAGCACTAAACAAGATTTCAAGGAGACGTTGGACAGGCTGGGCTTGTGAGAAGAGTTTGATTGAAACATTTGGGATCCTCTGGTGTCTTGACAAAGTGGTGTAAGGAACATATTTCTCTCTGTCTCTGTGTCTGTCTTCTTTTTTCGCTGTATCTTCTCTCGCCTCTTCCTCCTCTCTCTGTGTCTTCTCTTCTTTCACTCACCCACTCTCTCTGTCTCTCCCTCTTCTCTCCCTGTCTGTCTCTCTCTCTCTGTCTTCTCTCTGCCCCTCACTCTGTCTCTCTGTCCATCTCTCTCTGTCTCTCTCCCTCTTTCTCGATCTCTCCTGTTTGTTTGCTTTATTTCTGTCTGTTTTTGCTGTTGGTCAGATGTCACGCGACACCAGGTTATAGTCCAACAGGTTTTATTTGAAAACACAAGCTTTCTGAGCCTGCGATTTCTAACCTCGTCCACCCCAGTCCAACCCTAGCACCTCCACACCTTTGTTGTTGGTGAATGAGAGTGACTGGTTTGGAATGTTTGAAGTCTTTCTTGTATGTGGTGGCGCCACATGGATCAATGAGAAGATGTTGGGTTGAAGTGAGCATTGCAGAAAAATTTGCAGCGACTTGGAGATAGTGGTGAAGCAGGATGTCACTGAGGGCAGAGTGAGCTGTGTGGCTTGGTGCTTAAACAGCAAACAGTCTGGGAACAGGTCGCGATACAGTGCAAGGAAGTGTGAGCTATGCCACCAATGTGCCAGGTGAAGGCTTGAGTACCACTGTTGTAGATAGTGAAGGGCAACACTTATCCTGGTGTGAGGTGAGTCTTCCAAGATGCTGCCAAAGGTGTCAGCTTTTCCACATATATGCCAGCAGGGGAAGGTGATGGTAAGGTGATATTGCTGTTGGACTGTTAATCCAGCAGACCCAAGTAATGTTCTGGAGACCTGAGTTCAAATCCCACCACGCCAGATGGTGGAATTTAAATTCAATAAAAATCTGGAGTTCAGAGTCTAATGATGACTGTGAGTCTAGTACAGATTGTCAGGAAAAGCTCATTTGGTTCAATAATGCCCTTTACGGAAGAGAACTGCCATATTTATACCTGCACATGAGCTAATGTGGTCTATTGTATCCGCTGTTCCCGATGTGGCGTCCTCTACATCGGGGAGACCAAGCGGAGGCTCGGAGGCCTCTTTGTGCAACACTTATGTTCGGTTCGCGACAAACAACACCTCCCAGTCGCGAACCACTTCAACTCCCCCTCCCACTCCCTGGACGACATGTCCATCCTGGGCCTCCTCCAGTGTCACAATGATGCTACTCGGAAAGTGGAGGAACAGCACTTCGTATTCTGCCTGGGAACCCTACAACCCAATGGTCTCAATGTGGACTTTACTAGTTTCAAAATCTCCCCACCCCCGACCTCATCCCAAGACCATCCTCACCTCTCATCCCTGCCTCCTTGACCTGTCTGTCTTCTCTCCCACCTGTCTGTCCCTCCCTCCTCACTGACAAACCCCCACCACTATCTACCGACACTCACCTTTACTAGCCTCATCCCCACCTCCTTGACCTGTCCGTCTTCTCTCCCACCTATCCGCTCCACTAGCTATCTGCCACCCCCCAATCTCTATTTATTTCAGAGCCCCCTTCCCCCTCTCCCATTTCTGAAGAAGGGTCCGACCCGAAACGTCAGCTTTCCTGCTCCTCCATTGCTGCCTGGCCTGCTGTGTTCCACCAGCTCTACACCTTGTTATCTCATATATACATGTAACTCCATCCCCACAGCAATGTGGTTGACTCTTGACTGCCCTCTGGGATGAGCAATAAATGTCCCACCCAGAGAAGTCCTCATCCCATGAATGAATTTTCAAAAAATGCCAGGTACTTTGGCCTACTCCAAGATGGAGAATCGGGCTAGTATCAGGTCATAAGGACTTGGCAGATTGTTAATGAGGCATCAGAGATAAAAGGT
>JAHRHZ010000053.1:22732411-22837488 GCA_024137785.1 Ginglymostoma cirratum
GGAAAACTTGACGTTTCGGGCCTGATGAAGGGTTTAGGCCCGAAACGTCAAGTTTTCCTGCTCCTATGATGCTGCTTGACCTGCTGTGTTCATCCAGCCCCATGCTTGTTATCTCTGCTAATGAGGCATGTTTGGGACAATAGCATGTGAGAACTTGCCATGGCCTCACAGGGAGGAACCCTCTGTGTAACTTGCCAAAGACATCAAGATATAGAAAGATTCAGCCCGGTATTTCAGTTTTGACCAAATTTTAGCATTTCCATGGTATTTCACATTCCATTTTCATTTATTACAAACACAGGAAACGCATTCGGTGGAAGAGCAGAATCACTCCCAGCGATCCCGCACACAATCCCCAAAAGAATCAGGACATGCAAAGTCCTGGAAACCTACCTTAGATAATACACCACCAATCTATTCATTTTCAGCTTCCTGCCTAGGGGAGCTTGTATTTACCAACTGCAGTCCCTTGTAGCAGCTGTTAATTCAATAAACATATTTGGTGTTGAAGGAGCTAACTAGAATTACTTTGCTGAAAGGAAAGGGCCTTCATGCAAGTAGAGACAGGTTCGAAAGAGTCTCTACCTATCCCCGGGAACAATGAGAGCTCAGAATGTAAATAACAGCACTTTCCCTCTTGTTGATAGTAATTAAGATGGAACAACAATAGCCTCAAAGCCAAATGAAATTCTCAATGGACTCTCTCCAAAGTGTCAAATTCCTTTTGAGGAATATTGTGGCTGTCTAAAAATTATTTACATCTGTGTGCACTTTCAAGTGAATTCTTTATGCCTTTCACCATCATGTTTAAACTTAGGAATGCTCCCAGGAACAGGAAGGGGCCGTTCGGCTCCTCCAGCCTATTGCATGATTCAGTTAGATTATCTGTATCTGCCCTTGATTTATCTGCCTTGATTCCATTTCAGTGGCCAGCCGTGCCAAATAAAGATTCAGACAAAAATCTATCTGCTTCAGTTCTTGAACATAGAAACATAGAACACAGAACTTTACAGCGCAGGATCGGGCCCTTCGGCCCACAATGTTTTGCTGAACATGACACCAAATGAAACTAAATCCTTCTGCCTGCCCTTGGCCCATATCCCTTCATTCCTTCCATTTTCATGTGCTTACCTAAAAGTGCCTTAAATGCCCCTATTTTATCTGGCCCCACCGCCACCCCAGCAGCCCATTCCAGACCCTTCCCACTGTGTGTGTAAAAAACTTGCCCCTCATGTCTTCTTCGAACTTTCCCCCTCTCACCTTAAGTGCACGCCCTCTGGTATTAGACATTTCATCTCTGGGAAAAAGATCCTGACTGTCAACCCTATCTATGCATTTCATAATTTTGTAGACTTCTACCAAGTGCCCCCCTCAGCCTCTGCTGCTCCGGAGAAAACAATCAGCGTCTTTTTTTGAAATGATCAATTGTTTGCTCTGTACTCGGCATTTTTACTGAGCATTTCTCAGATGTACCTTGCTAATTCTTCTGTGCCTATTCGACCTAATGTGGAGGTACCAGATTTGGACTTGGGTGGGCAGGAGCCATGTACCATCAGTCCAAAGGGTTTTTTTGAAGTCACATTTGATCTCAAATGTGAAAGCCTTGCCTTCTCTTCATCAGGACATCGGTGACTTGCTTTGATCATTTCTCACAGTTCCGGATGGACTCTGTATGATTTGTCATGATTAAATCAATGATGGGTGTTTCTATGTATCTAAACCTGCCTGAGTTACACCCCACCACAACATTATCTCCTCTGGTGACACCATCTCAGCTCATCTGCTGCTGAAATCCTCGTCTGCCCTTTTGTTTCTTCCAGACTTGACTATTGCAGCTGGAATTCTGAGGAAGAGTCACACCACACTTGAAACATTAGCTCTGTTTGTCTCTCCACAGATGCTGCCAGACCTGCTGAGTTTCTCGAGCAATTTTCTGTGTTTATTCCATTGGTCAAAGAGCCAATCTCTCAACCTTTTGAAAATTTGAACTCTACAGTTCTGTTCACCCATCAGCTGGTGCTCACTGACTCATTTTGGCTACCAGACCAGCAACGTATCATTTTCTTTGTGGCCTGGAGTTGCATCGCTTTGATGGTAGAGGTTGTAACTTCCCTAAAAAAAAAGGTAACCCAGGAATCCCGTTGACTTGTGTCAGAAGGATCTATAGCCAATCCGACCGGACACATACGAATGCACCATCCCTGGCTCTCATGCCCTGGGGTGGGATATGAGCCCAAAGCTCTGACACAAGGTCAGGAGCACTGCTCACTGTGCTACAGGACTCTGTAACCTCCTCCAATCACTTACATCCATCTACTATATCTGCACTCCTCCCGTTTCATTCGGTCTCTGGCTTTGTTGCCATACCTGATTCCTAAGCTCTGGAATTCCCTTCCTAAAACCAGGAAACCTCTTGCATTCATTCACGGGATGAGGGTGTTGCTGCCTAAGCCAGCATTTATTGCCCATCCCTAATTGCCCAGTGGACAGTTAAGAGTCAACCACATTGCTGTGGACCTGGAGTCACATGTAGGCCAGACCAGGTAAGGATGGCAGTTTCCTTCCCTAAAGGACATCAGTGACCCAGATGGGTTTTTCCTGACAATTGATAATGGATTCTTGGTCATCATTAGACTTTTTATTCCAGATATTTATAGAACTTAAATTCCACAATCTGCCGTGGCAGGATTCGAAACCAGGTCCCCAGAATGTTATCCAGGTCTTGGGATTAACAGTCCAGCAATAATACCACAAGACCATTGCCTCCCCTAAGGTAGGCTCCTTGAAACCTACACTGACCAAGCTGTTAGTCACTTGTTCATAATAATATAAAAGAAGATGCTCTCTTACTCATGTCAAGCAACTGCATGGGTGATCTCCGAGCAATCATTAACTCTCTTTGTTTATGTAGAGTTACAGCACAAACACGTTCTCCAATTTATTGCTGCAGTCCCTGAAGATTTGTGTGTTTCACAGAATCAAATGGGTCTTGGTTTCTTGGCGCTACACAGAGACATGAAGAAAATGAAAATGTTTCATTTTATGAGATCCTGTATGCTTTTACAATAATTTATTCTATTTTCTATGTTGTTCCATTTTCCCTCCTCTGCATCTCCCAGTGTTACTCCACTGATGTCTCTGGTCCCTGCGACTTTGCTGACAATCTACATGAAACTGAAAGGGCCAAAATGGTCCCCAAGAGCTGGGTGAAAGGGGCTCCAGGTGGAAGTGAATCAGTGACTGATCCTTCACTGTGTCTCATAGACTCAGGACAGCACAGAAGGAGATCATTCAACCCTTCCAGTCTGTAAAACAATGCACTCATTTCTGATCCCTGTAACCCTGTTAGTCCACTGGAGAGTAGGAGGTTGAGGGGTGACCTTACAGTGGTTTATAAAATCATGATAAGCTGAAGAGCAGGTGTCTTTTCCCTCGGGTGGGGGATTTTAAGACTAGGGGTCATATGTTTAAGGCGAGAGGAGAAAGATTTAAAAAATCCAAGAGGGGCAATTTTTTTACACGGAGTGGTTTATGATTAGATTTGATTTACCACTGCCACACGTACCTAAGTATGGTGAAAAGTTTTGTTTTGCTTGGAGTACAGGCAGATCATACTATACAAAGCTCATAGGGTGATAGAACAGAACGAGGAATACAACGTTACAGCTGCAGAGAAGGTGTGCACAAAGCAAGATTAGATTTGAAATTTTAGAGTCCATTCACCAGTCTAACAACAGGGGAAATAAGCTATGTTTAAGAATTTGTATCTTCTGCCTGAATGGAATGAACTTCCAGAGGAAGTGGTGGAGGCAGATACAGTTACAATGTTTAAAAGACATTTGGATAAGTACATGAATAGGAAAGGTGTGGAGGGATATGGGCCAGGCAGAGGCCGGTAGGGCCAGTTTAGTTTGGGAACATGGGCAGCATGGACTGGTTAGACAGAGAGGTCTGTTTCTGTGCTGTATAACTCTTTGACTCTATGACTGGGTGTAGCTGGCTGGGTCAGTATTTGTTGCCCGTCCCTAGTTACCCCTTGAGAATGTCGAGGGTGAGCTGCCTTCCATGCATCTCATGATGGTAGAGGTTGTAACTTCCCACCAAACAGGTAACCCAGGAATCCCATTGACTTGTGTCAGAAGGATCTATAGCCAATCCGACCGGACACTTATGAATGCACCATCCCTGGCTCTCATGCCCTGGGGTGGGATTTGAACCCAAAGCTCTGACATGCCCATGTTCTGTAGGTAGACCCACAATGACCTAAGGGAGGGAATTCTGTCAAGTGGCCTTTTAAAATGTTTCATTGTATCTACCCCAAGCACCCTTGTGGGCAATGATTAGACATTCTTCAAGGACCGCAACTTCCCCCCCACAGTGGTCGAGAACACCCTCGACCGTGTCTCCCGCATTTCCCGGAACACATCCCTCACACCCTGTCCCCGCAACAATAACCAAAAAAGACTTGGAATCCAAGACACAATTAGAAATTGCGTTGTCCAAATTACACACTGACACCAGTATGTTTCTCAGTGGTGATTTCAGTGTTTGCTTTCCTTTTGAAATCGAATGTTTCCAATTCTTTCCATTGCCTTGCCCAACTTCCCCTCCATCTCCTCTATCTCAATGACCCTCTGAGATCTCTGTGCTCCTCTGAGTGTGACTTCTGACCCATACTTAACTTCCATGACTTTACCTTTGGCCTTCAGTTGTAGAAGCTCAGGGAGTGCCTCCCTAAATATGTCCATCTCTCTACCTCTCCTTCAAGAGGTTCCAACAACTACAAGTTTTTTTGCTAATGCCTCCTTTCGTGCCTGCGTGTCGAGTTGTGTTTGACAATGCTCTGGTGAAGGGCTGTTTTAGGAAGTTCAATGTGCTATACAGATGCAAGTTATTTTGTAGCTGCAGCAGTTGCTTGCCGTGGGTAATGGTCTTTTCGATGAATCGGAGATAACCTTGTGAGCTGAGGTCAGTGGTTGTGAGTGGCAGCAACTGAGGGGATAGAAACAGAGTTAAGGTTTTGAGCCCAGTGTGATAAAACATATCAAAAATAACCCCCTCGTCCTCACATACCACCCCACCAACCTCCGGATCCAACGCATCATCCTCTGACACTTCCGCCATCTGCAGTCAGACCCCACCACCAAAGACATTTTTCCCTCCCCACCCTTATCTGCCTTCCGGAGGGACCACTCCCTCTGCGACTCCCTTGTCCGCTCCACACTCCCCTCCAGCCCCACCACACCCGGCACTTTTCCTTGTAACCGCAGGAAGTGCTACACCTGCCCCCACACCTCCTCCCTCACCCCAATCCCAGGCCCCAAGAAGACTTTCCACATCAGGCAGAGGTTCACCTGCACATCTGCCAATGTGGTATACTGCATCCGCTGTACCCGCTGTGGCTTCCTCTACATCAGGGAAACCAAGCGGAGGCTTGGGGACCGCTTTGCAGAACACCTGCGCTCAGTTCGCAACAAGCAACTGCACCTCCCAGTCGCGAACCATTTAACTACCCCTCCCATTCCTCAGATGACATGTCCATCCTGGGCCTCCTGCAATGCCACAGTGATGCCACCCGAAGGCTGCAGGAACAACAAATCATATTCAGCCTGGGAACCCTGCAGCCCAATGGCATCAATGTGGATTTCACAAGCTTCAAAATCTCCCCTCCCCCAACCGCATCCCAAAACCAGCCCAGCTCATCTCCGCCTCCCTAACCTGTTTTTCCTCTCACCCCAAGCCACACCCCCATCTCCTATCTACTAACATCATCCCGCCTCCATGCCCGCCTCTTCGACTTGTCTGCCTCCTCTCCACCTATCCTCTCCTCTATCCGCCTCCCCCTCTCTCCCTATTTATTTCAGAACCCTCTTCCCCTCCCCCATTTCTGATGAAGGGTCTAGGCCCAAAACGTCAAGCTTTCCTGCTCCTATGATGCTGCTTGACCTGCTGTGTTCATCCAGCCCCACGCCTTGTTATCTCGGATTCTCCAGCATCTGCAGTACCTTTTATCTCTCATTAGACATCCTGATCTGGTTCAGTTAAGTTCAACACTAGAGTGATGGTAATAAAACCAAAATACTGCAGGTTCTGAAAATCTGAAACAAAAACAGAAAGTGCTGGAGATAACAAGGTGTGGGGCTGGATGAACACAGCAGGCCAAGCAGCATCATAGGAGCAGGAAAGCTTGCTGGAGATACTCAGCAAGTCCGGCAGCAACTGAGGGGATAGAAACAGAGTTAATGTTTTGAGCCCAGTGTGATAAAACATATCAAATGATTGAGTCATGTAAAACTCTAACAGGACTGGATGCAGGGAGACTGTTTCCCCTGATTGGGGAGTTTAGACTCAAGGAACACAGGAGTTCCAAGAAAGGGTCACTGGACCCGAGACCTTATCTCTGATCTCTCTCCACTGAGGCTGCCAGACCTGCAGAGCTTTTCCAACAATTTCTGTTTTTTATCCCAGGGGGACAGTTTCAGGATGGAGGGTAGACCATTTAGGACTGGGATGAGGAGACATTTCTTCAGAGGAAGAGGGAACACAAAGAATTCTCTACCACAGGAGGCTGGGAAGGCCAAGTCACTGAGTAGATTCAAGAAAAGGCTAGATTAATCTTTACATTTTAAAGGCATCAAGTGTTAAGGGGAATAAGTGGAGATATGGCACTGAGATAGAGGGTACGCATTGATCATATTTAATGGTGGAGCAGATTTGATGGGTTGGGAGTTTCCTCCAGGTGCTCCAGTTTCCTCCCGCAGTCCTAAGACGTGCAAGTTAGGGTGGATTAACCATGCTAAATTGCCCATAGTGTCCAGGGACGTGCAGGCAAGGTAGGTTAACCATGGGAAATGCAGGGTTACAGGGAGCAGGTGGGTCTGAGTGAGATGCTCTTTGGCAGGTCAGTGTGGACGGGACGGGCTGATTGGCCTCCTTCCACATTGCTGGGATTCCATGATTCCACTCCTGGTTTCTGGATCTTTGTGGATTACTTTCTCCAAGATCAGTCGAGTTCAAATGCATCACTTCATCTACAGAAGGCCACTCACCACCAACGTCTCCAGGGCACTTAGGGACCAACAATAAAAGATGGTACAATAAGCAACTTCCACATCCCATGAACAAATTAAAAATTGACCGCCATAAGAACCATTAAATATTACCAAATGCAACACTAATGCATCTCTATATTGCTTTTTTTATGAGATATTTCCTTCATGCGGCTTACATTATGGCTTTACTGTGCATCATAGCAGAAAAGAAAATAATTGATTGCTTGCAGAGTGCATGATCCTTACACTCTAAGGATTCTGAATATGGCATGGAAACATAATGTTCTGGAGATTTCAACTAAGAATCTGCAGTTTCTAAACTCTCAGCTAATCAAATAAATCCTTTTGCAACCTGATAAATAAACTACTCATCACATTAATTAAATGTTCTCTGCTGAATTAAAAAAGACAACTAGGGATTTGCATTAACATTTATATGGGTGTTACATTCGTTTCCTTTATTCATTAACAGGATGAGGGCATTGCTGGCCAGGCAGCAGTTATTGCCCAGAGGGCAGTTCAGAGTCAACCACATTGCAGTGGGTCTGGAGTCACATGTAGGCCAGAGCAGGTAAGGATGGTAGTTTCCTTCTGTAAAGGACATTAGTGAACCAGATGGGTTTTTCCCACCAACAATTGGCAATGGACTCACAGTCATCATTAAATTCTTAATTCCAGATATGTTATTGAATTCAAACTCCACCATCTGTTGTGGCGGGATTTGAACTGGGTCCCCAGAATGTTATCTGGGCCTCTGGATTAACAGTCCAGTGATATTACCACTAGGCCATTGCCTCCCACCTATGGAATGGTGAATGGTATAATTAATGATCTCACTGGGTGTACTGGTCTGGTCCAACATGCTTCGACTTGATGTAACGACCCAGAAGGAAGAACTAACAAAACTGCTCAAACTGGTAAAACTAATTAAACTTGCAAATGATGTATTCTGATCCAACTCTTCTTGTATACTTGAAAATGGAGCTCCAGTATGACCCATACATTCATTTGCAGATATTATTGAGTTTTTAATGGCTTCTCCCTTTGGGAATTGGTCATGGTTTAAGAGAAACAATAGGAAGTCTTCTGCTGCATCACCATTGACCTCAACTCCATCATTAGGTCAGAAGTGGGTATGCTCACTGATGATTGCACAATTCTTGACTTGTCAGATACTGAAGCAGCCCACGTCCAATATCCAGACTTCAGCCGAAAAGGGGCAAGTAACATTCATGTACACAAATGTCAGGCAATGGCCATCTCCAATAATAATAAATACCCCTTGACATTCAATGGCATTACGGTCACTGAATCCCCCCACTGTCAATACCCTCGGGGTCACCCTTGATGAGAAACAGAACTGGATCTGCCGTACAAATACAGTGGCTACAGGATCAAGTCAGAGGAATACTGCACAAACTAACGCACCTCCTGACTCCCCAAATCCTGGCCACAATTGAAGAGACACGAGTCAGGAGTGTGATGGAATACTCCCCACTTGCCTGGATGGGTGCAGCTCCAGCATCACTCAAGAAGATCAACACCATCCAGGACAAAGCAGCCCGCTTGATTGGCACCACGTCCACAAACATTCATTCCCTCCACCACCAACACTCAGTAGCAGCAGTGTGTACCATCTACAAGATGCACTGCAGAAACTCACCAACTCTCCTGAGACAGTCATGACCATTTCCACCCAGAAGAACAAAGGCAGCCACCCCCTGCAAGTTCCCCTCCAGGCCACTCACCATCCTGCCTCGGAAATATATCGCCGTTCCTTCAGGGTCGCTGTGTCAAAATCCTGGAATTCCCTCCCTCGGGGCATTGTGGGTCTACCTACAACACATGGACTGCAGTAGTTCAAGAAGGCAGCTCACCTCTACCTTCTCAAGGGGGCAGCTATGGATGGGCAGTAAATGCTCTTCCAGCCAGTGATGTCCAGGTCCAACGAGTAAATAAAAATAATTACTCTGATGGCCCGTTTATTGTGCCAAATCCTTTTGCAACAGGAATATCTGTGCCCTCTTCATCCATTCAGGGGGTGCAGTGTCACTGGGTCAGTGAACATTTGTTGCCCTGT
Source organism: Ginglymostoma cirratum (assembly GCA_024137785.1). Classification (NCBI taxonomy): domain Eukaryota; kingdom Metazoa; phylum Chordata; class Chondrichthyes; order Orectolobiformes; family Ginglymostomatidae; genus Ginglymostoma; species Ginglymostoma cirratum. The sequence continues at coordinate 22,741,544 of JAHRHZ010000053.1, forward strand.
TTTCACAAATGGAGGTCTTTTGGGGTGAGTTGAAGCTGCCAGTGCTCATGTTGGTTCCTTACTGAGTTTTCCAGATGTTTGGTGAGTCTGGCAAATTTGATAATGTGGGAACTTAATGAGGTGAGTTGGGCTGCCATAGGGTGATGAACTAGCAACAATGATCATCGATTGGCATCTCATTGCTGCCTCGCAAAAACCACTCCGCACCACTTGTGAAAAACACGTACCATGAAGCGAGATAATCTCGACATCAAGATGGCCCTCACTACACTCGTTGGCCAATTCTGCCCACATCACTTAAACACTACCAGATCCTACACAAAGCCTTTATGCAGCAGTACACTTATCTTACAAAAGGAAGGCAGAAAGTCATAATTGAGCCTTTTTCAAGTTAATCATCCAAGTACCCAGCATTTAATGCCCATCGCTCTTTGCCCTTTGACAAGGTGGTGGTGAGCTGCCATCTTGAACTGCATCAGTCCATGTGTTGTAGGTAGAGCCACCGTGCCAAGTCAGGATGGTGAGTGGTTTGGAAGGGAACTTGAAGGGGGTGGTGTTCCCACCTATCTGCTGCCCTTGTCCTTCTAGATGGAAGTGGTTGGGGCTTTGGAAGGTAATGTCTGAGGCCAAAGGTACATTCTTTGAGTGCATCTTCTCGATGGTACACTGTGCTGCCACTGTGTGTCAATGTTTGAAGACAGTAATTGTTGAAGATGGTGGATGGGTTTGCCAGTTAAGTGGGCTGCTATGTCCCCTATAACTTCGAGATTTTGAAGTCTTTTTGACGCTGCACTTATCTGGGTGGGTGGAGACTTGTGCAGTGTCGATGGTGGATAGACTTTGGAGATTCAGAAGGTGAGTTATTTAATGTAGCCTTTCTAGCCTGTTACATTTATATGGCTAGTCCAATTCAGGTTTTGGTCAATGGTAATGTCCAGGCTGTGGATGATGTAGGGATTCACCAATGGTAAGGATCCAATTGGGAGCAAAGTTTGAGCCCAGTACAAGACCTGATGGCATCAGCTGCTGCTGCTTCAGTGACGTGTGCCCAATGCAGACTCATGGTGGCGGCAGAGTCGTGTTTGGGCTGGAGCAGTAGCCGGGAACATTGGTGGCATTTTCATTGGCGAGGTCCATTGAGGACACATAGTGGCAAGGGCATCAGTGGATGTGAGATGGCACCAAAGATTAGTGATTTTCATTCCAGTGGTGACAACATGTCCAAGGGGACTCATGTCTGGGTCACTAGGCCCATAGCCCATGGGCCACGACAGAGCACTTAACAGGAAAGATTGTAAAGCTGAACACTTTTGCTTTATTTCCTCATTTTTCTGCATTTATATTCTATCCTTTTGGTTTATTTTTCCGTGTTTTAAAATGGTGCCAGCGAGTGGCAACAATATGCAACGCTTTTCGCTGTATTTTGAAGCAAAATACACCTGACGATAAATAAATTGAATCAAATGAAAATTAAATGTTAGGTTGAGGTGGTAAAATTCTTATCTGTTGGATACCGCTTAGCTGGTGCTTGTAACATGTGAATGTCACTTGCCATCTATTAACCTGGAAGGTGCTGCATGTGATACAGCTAGCTTCAGGAGCTGAGTAACTAAGAATGGAATTGAACAGTGTTCTATCACTCATGGTGGACCTGATCCCTTAAAACCTTTTCATTATCTCAAAAGCTTAATTTGGGCTAAATGAATACAGCTGTAATCACTTTATCCGGTCCACTTGATCATTATTTCTTGGCTACAGTCACAATCCACTCACAACCACTGACCTCAGCTCACAAGGTTATCTCCGATTCATCGAAAAGACCATTACCCACGGCAAGCAACTGCTGCAGCTACAAAATAACTTGCATCTGTATAGCACATTGAACTTCCTAAAACAGCCCTTCACCAGAGCATTGTCAAACACAACTCGACACGCAGGCACGAAAGGAGGCATTAGCAAAAAAACTTGTAGTTGTTGGAACCTCTTGAAGGAGAGGTAGAGAGATGGACATATTTAGGGAGGCACTCCCTGAGCTTCTACAACTGAAGGCCAAAGGTAAAGTCATGGAAGTTAAGTATGGGTCAGAAGTCACACTCAGAGGAGCACAGAGATCTCAGAGGGTCATTGAGATAGAGGAGATGGAGGGGAAGTTGGGCAAGGCAATGGAAAGAATTGGAAACATTCGATTTCAAAAGGAAAGCAAACACTGAAATCACCACTGAGAAACATACTGGTGTCAGTGTGTAATTTGGACAATGCAATTTCTAATTGTGTCTTGGATTCCAACAGGGTTTCCTGTTGGCGAGTAACCCATCATTAGGCAGGACTTGGAGCACAGTCATGGATGAAGAACTGGCAACGTGACATGACAAAGCACAGAGCAAACACATTCCGAGTTCATAATAACATACAGCAGGGTCATTTAAACCCAAATACTATTGCAGGCACTCAGCAAGTGTAAATAGGCTTTTTTCTCACACGCTGTGCATAATTATATTAATCTATTTATGTGAGCTCCTCATCTCTCAGTCAAATCTGTAGTTGAATGCTTTCTTTTATACATACATTGACTAGAGACACCATGGCACTCATGGTTCAACATCTTTGGATCTTTTCCTGCGCAGCTGATTTGAGACAGCCAGACCCAACTGATCAGGAAAACTACTAAAGGGATCCAGCACCACTGTGTAGCTGACTGGAACGCGTTCGATTATGCAAGAATTGAGTGCCTGGTTTCATCTTCAGAGTCAAGGTTTATTGGCATTTGCGTTCACAAGCACCAATCAAAGGTGGAAAGAAATGTACATGACAATATCTCACAAATGTTCACCAGGTCATGAATATTTCATAGCATCCCTTTCAAACAATGAGCCAACTATTTGTCATCAGTGTTTCCACTAAAGCTATGTACAGCAGTCCAGTGGAACAGGCTCAGTGGTGAAGTTTAATCAGACTGAATCAATTTATTCTGCTTTAGTTGCTAACCTCTTCCCGCTCTGCAAGTTTACTTTGCATTAGGGACAGCGCCATGTCTGTCATTCTGTCAGGTACTCAGATGTGTCCATGTTAATAAACACAGTGTTCCGTTGGTTGTGAATTTGAATCAGGGCTTGATCTGAATTCAGGCTTGCGCTAACGTTAAGGAACTCTACCCTAGCTCAAAGCTCTGTTCTTAGAAAAGTCAGCTTATCCACCCTGAACGCTCTATTAACACTGCCTGCTCGCAGTCCTACTGGAATGTAAGCTTTGGCCAGATGACAAACCAAGATCAAACATCACTTAAACAATATCAATGCTGAATATTTCTCCCTGACAGCTAATAGGTTGTGAAAAGAGCAGAAGAAGAGGTTACAGCAACAATACTTCTGCCCATGGATTCCTATTTGTAAATCACTATGGAGTCTGGATCATAAGGCCGTAAGACATAGGAGCAGAATTAGGCCATTCAGCCCATTGAGTCCACTCCATCATTCATTGAGATCGTGGCTGATCTGATAATCCTCAATCACACTTGCCTGCCTTTTCTCCATAACCCTTGATTCCCTTATTGATTAAAAACCTCTCTCAGCTTTGAATATATTTAATGACCCAGCCTCTACAGCCCTCTGCGGTAGAGAATTCCACAGATTCACAGCTCTCTCCAAGAAGAAATTCCCCCTCATCTCTGCCTTAATCCACTGCCCTTGCATTCCAGATACAGCTGGGATATGGTACTTGCATTTATATAGCATGTTTCATGACCCATGACCACAGGTGATTTTAATGTGTTTTATAGTCAATGAAGCCAAGCTTTAGTAGGCCTAGCCAGTATATTGAGGCCATTGCTATAACCAGCTATTGTATAAGGCAAATGGTTCTGAAAGGGTTAATGTTCGAGACAACATTAGGCTCCACCAATCTGATGAAGTGCATAGGCTTAGTTGGGAATAAAGCAGGATAGCTTAAAATCTGGTGGAGTACAGACTTACATCCATACTTATTCTGTAGGCAAGCAGGTTAAAACGTTGTTCTACAGATCATGATAAGATCTTTCTATCTGTCTCCTGAATCACTTGGGGAATTTTGTGTGATAAATTTATGCTCTGCTATTAAAGAACATCTTCAGTATTAAATGACTATGTTTCTACGATGAATCACTATGGTAACTAACTAAGTAAAATTAAACATATGACCTGTCAAACTAGGTTTCACCCTGTGATCTGACTTTTCCAGTAATATCATCAGCTGGGATCAAAACACTCTGTATCTTCTGTCCTTGCTCTCGTCTCTCTGCAAACGTATGCTTTTATTGTCAATATCCCTTCTATTTTCTTTACGTTCCATCCAACCTTATGGTCACTGTTGGGTGGCCTCTACATCACTCCCAAAAGTGTGTTCCTTTCTTCATAATTTATCATATTCGTCCAAACTACTTCTACAACTTGGTTAGCTCATCACTCACCCTTGCACCAATGGTATCATTAATTAACAGAGCCAGTCCTTCACCTTTTCCTAACCTCCTGTACTTCCAAATATCCTGTGACCTTTGATAGTCAGGTCCCAATCTTTGTTATCCTGCAACCACGTCCCTGTTATTGCCAACAGATCATACTTATTACTACTTGGTCTCTCAGTTCATCTCAGTAAGTGTACCATTGAGAAGATGCACTGAAGAAATTCAGCAAGTTTCCTTAGACCACACCTTCCATACTCATGACCTCTGCCGTCTATAAGGACAAAGGCAGTAGATACATGGGAAAACCACCCCCTTGTCCTTCCAGATGGTAGTGGGATTCCATGGGATTAGAAAGTTTTTGTTTGTAAGAAGCTTTGTTGAATTTCTGCGGTGCATCTTGTAGACGGTACACACTGCTGCTACTGATCAATGATGGTGGACAGAGTAGATGTTTGTGGATGCGGCGTCATTCAAGTGGGCTGCTTTGTCCTGGATGCTGTCAAACTTCTTGAGTGTTGTTGGGGCTGCACCCATCCAGGCAAGTGGGGAGTATTCCATCACACTCCTAACTTGTGCCTTGTAGATGATGGACAGGCTTTGGGGTGTCAGGAGGTGAGGTACTGTCTGCAGGATTCCTAGCCTCTAACCAGCTCTTGTAATTCCCTGTATTATATGGCTAGTCCAATTCAGTTTCTGCTCAATTGTAACCCCAGGATGTAGATAGTGGGGAATTCAGTGATGCTAACACCATTGAATGCCAAAAGGCAATGGTTAGATTCTCTGTTATTGGAGTGATCATTGTCTGACATTTATGTGGTATGAATGTCACTTGCCACTTGTCAGCCCAAGCCTGGATATTGTCCAGATCTTGTTGCAGGTGGGCATGGACTGCTTCAGTATCTGAGGAGTCGCGAATGGTGCTGAACATTGTGCGATCATCGGCGAACTCCCCCACTTCTGACTTTATGATGGAGGGAAGGACATTGATGAAGCAATAAATGCTGGTTTAGCCAGCGCCGCCTTCATCCCGTGAATGAATAGAGAAAAATTAAAGCAGCTGAAGCTGGTTGGGGCTAGGACACTACCCTGAGGAGCTCCTGCAGAAATGTCTGGAACTGAGATGATTGACCTCCAACAACCACAACCATCTTCCTATGTGCCAGGTATGACTCCACCCAGCAGACAGACTTTCTCCCAATTCCCATTGATTCCAGTTTTGCTCGGGCTCCTTGATGCCACACCCATTCGAATGCAGTTTTGGTGCCAAGGCCCAGTTTCATTCCTCTTTTGAGACATTTATTTCTGCAGTTTGATACAACTGAATGTGTTGCTCTGGCCACTTCAGAGGTCAGAGCACATTGCTGTGGGTCTGGAGTCATATGCAGTCCGGACTCGATAAGGATGGCAGATTAACTTCCCTGAGAGACATCAGTGAACCAAATAGGTTTTTACTACAATCATTTCGTTAGACTTTTAATTCCAGATTTTTATTGAATTTATGCTGTGGTGGGATTTGATCCCAGATTCCCAGATCTCTGGAGTAGTCACCCAGCAGCAGCACAATGACACTATCAAGTCTTCTGTAATTGGAAAACTTCTTGACAATTTATCTTTTGAGAACAGAACTGATTGCATCAAAGTCTCACATCCGAGTTGAGTGAAGCAGGGATCACAATCGCGCCTATCTCTGAAAATCCTGAAACATGCCTCTGGATCGTGGTATCGCTTGGCTGACACGTACTGAAGTCTAAGCTGCTTTCAGCCGAGGTTCCCCTCTTCCCCAAAGGAAGAAAGAGTCAAATTGATTCTATTTTAGAAGAGATAGCAAACATGAGAGACAGTGCTGATATTTCATCAATTAAACCTCTTTCCCAGAGGCCTGAAGTGGGCAAATGGGATTGAGCTAAATTAAAAGTAAGTAATCAGTCATGTCCTTGGCTTTCTTTGCTGTCTGTATAGAGGAAGAACCATAGTCCTCATTAGAAATAGTAAATATCTCATTACCTGATGAAGTGGAACTGTATCGACTAAAAGCCCACTCGTCCCCACAAAAGGATCTTTCAATACCCATCACATCATTCTATCCTAGCTGCGGCATCAATAACCTGTCTGCTCAATAGACATGTCCTGCAGTCAGCATCTAAATTAATTAGAAACTCCTGCAAAGAAATGTGTAACTGTTCATTGCAAAATTGTAATCTCTCCCTCATTTACCAAGACAACTAATGTTTGGTTAAAACTAGAATGGACAATCCAACATGTTCATGTCCAGACATGTGGGTGCAAGGAATTTTTACACGCGTTTCCTATTTCAGATGGCCAGGTGTCTGCATCAACATGGGCTGGTGATCCAGAACCCAAGGCTAATCTCCTGGGTACAAAAGGTTTTCAGCTCAACTGGGCTAGTGATGATATCTGCGCTTAGAAAAATCTCGAATTAAAAGATGGCAATGTCATTAACAGAAAGAAATCGGCTGACCCACAGAAATATGGTTCACTCAGAATGGCCCTCTTAAAATGGCCTAGGGAGCCAACTGTTTCTAGAGAAGGGGAACAAATGCAAACACAAATTCTGAAGAAGGGTCCAGACCCGAAACGTCAGCTTTCCTGCTCCTCTGATGCTGCTTTGCCTGCTGTGTTTATGCAGCTCCACACCTTGTTATCTCTCTTCTGCTGGCCTGGTATCTGTTGGTCTTGATCCTGTCCTGTATGACTTTTTAAATTGAAGGGCTAGTGTGGAAGAGAAGGTATAAAATTCTGCGTCGGTATACCTCCTCTTCCACACCTGACGAAGGAGCAGAGCTCTGAAAGCTTGTGTTTTCAAATAAACCTATTGGACTATAATCTGGTGTCATGTGATTTTTTTTAACCTGGCTACAGTCACTACAAGGTTTACTGTTCGAATCTAATGTTGAATTCTCTCTTTGTGCACCTTCTCTGCAGCCTTAACTTTGTATTCCTCACTCTGTTCTATTACCCTAATGCACTTTGTATGGTATGATCTGCCTGTAGTGCACATAAAACAAAACTTTTCACTGTACCTAAATACATGTGACAATAATAAATCAAATCAAATCGAAAGGATAGCAGTAGCAACATCAGTTTGCCTATAAGTGACGTGGTACGCGAATGTTAGCGCTGATGTAAGGCCAGGTATGTGCGACATATGTTCCAAGAGGTGAGTGGATCCTATCAAACAGCATGTTTGTTCATAGCAAGCCAGATGCCAACATGACCCAGCCAGCCCACATTGGCAAAATATGCAACACAGTACTTAACATTAGGTGCGATTCTGCAATTGGGCAACATTTGCTGGCTAATCCAGAATGTGTGAGGATTCATGCTATCAGCCATTTTAGGACTATCAGTGTGGCGTGTTTGTGTGTACTGGAAGCTACACATGTTAACACACAGGACCCAGTGCATTACAGTCAGAAAGAACACCTCCACACACAGCGCCTGTTTCAACAAAATGAGTGATAGCTAATTGGCTGTTCATTTCTGACAGCAATGCGTCTAACAATTAGAGTCCACTTGCAAACCAATTCTTTCACGCTGTGTAAATGTTGGCTTTCCCTTTGAATTGGTATTTTTGTGAATGCCCTGATGAGAGCAACACCAAACCTTTGATAAAATCAGTCTTTTGTCAGTGATACCCAAGTTCAAATCATAGAATCATTCAATACAGAAGAGGCCCTTTGATCTTTTGAGTCTGGACCATTAGAAACACTCTACTACTCTACATTAGTCCCACTTTCCCAAGTTAGGCCCGTAGTCTTGAAATTTCTGTATGACCAAATGATTATCACAGAACTGTCATGCTGCAGAAAGATATCTTTCTACCCGTAAAAACTGAAAGAACTGTGGATGCCATAAATCCGGAACAAACACAGAAGTTGCTGGGAAAGCTCAGCATGTCTGGCAGCATCTGTGAAGAAAAAAATCAGAGTTAACATTTCTGGTCCAGTGACCCTTCCTCAGAACTGATCGGTATAGACCAGTTAGACCGAAGGCTCTGTTTCCACGCTGTATGACTCTATAACTCGAGTTAATTATGTAGTCATTCAGTAGCACTGTGATGCCTCACTGGAGAAGTGCATTGGGAAACAAGCCTCATTAGTCCCAGAGTCAACCCAAAAGTTAACAATATTGTCGTAGTGCAATAAGTCCCTTCTTCAGAACTGGGTCTCTAGACCCGAAACGTCAACTCTGATTTTTTCTTCACAGATGCTGCCAGACCTGCTGAACTTTTCCATAAACTTTTGTTTTTGTTCCATCTTTCAGCCCATCATGTCTAAACCAGTCTATACCGTTTTCCCCATACTCCTGCTCATCATTTCTATCCAAATAACGACCCAATGTCCTTCTTCAATGCGTCAGTTGAACCTGCCTCCACCACATTTCCAGGCAGTGCATTCCACACCCTCACTACATGCTGTTTGTCAAATGTTTTGCTCCCATCATCTTTACTTCATTTGCACATCATGTTAGCCCTGTGGCCTCTTGCTCTTTCCTCTGATACAAGTGGAAACAGCTTCCCCCTCTCTCCTCTATCCAGCTCCACCATGATTCTGAAAACCTCTATCAGATCTCCTCTAAACAGCCTTCTCTTCAAGGGAGAACAGTCCCAACTTCTTCAATCTATCCTCATCACTTGCAGCTCCTCATCCCTGAAGCCAATATTGTAAAACACGTCTGCACTCTCACCGGCATGTTCACATCCTTGCTGCAATGTGGCACCCACAACTTCGACCCACAACAATAATCCAGCTGAGGTCTGACAATTGTCTCATTAGACATTTCCAACTCCACTTTGATTTACCCTCCTCCCCTTTCTCCCTCCCCCACCCTCACCTTTAGAATAGAACAGAAGAATAGTATATCTTTCACTGTCTTTTGTACTCCAGTACAGATGTATGGGAGTACAGTGAAAAGGTTTTACAGTGATAGCCTTTTAATGGAGCCATCTTAGGTACAAGTACCTAGGTACAAATCTTACAGAGGAAGAAAATATAGCGGTCTTACACAAAGAGAATTACAGGAAAGTATAAGCCCTGCTTACAGAGGTAGTTACAACAGAGTGAAAAGGTAATTTGGTGATGGCGAAAAAATAATGTTCAGTTGTGTGTAAGAACATTTCTGGATTATAAAAAGAAAGAAAAAGAGAAAACGTTTCTATTAACAAGATGTAATTTATTCCACGGTTGCAATCAGGCACAAGCTACATTAGCCACTGAGGGTTGTCACTAAGACCCCCATTGGGAGACCTGTTGACATTGGTCTTCATCCTACGAAATCCACACCTTGCTCCTCCCAAGCCCTTGTCAAAACATCAGATTGGGCGGAGCTGAATGCAGTCTCCAACATCAATTCTTTCAGGGCCATTAGCTTACACGATAATTTCGGCAGCTTGGTTTTCACAATTGAATTGCAGACTGTGGTCCAATTCTCATCATACCTCAAATACAGTGTTAATCCTAGACCAGAAAAATGGTTCATATTGGATTTCTACATTGAGCACCTCACGTTTTGTCACTCGTCCGAAACTAACTTAACGCGCGATTGGAAGTTTAGCACCTTCATATTTTTAACAGCTTCCTGACCTCTAATTAACCTCATGGCAATTAGCCATAATTACCAACAGCCACAAACACTTGGATTTACAGCAAAAGCTGTAAAAGCACAGGCTGTTAAATGCCAGAATAAATGCCTGACCCTATGATATCCAATGGTGCTTATAAAATTCGCCACTGTTTCAGCAAAGATATTAATTGGTTTGTAATGATGTTCAACTTTCCATACAACTGTTCATTTTTGATGACTTTAATTAAAATTGATTGACACTTCCATGAAAAAGAAAGGAAATTTTGCACGAAGATGTTAAGTAAATGTATTTAATCCAGTATGGCACTGTTTCATTCTCACCAGGACTGTCACCACTTACCCATCAGCATTTTCTACCCTTGGCAACCATTCTTTCAGTTGACGGAACTCTGAATTCCCTTTTTATAACTTGCCAACTCCCCCTCCTACCATAAAGTGCTTTTAAAAACCTCCCTCATTGACCAAGTTAGTCATCACTTGAGTAAATGGGACTAGATTAGTTTGGGAAACCTGGCCTGCATAGGCCAGCTAGACCGAAGGCTCTGTTTCCATGCTGTATGACTCTACGACTTGAGTTAATTATGTAGTCATTCAGTGGCGCTGTGACGCCTCACTGGGGACGTGCATTGGGAATCAAGCCTCATTAGTCCCAGAGTTGTCCCAAAAGTTAACAATATTGTCATAGTGCGAAAAGTCTCTAATTTACCTATTGGAGAGAGCCAATCTAACAGAAAATAAAGACCATGTCCCTGTACGTGAATTACCATTTATTCTAACCAAAGTTGAACAATTATGAACTGTTAATATACATGTCCACACAATAAATCACTAACTGCCTCTAAGCCCACCCCTCCCAAACACACACCGCATGGACAGACACGTGCGGATATAAAACATTGGTGTTATGGTTAAAGGGGCCGACATGGGAAGACAATCCTAATCCACAGGGTTCACTGAGATGATCATTTAACTCGTCAGGATTTTCTGTCCTTCACTCTCTTTTCTCCATGTTGTTTTTTTAACGCCTTTGTAGTCAGCACAGGCACTGAGAGTTAGTTAGTTCAGTTACCTGGGTGACTGGTCTGTAGTGCAGAGTAATACCATAATTCCCATGCGAGCTGTGGTTACCATGAAAGTCTCCCTTTGCCTGAGGCGCGTGCCCTCAGATTAAAGTACCACCACTTATCTCTTATTCATGGTTTAGTGAGACTATGGTGGCTTTGCCTTACCTTTAAAAGGTACAGGCAATTTGGTCCACCATAAACAAAGTCTATTAGTTACTGGTGAGGGACATAAACCGGCTTTGAGCATTTTACTGGAGAGAAGGAATCGCCACTTACCTCTTACAGCAGATTGAAAGGCTTCTGCCAGTATCATTCACATCCACAAGCTACTCAGTCGCTGGAGGCAATCAATTCATTATTATCAAACTGTGTCATCTGTAGATAGTCACAACTTCACAAAACAGTCAGCAGTCTGTTGCCCACTGAATCTCACATTGTACGCAACCCCTGACGCCATCTGCAAACAGCCTCCCCTGCTCCTTAAACAAAGCTCCAGTGGAAACACCATACTCAGTGAATTTCAGGAACTTAGTTTGTCAAAGTATAACGGCTCATTCCCCACAATCTTTGCTTTTGATATAGTCCTGTTTTCCATTTCAGTCTCAAATCAAACATATAGAAAAATAAAAAGGAGACAGCATTTACAATGCAAAATTTGAGTACTGTCGAACCTTTAAGTCATGCCCTTATCAGGACAGAATTGCAAGAATACCAAATCTCAAAGGGATCAATAATTTATGCTGGACACAGTATAGCATTTATAAATTGTTAGTTTCTTTGAAAATTGGCATGATTATATAGGTCTTGATGATTGTAAGATGAAAAGCTTCAACACTTCAATTGTCTTATTGCAGCTATCATTTCCACGCATGGTTTGATGTCACATTTTCTCTGATAATTCCCTGAAAGTAGAACTTGCATTCTATTAAATGTTTCACAACTACCCATCTCAAAATGATTTACAGCCAACAAATTACGTTCCCTAGTGTAATCACTGCCATCACACAGGAAATCAATCAACATCTTTTAACTCATAAAACTCCTGAACCTACTCCAAAACCTTAGACTCCTGAAAAAAAATCTATGCAATAATGGCTTGGCGCTAGGTAATATACCGAAGTATGATGGGCCGAATAGCCTCAATCTATGCCGTAGCCATTCTGCGAGTCCCTGAGACAGCTCCCTACACTTTTTGACCAAAATGTAGGCTGAGAAAGTCAACTTTTACATTAACGTGTGCAGTATTCAACAATATTTGAGATTTTTAACCGAACCTCAGCATCATGCATATCCGAGAAATAGAGTTTCAGATTTCCACTGCACTTTGTTTGATGGTGCCCTCCCTGGTATTGCCCCTGAATGGCCTGGCTCGGACTTTTGTAATTCTGTCCCCAAGTTCTGAAATCTTTCCAGCGAAACTACTTTCTCTCGATCTACCCCATCGGCTCCATTAGTCATCTTGGACACCTCAAATCAATCACTGTTTAATCTTCTCTCCTCAGGGGTGTACATTCCTGGACTGTGTCATCTGTCTTCAAAATTTATCAGCTCCCTTGCCTAGGACACTGTGGTCCAGGGTCATACCCTGTCATAACGGACATGATGCCAGTCGGTAGTGACACTGTGGAATTCTTTACAGAAGAGGGCTGTCAAGCTGGGTACTTTGAAGGGTCAGATAGGCAAATTTTTGATCAGTAAGGGAGTAAGAACATAAGACCCAGGAGCAGGAGTAGGTCATCTGGCCCATCAAGCCTACCCCGCCATTCAATAAGATCATGGCTGATCTTTCTGTGGACTCAGCTCCACTTAGCCACCCTCTCACCATAACCCTTAATTCCTTTACTGTTCAAAATCTATCTATCTTTATCTTGAACACGTTCAATGAGGAAGCCTCATCTGCTTCGCTGGGCAGGGAATTCCACAGATTCACAACCCTTTGGGTGAAGAAGTTACTCCTCAGCTCAGTCCTAAATCTGCTCCCCCTTATTTTGAGGCTATACCCCCTTGTTCTCGTTTCACCCACCAGTGGAAACAACCTCCCTGCTTCTATCTTATCGATTCCCTTCATAATTATATATGAAGGGTTACATAGGAACAAGAGTAGACCATTCAGCCCCTCGAGCCTGTTCTGCCATTCAATGAGATCATGGCTGATTTGTGGCCTAACTCCATGCACCTACCTTTGGCCCATATCCCTTAATACCTTTGCTTAAAATTGGAGTTGAGGATTATCAGATCAACAATAATCTCATTAAATGTTTGAGCAGACTCGATGGGCTGAATGGCCAACTTCTGCTCCTACATCTTAGGGTCCTGACAAGTGGCTGACTGTTTTAAAATACTCCTCACAATCGATGTTTCTCTTTATTAAATTAGAAGAATCTCAATTACAATCTGTGTAAATTTGAAACCTCATCAGCAGTACCTCAGCAAACAAAGTGAATGAAGAAGATTTTGGATTGAAGAGGTTTTTGGAATGTGCAAGGTGGTTAAGTGGCGCAACTCGAAGTGTCTAATGGAGATATAGTTTCGCACTTGAAGAAATAAATTGAAGGGTGCATATGAAAGTGTGGGAAAATGGGATTAGAGTGAATGTCTCTGATCATCTCTCATCTGCACAAGCACAATGGGTCAAACCGATTTCAGTTACACGCCAATTTACATAATTCCAAAACAAACCATTTTGTTATCGGCAGCATTCTGTGAACTCCCAGAATAATACAAGCAGAAAAATGACTTTGTACAGGCACATGTGCAGTGGTGTTGTGGTTATATTACTGAGCTAAAAATCCTGTCACTTACAACTACTCAACTGCGAATGCAAAACTGCTCTCTGGTACTGCAATCTTTTGGTTATAAACCCATCTGTTTCACTAATGCCCTTCATGGAATAAAATCTGCCGTCCTTACCTGGTCTGGTCTACATGTCACTCCAGGCCCATGTGGGCCTGACACAGGGCAACTCTTTGCGGGCTCTCTACAGCAGATCTTATCCTTACATTTCTTAGAATCATTCTGCACTTTTAAACCTCAATTCCATATCTGTTAAAATTAACAATGTTCACCTTCTTTGCAGCTGTAACTTTGTATTCCTCGCTCTGTTCTATCAGCGTTTGCAATGCCGTGTTAGATATCAGAAAACCCAACGCCCCTGCAGGTACAATGTATTTTGTGAAGCTCAGTTCTCCTGAATGCTTTACAGTTTCCAATTACTCACCTTAAAAGTATGACAGAGGGCAGACTTTTGCAATATTCAAACACTGTTCCTGAAGCATTCTTATACCCCTTCCACAGCAGAGGAACAGGAGTAGACCAATTAGTGCTGCCTCACCATTCAATGTGACCATAGGGAAGGGCAGGCAATGGAGAACGCTGGGCGTAGGAGTACACATTAATTTATAAAACTCCTTTGTTTTAGTGGTTTATTGCATTATTAGTTGCATTCTTCTAAAGAGTGGATCCTCTAGTTCAATCACAATAGGGCAAGATTCATTTCATGGAATCATACAGTACAGGTAATGAGACCTTTCAGCCCATTAAGTCAGTAATGACAAAACTATATCTACTACCTAGACTAGTCACACTTTCCCGCACCAGGCCCACAACCTTGAATGTTATAACACAAAATGCTCATCCAAGTACTTTTTAAAGGTTGTGAGGTTTCCTGCCTCAACTACCCTCCCAGGACGCGCATTCCAGTCTCTGACACCCTCTGGGTGAAACTTCTTTTGCTCAAATCCCTTCCAAACCTCCTGCCTTTCACTTTAATATTATTCTCCTTTGTTATTGACCCTTCAGCGAAAGGGTTAAGCAGCTTTCTATCCATCCTTTCCAGGCCCCTCATAAGCTCACATGCCTCTATTAGGTCTCCCCTCAACTCTCTCAGCTCCAAAGAAAACAGCCTGAGCTTATCCAGCCTCTCATAATTGTTGGAATGTTCCATCCCAGGCAACATCCTGGTGAATCTCATCTGCAACCCTCACACCCCCCGCTCCAGTGCGATCACATCCTTCCTGCAGTACGGTGACCAGAGCTACACACAGTGCACCAGCTGTAGCCCAACCAAAGTCCCATACAGCTCCATCATGTCCTCCCTGCTCTTATAATCTATATCATGATTGATAAAGGCAAGCATCCTGTATAAGCCTGACCTGCCACCTTCAGGGATCCCTCTGTTCCTCTGAGCTTCCTTGTGTCCTGCCATTCATTGAGTACTCCCTCGTCCCACTTTTTCCAAAGTGCATCACCTCTTATTTATCAGAGTTACATTCTGTCTGTGAATGATCTGCTCATCTGACCAATCTGTTTATATCCTCCTGCATCCTAACACCTTCCTCCACTCGCCCAACCACCCAACCAGACTTTGTGTCATCTTCAAACTTACGTATCATTCCCCACCCCCCCTACACATTTTCATCTCTATGGTTTACAACTTGTTGGTTTTCTTTTACCTGTGTCACTAACGTCAGCCTGCAATTAATGAAGTAGGAGGAACCAAGGACGGTATAGTTATTCTGAGTGTTAACCACGGTGAGAGAAATTGGAAATTGTTTCAGCATTTGAGGCAGTTTGATTTACGATGCTTGGAATTATATACTGCTACATGAGAGGTTAAATGCAGCAACTTACTGTTTTCAACATGAACCCAGTAATTGATATTTTACAACACCTGTGGGTTTTCCATTATCCTGAATGCTCTGGGAACAATATCTAGAATTGCGCACTGCTCCATTGCCCCTTTGCTTGCTTCTGGTCTAGCAAGACTTCAACCCTTGCCTTCAGATCGCTCCCCTAGTCTCACCTAGCTCTATATCTGCAACCCTGTCCAGACCTGCAGCCTACTGAGATCTCTATACCTCTCCAAACTTGTGCAGCATCGATTTTTGTGCCTTCGCTTATATTGGCCACGCTTTCGTTTCTCAGGACCCCAAGCTCTGAAATTCTCTCAATTAACCTCTTCACCGCCCTTTCTCCAACACCTCCCTTCAGATAATCCTCAAAACCTACCTCGGTGAGTAGAAGTGTGGAGCCCTGTCCTAATTACCTTGGGTTGGCGTCAAATTTTAGAGTTATACAGCACAGAAGAGGGCTTTTAACTCATCAAGTCTGCACCGATCTACCAACACCAAACCCATCCCTCAACACCTTTGCTTAAAAGGCAGGGAAGTGGAGTTGGGGGCTATCAGATCTGATGCTCTCATTGAATGGTCGAGCAGACTTGATGGGCTGAAAGGCCTACTTGCGCTCCTACATTTTATGGTATTGTCAGCCTATTAGAGGGCTGCAACCGGCTTTAAAGCTCCTTTGTACATTTGGTAATATGACTGAAAAAACATTTACATTTCGAGGACGTCTTTCAGATCACCCCAGAGCAACTGCACAGCCAACTGGGGCCCTTGTTGAAGTACATCCTCTGGGGCAATGTAGGAATTGTAACGGCCAATTTGCCGCACAGCAAGCTGAAAGAGTAAAGTCTTCACCCAGAGAGCGAGGAGCCTGTGGAATTCTCTGCCCCAGAAAGCATTAAGGCCAAAACATTGAATATTTTCACAAAGAAGTTGAATATTGTTCTTAGGGCGAAGGGGATCACATGGGGAGAAAGTAGGAACAGGGGACTGAGTTGGATGATTATATTAGATGGAACTCGAGCTCAAAGGGCTGAATGGCCTGCTCCTGCTCCTGGTGTCTGAGTTTCTATGCTCCCCAGCTGAGTCTTCAGAAAGGGAAATGTACTAAAAACAATATATAAGTGGATCTCGGGAAGCCTGTAGGAATGACATTAGGTACCTACTAGAATTGTAAAATCTACACAGTGTGGAAGCAGGCCATTTGGCCCATTGAGTCCACACTGACCCTCTGAAGAGCATCCCACCCAATCTCTGCATTTCCCATGGCCAATTCACCCTAACCTGCAAATCCCTGGACACTACAGACAATTTAGCCTGGCCAATCCACCCTAACCTCTACAACTTTGGACTGTGAGAGGTACCAGAGCACCCGGAGGAAACCCACGCAGACACGGGGAGAACGTACAAACTCCACACAGACAGTCACCTGAGGGTGGCATTGAACCCAGGTCCCTGGGGCTATGAGGCAGCAGTGCTAACCACCGTGCCATCGCTGCTGGAGAGGCTGTTGCGTGTAGTGTCCAATTTAACATGTCACTCCAGGCAATTGGACATTTTGAAAATTGTTGCGGGATTGGGTCATTCGAAAGTTCGTTCCAACGAGGGCCCAGTAATACCACAAAATGTTTGATGAGAATGAACAATCAATTTCATTCACAGGCAAGAGATTGCTGGGCTATAAATATCTCCTGATACCTTGATGTGAAAGTTAGCTGTGGTCTGATAAAATGCCAGCTGCTGAGTGTTCATATTGACACAATGGCAGCACATTCGGCTCGAGTCAGGACATTTCTGTACGGCAAAATATACTTGGACTCAGGGTTGCAATCAGACAGTAATGCAGCAAACCTGCATGTCGGGGTGGAGGTTATCATATTGCATAAGAACATAAAAATGTAAGAAATGGGAGCAGGAGTAGGCCATCTGGCCCATCGAGCCTGCCTCACCATTCAATAACATCATGGCTGATCTTTTCATGAACTCAGCTCCACTTACCTGCCCCGCTCACTCTCACCCTTAATTCATAGAGTCAGAGAGTTATAGAGATGTACAGCATGGAAACAGACCCTTTGGTCCAACTCATCCATGCCGATCAGATATCCTAAATTAATCTAGTCCCATTTGCCAGCATTTGGCCCGTATCCCTCTAACCCCTTCCTATTCAAATGCCCATCCAAATGCCTTTTAAATGTTGTAATTGTACCAGCCTCTAGCCCTTCCTCTGGCAGCTCATTCCATACACGCACCGCCCTCTGTGTGAAAATGTTGCCCCTTAGGTCCCTTTTACAGCTTTACCCCGTCACCTTAAACCTATGCCCCTCTAGTTTTGGACTCCCCCAACCCAGGGGAAAAAACCTTGGCTATTTAGCCAATCCATGATCCTCATGATTTTATAAACTTCCACAACATGTCGTCCCAACTCCCGTACTCAATACACTGACCAATAAAGGCAAGCGTACCAAGCACTTTCTTCAATATCCTCCACTGTCAAGGAACTATGAACCTGCACTCCAAGGTCTATTTGTTCAGCAACACTCCCCAGGACCTTACTATTAATCGTACAAGTCCTGGTCTGATTTGCCTTTCCCAAAATGCAGCAGCTCACATTTATCAAAATTAAACTCCATCTGCCACTCCACAGCCCATTGGCCCATCTGATCACGGTCCCATTGCACTCTGAAGTAACCTTCTTCACTGCCCACTACACCTCCAAACATGGTGTCATCTGCAAACTTACCAACCATACCTCCTGGGTTCACATCCACATCATTTATATAAATGATGAAAAGCAGTAGACCCAGCATCGATCCTTGTAAACACACCGCTGGTCACAGGCCTCCAGTCTGAAAAGCAATTCTCCACCACCACCCTCTTTCTCCTACCATTGAGCCAGTTCTGTATCCAAATGGTTAGTTCTCCCTTTGTTTCATGTGATCTAACTTTGCTAACCAGTCTACCATGAGGAACCTGCAACTTTTTGAGGCATTTTCAGTTTTAGAGCCAATTTTCTTGAATTGTAAGAGCTGTAATTACTGTTTGTAATTGCATTGTTTTGGAACTTTGTGAAAAACAGAGATCAAAACAATGACACATTGAAATGTAGGAAGAGAGACAAAAGCAGAGACCACGTGGGAAGTGAATAAAATGGAGAAACAAACCTGCACAGCTGACTGATCCAGCGGTGAGCCTGCACAGCTGACTGACCCAGCAGTGAACCTGCACAGCTGACTAACCCAGCAGTGAACCTGCACAGCTGTCTGACCCAGCAGTGAACCTGCACAGCTGTCTGACTCAGCAGTGAACCTGCACAGCTGACTGACCCAGCAGTGAACCTGCACAGCTGTCTGACTCAGCAGTGAACCTGCACAGCTCTCTGACCCAGCCATGAACCCACACAGCTGTCTGACCCAGCAGTGAACCTGCACAGCTGACTGACCCAGCAATCAGCCTGCACAGCTGTCTGACCCAGCAGTGAACCTGCACAGCTGTCTGACCCAGCAGTGAACATGCACAACCAACTGACCCAGCAGTGAACCTGCACAGCTGTCTGTCTCTGATTTTTGGCTTTTACCTATCTCTGGACATCAGAGTTCATCTAAGAAAAATAAATAAACAGTGAAAAAGAATTAACTTACCGTTCAAAAATCTATTTTTACCTTAAAAACAATCCTCGAGTTAGCTTCAACTGTTTCACTGGGCAGGGAATTCCACAGATTCTCAACTCTTTGGGTGAAGAAGTCCTTCCTTGACTCAATCCTTAATCTACTCCCCCTTATTTTGAGGCTATGCCCCTCAGTTCCAGTTTCACTCACCAGTGGAAACAACCTCCCTGTTTTTATTTTATTGATTCCCTTCATTATGTTATATGTTTCTATAAGTGCTCTCTCCCATTCTTCTAAATTCCAATGAGTATAGTCCCAGTCTAGTCGATCTCTTCTCGTAAAACAAACCCTCTCGATTTCGGAATGAACTGGGTGAAGCTCCTATGCACCTTCTCAAGTGTCAGTACATTCGTTCTCAAGTTCATAACGACAGGGTGAGCATGACCCCAGCACTGATGGCTTAGCTGTTTGAATTCTCTCAGGAGCCGGTCGCTGGATAAGATGTGAAACACAGGCCCTGTCTGCTCTCACTGGTCGAAGTCTTTTGCGAATTCCCCATGGTACTGTTGCGGGAAGGAGCAGGGGAGGTCTCTCTGGTGTCCTCTGCAATGTTTATCTGAAGATTTTCCTTCCTGTTTGTGGGAGAAACATAAAGAAAGAACAAAGAACAAAGAACAAAGAAAACTTACAGCCTAGGAACAGGCCCTTCGGCCCTCCAAGCCTGTGCCGATCCAAATCCACTGTCTAAACCTATCGCCCAATTCCTAAGGATCTGTATCCCTCTGCTCCCCACCTACTCATGCATCTGTCCAGATGCACCTTAAATGAATCTACCGTGCCTGCCTCTACTACCTCTGCTGGCAACGTGTTCCAGGCACCTACCACCCTCTGTGTGAAGTACTTTCCACTTGTATCCCCCTTAAACTATTCTCCTCTCACCTTGAACGCGTGACCCCTCATTATTGAATCCCTCACCCTGGGAAAAAGCTTATCTCTATCAACCCTGTCTATACCCTTCATGATTTTGAAGACCTCAATCAGGTCCCCCCTCAATCTCCTTTTTTCTAATGAAAACAATCCTAACCTACTTAACCTCTCTTCATAGCTAGCACCTTCCATACCAGGCAACATCCTCGTAAACCTTCTCTGTACCCTCTCCAAAGCTTCCACATCCTTTTGGTAATGTGGCGACCAGAACTGTACACAGTATTCTAAATGCGGCCGAACCAAAGTCTTGTACAATTTAAAATAACAGCAGGAGCAGACCATTTGGCCCTTCATACATGGCCTTTCACCCAACTGCTTTCTCTCCCTACCCTTCCATCCCTTTAGCCCGAAGAACATATCTAACTCCTTCTTGGAAACATTCAGTTTTGGCCTCAACCGCTTTCTGTGGTAGAGAATTCTACAGACTCCTCACTCTCTGGGTGAAGACATTCCTCCTCGTCTCAGTTCTGAATGGCCCACCCTGTATCCTTAGAGTGTGACCCCTGGTTCCGGATTGCCCAGTCACTGGGAACATCTTTCCTGTGTTTATCCTGTCGAGTTCTGTTGGAATTTTGTGGGTTTCCTTGAGATCTCTCTCTCATTCTTCTGAACTCCAGTGAATACATTCCGAACTGACCAGCATCTCTTTGTACATCAGTCCATCCCAGCAATCATTCTGTAAAACGTTCGCTGCACTCCTCCATCACTGGAACATCCTTCTTCGCATCAGGAGACCAAAACTGCACACAATATTCCAGGTGTAGTCTCATCAAGGCACTGTACAATTGCAGCAAACAAACATGATCCTTCCATAAGACCATAAGACCATAAGACATAGGAGTGGAAGTAAGGCCATTCGGCCCATCGAGTCCACTCCGCCATTTAATCATGGCTGATGGGCATTTCAACTCCACTTACCCGCACTCTCCCCGTAGCCCTTGATTCCTTGCGAGATCAAGAATTTATCAATCTCTGCCTTGAAGACATTCAACGTCCCGGCCTCCACTGTGCTCCGTGGCAATGAATTCCACAGGCCCACCACTCTCTGGCTGAAGAAATGTCTCCTCATTTCAGTTCTAAATCGACCCCCTCTAATTCTAAGGCTGTGCCCACGGGTCCTAGTCTCCCCACCTAACGGAAACAACTTCCCAGCGTCCACCCTTTCTAAGCCATGTATTATCTTGTAAGTTTCTATTAGATCTCCCCTCAACCTTCTAAACTCTAATGAATACAATCCCAGGATCCTCAGCCGTTCATCGTATGTTAGGCCTACCATTCCAGGGATCATCCGTGTGAATCTCCGCTGGACACGCTCCAGTGCCAGTATGTCCTTCCTGAGGTGTGGGGCCCAAAATTGGACACAGTATTCTAAATGGGGCGTAACTGGAGCTTTATAAAGTCTCAGAAGCACATCACTGCTTTTATATTCCAACCCTCGAGATAAATGACAACATTCCATTCGCTTTCTTAATCACAGACTCAACCTGCAAGTTAACCTTTAGAGAATCCTGTACCATTGTACTTCCAATGCCAGATGTCCTGGAGCCATTTCATGCTCCAAGCAACTTCACAGAATCAGTACAGTATGGAAGCAGGCCATTTGGCCCATCAAGTCAACACTACCCTTTTGCAGAGCATCCTATCCAGCCCCAACTGCCTACCCAATCCTTGTTACCCTACATTTCCCACGGCTAACCCACCTAGCCTGCACACTTTTTGGACTATGGGTGGAAACCGGAGCACCCAAAGGAAACCCACACAGACACGGGGAGAATGTACAAACTCCACACAGACAGTCACCCGAGGGTGGAATCGAACCCAGGTCCTGGGCGCTGTGAGGCAGCAGTGCTAACCACTGATCCACTGTGCTGCCCAACTTCTGCACACACCCCCAAACTGCTCAGGTGTGAGTCCCACCTCAGACTGCTCTGGGGGGCTGGTGCTCGGGTGGGGGTGGTGGTTTTGGAAGAGGTTTGTTTTTCTAGACCCAGGGAGCTGTGGGGGGAAGGGTTGACAGCTATGACAGTGACGGAGAGAAAACACTCACACCCGGCAACACCTTGTGAGTGAACAGCCAATCTGAAAGGGAGGAATCCCCACTTTCCCATGTGGGGTCGGAGCAGGGTGACTTGCTGGACTGTGCACCCCCCCCCCAACCACCAGCCCCTCAAGCCCCCTCCAAAATGGGAGCCTGAATGGACATAATTGCCCATTTAAAATTTCCAATTGGGGCATGGGTATGTGCCAATCACATGATTAAAAAGAGGACGGAAGAGGGGGACAGACAAGTTCGGCCCTTTCATTGAAGAAAGGGATCGGAACTGTCCAGGGAAATATAGGCCAATCAGCTTTTCACACGAAGGCAAGGGAAAAGTCTGAAATGGCCTAGCAGGCCACTCTCCTCAATGATAAGTGGGAATGGGCTACCTCAATGAGGCCTACATCCAACGAACTGGACATTAAAATCCTGAAAATAACCAGCAATTACAAAATATAATGATGAAGAGACTGCATAGATTTCAAAAGGGAAAATCTCACTTGACAAAGCATATTGAATTCTTTTCAGTGCAAGTAGATATTGGTAATGTAGTGGATATATTTAATCTGGATTTTCAATGTGTCTCCAATTAAGTGCCTCCTAATAGACTAATGAATATGAGCAGAGAATGTGGAGTTGGGGCACAGAAAAGAACATCTGGCTCCAAGATAGAAGGCAAAAATTGACGGTGAGGGGCTATCTTGAGTGGAGGAACATGGGATATGATGTTCTGTGAGGATCATTGCGCTCATCTCCACGATGCATGGCAGAAAGTTGGACTCTGGATTCAAACCCTTGATTTGTAAAATCCGCAGATGACATCAAACCATGGGGTGGCACGGTGCATCAGTGGTTAGCCCTGCTGCCTCCCAGCATCAGGTACCAGGGTACAATTCTACCCTCGGGCAACTGCCTGCATGGAATTTGCACATTCTCCCTGTGTCTGTACGGGTTTTGACCCACAGTCCAAAGATGTGCAGGTTAAGTGGTTTGGCCATGGTGTCCAGGGATGCACAGGCGAGGTAGATTAACCATGAGAAATGGTCCTGCTTCAACATTGTACGGATTCTATGAAATAGGCTGTGGGGTAGGGGGTGACAGAGTGGTGTGGGAATGATGTGATGTTCAATGCTGAAGGGATCGGAACAGATAATCATTGGCCAAATCAGAAAATAATTAACAACAGGTCAGACAGCATCTGATGATGGATCCCAACCCGAAACGTTGGCTTTCCTGCTCCTCAGCTGCTGTCTGACCTGCTGTGCTCCTCCAGCTCCACATTTTATCGCCTCTGACCTCCAACATCTGCAGTCCTTGCTCTCTCAAAATAATTAACAAACCCGGTTCAGATAGGAACCTTTTATCTGGAACAGCAAAGGAGTTAGTTATAGTTTTATCCAGAGGTAATGGTGCAGTATTAATCCTTGAGCACCAGGCTAATGTTCAGGGGACATGAGTTCAAATCCCGCCATGGCAGAGAGTGAAATTTGAGTTCAATTAAAAGTCTGCCCGATTGGTGACCATGTAATGTTTGAAAATAAGAATTGCTGGAGATCGCAGAGGGTCAGGCAACATCCATGGAGAGGGAGCAAACTCACATTTCAAGTCTAGATCAGAGCTCTGACGAAGAGTCTCGAAATATGAGCTGGTTCTCTCTCTATGGATGCTGCCTGGCTGTCTGTGATTTCCAGAAATTTTAGTTTTCGGTACAGATTCCAGTATCTGCAGTAATTTGCTCCTGCCATGTAACCCCTGTTCATTTTTGTTTAAAACAAACCCATCTGGTTCCTTCTAAACTGTTCTTACCCACTCGGGTCAACGTGCGATAGACCCACTGAAATATGGGATGACTCTAAACTGCCCTCAGTGTAATTATGGATGGGCAACAAGTGCTGGCCTGGCCAAAGATGCCCCTGCCCTGAAAACAAAGGAGAAATGAGATAACAAGGTGTAGAGCTGGATGAACACAGCAGGCCAAGCAGCATCACAGGAGCAGGAAAGCTGACGTTTCGGGCCTAGACCCTTCTTCAGAAATGGGGGAGGAGAAGGGGGTTCTGAAATAAATAGGGAGAGAGGAATCAGGAACTGACAGACTCGGAAAGGGCGTGGTGACGTTCTGACTGTTTTTAGAAATGCATCTCACTCATTTAAGCAAAACCCCAGGCCCAGTGATCAGGAAACAAAAGGCCAATTTACAACCAGAAGCCTCTGCAAAATCAAAGAAGGCATACAGGATGCTGGCTTACAAAACTATTGGTCAAAATATAGATAATATTCAAACAGATAATCAAATAAATCGGACACCAAACAAATTTTACAGCTACAGTACACTGCAGGCAATAAATCATTTCACCTGTTCTGCCAAGAGAGCTGGATATTGGAGTAACAAAAGTCAGGAGTTCTGTCACTTGGGTTGAATTTATATCATCACTAACAAGGAATAATAATTCACCATCTCAGGCTGCAGCTTCTGCATTTTGTTATTTCTCCAGCTCCTGGGAGTATATCTTTTATAAGTAACACATCCAAGGAATGTAAGACCAGATAACAATTAAAGTTAAACCTCGCATTACTATAGCTCCTTACCTGGCCGCAGGGTGTTCCAAAGCTGTTTACATCCAAGGAACTGCAGTTGAAGCGTAGCCGCTGTTGTCCTATAGAAGACTCAGCAACCAATTTGTGCATAGCAAGCTCCCAGATAATCTCTGCCCACGCCATCAGCTGAGGGACAGATATTTACCCGGAAACCAGAGGAAACGCGAATCAAAGCAAAAAACTGTGGATGCTGGAAATCTGAAACAAAATCTGAGAATGTGTGTGGCATGGTGGCTCAGTGGTTAGCACTGCTGCCTCACAGTGCCAAGGAGCCTGGGTTCAATTCCACCCTCAGGTGGCTGTCTGTGTGGAGTTTGCACATTTTCCCCATGTCGGTTTCCACCCATTGTCCAAAGATGTGTAGGTTGGGTGGATTGGCTGTGGGAAATTTCCCATAGTGTCCAGGGATGTGCAGACTAGGTGGGTTAGCCATTGGAAATGCAGGATTACAGGGATAGTGTAGCGTGCGTTGAAATCCTCTTTAGAGTGTCAGTATACACACCCTATGGGCTGAATGGCTTGCTTCCACACTGTAGGATTCTATGATTCGAACTCAGTAGGTCTGGTTGCATAGATGAAGAGAGGAAACAGAATTCACTTTCTGAGTCCGATCTCCTCTTCAATACGGAATAATTTCAGGGTGACACGTGCAGGAAATGCCCAGCAAGTTTAGCAGCATCCGAGAGAAACAGAGTTAATACTTCATTTTAATAAACTTAGTAGAATGAGTCTCAAAGTTTGAGGCGTAAGTGAATTCAGAGGAAAAGGTAAACAGGGCAAGAAAGAGTGAAAGGATCGGGCAGTGAAAGGTTACAAAAGCAGGACACATTAAATGAGAGAAGTGGGTGATGGTGTGAGGTGAAAAGGGAAGGTAGTAATGGAAACAAGTTAAGACAAAGAAGTTGAACATTAGAACTAGGAGTAGGCCATTCAGCCCCTCAAGACTGCTCCACCATTTGATACGATCATGGCTGATTTCATCGCAGCCTCAACTCCACTTTCCTGCCCACTCTCCATAACCCTTCAACCCATAACTGAATAAAAATCTGTTATCGCTTCCTTAAATTTACTCCATGTCCCAGCATCTACCGCTCTCTGTGGGGAGTGAATTCTACACATTCACAACCCTTTGAGAGAAGTAATTCCTCCTCGTCTCTGTTTTAAATCTGCCCTCCCCTTATCCTAAAATCATGACCTTTTGTTCTAGATTGCTCCCACATGAGGAAACATTCTCTCTACGTCTGCTGTGTCAGTCCCCTTTATCATCTTATGCACCTCGATTAGATCTCCTCTCGTTCTTCTCAACTCCAGAGAGTATGGGCCTAAACTGCTCAATCCCTCATCATAAGACAATAGTTTGGGATTAATCTAGAGAACCTTCTCTGAACTGCCTGCAAAGGAGGTACATCCCTCCATCAAGTGAGGGGACCAAAACTGTACTCAATAATCTAGGTGTTGTCTCACTAATGCTCTGTACAATTGCAGCAACATTCCCTCCTTTTATACATTTATAACATCAAATATCGCTTCATGAACGAGTCAAGTCCACCACACTCCACCTTCCTTCAACCTGTTCTACTGTATTCGCTGTTCACAGTCAGATCAGCCACAAACTTGTCAAATGTAGGAGCAGGCCTGAGTGTCCTACTCTTCTTCTGAAATCACATGTTCATGTGCTTGCATGTTATAAAAGTAACAAACAAAGAGCTGGAATGAAAACAGAAGTTGCTGGAAAAACTCAGCAGATCTGGCAGCATCTGTGAAGGAAAAAACAGAGTTAACGTTTCAGTTCCAGTGACCCTTCCTCACTAAGAAGGCCCTTCCTCACAAAGAACTAGGTTTTTCTTTCCATGGTATTAGCAGGGAAGGAAACAATGTTACTTGAATTAGACCTTTCTTATAGTCCAAGCAGGGCCGAGAGCAAAGATGTGTTTCATGAATAAGTCATGAAAGACTTATGACACTGTGTGTGACTTCTCTTAGTGTTGAGTAACAAGTTGAAAGAGAGATAGGAAGTACAAATAAGCAAACTTTCCTCTATGCGTTTCATCTTCAATCCCAGGCATTGACTTATATAGGATATAGACAGGGCAGGAGTAATACAGAAGTGGTTAACATGGTTAATAGATGGACTGAGAGGTCATACTTTTCATTAAAGACTGAATAGCCTGAGGTTTTATTAGTTCAGGAAAAGAGAGTCTTGAAGCTGGAAGTCCTTGCATTTACAAAAAGGGATAGCTCAGTGGTTAGCACTGCTGCCTCACACAGCGCTAGGGACCCAGGTTTAATTCCACCCTTGGGTTACTTCAAATTCTCCCTGTGTCTGTGTGGGTGTGCTCTGGTTTCCTCATCGCCGTGCATATGGAGTCACACATATGCCAGCCCAAATAAGTACAGTGGATTTCCATCCCTTAAATTGTGAGTCAGCCTGATGGATTGTCAATGACAACTCACAGCGTTCACCATTTTATTCCAGACTTCCATTGAACTTAGTTTCACGAACTGCCATAGTGGGATTCAACCCCACGTTCCCAGAACATTAGCCTGGAGTTCTGGATTAACTAGCCCAATGACGTTACCTGGAAGGGATGGAGCCTTGCACAGTGAGGAGGGAGGAGCTGAAAAGGCCAAAGTTGCAATTGAATGGGAAGATGTCGTGGCAATGTGATGAGGTAATGGGAGGGAGGGAGGGAGGGAGGAATCGACCAGCGTGTTTTAAACTGAATATTTTCTCCTTCTCTTCCTTTGTCAAGAGTATAATACCGTCATTTTCCAGTTCTGAAGAAGAGTCATATCAGACCCAAAATGTTAACTCTGCTTCTTTTTCTCCACAGATAAGACCATAAGAAATAGGAGCATGAGTTGGCCATTCAGCCCCTCTAGTCTGCTCTGCCATTCAATAAGATTATGGCTAATTGAACATTCCTTATGTTTATTTACTTGCATTTTCCCAGTCACCTGTGTTTCCCCTACTGCAAATTTCATCCCACATTCTCTGTTTTCATTTCAGATCTCCAACATCCAAGTACTTTTCTTTGAAATTATCCCACTTTTGTTGTCTCATTGCCCTTGCAATAAGCCATACACAAGGTTTAGCTTGACCTCAATAGAATCTCTACAGTGCAGAAGCAGGCCATTCAGCCCATCAAGTCCACACCAACCCACTGAAGAGCTCCCCACCCAGACCCACCCCCTACCACTGCATTTCCCATGACCAATCTGCTTGACCTACACATCCCTGGACACTATGAACAATTACTCACAGCCAATCCACCTAACAAGCATATCTTTGGACTGTGGAAGGAAACCCACACAGACGTACAAACTCCACACAGGCAGTCACCCGAGGGTGGAATTGAACCTGGGTCCCCTGGTCCTGTGAGGCAGCAGCGCTAACCACTGAGCCACCACACGACCTGCTCAGCGCCTCTAGTAAATTGAACCAAATGAAATTTTACCCAAATTGAGGAGCACTTAAAAGTTGGGCACCATCCAGTTCTCAATATTGACTCACAAAAGAGATTCATTGTTGATTTTAATGAGCGTCACTGACAAGACAGCCTTGCTTTTAAATCAAAACGGGGAAAGTAAGGATTCTCGAATGTGCATGAATCAGGATATAGGACTGAGAAGCACTTTACTGGTGCTGGGTGAGCAATACCTCACACTGTACATACAGGCAATGCACAAGAAAATGTTGCGCTGTCTCTAACATCTTTTCCCCTTTTTGGATAAATACCCTGCAAACAACGTAAAGCACACACATTGTGATCCATTGTTTTATTTTCAAATGCTTTTATAAGCCGGTGAAATAATTAACAGGGCCAGCATTTAAGAGTCCCACAGTTAGTTAAGAGTCAACCACATTGCTGGGGGTCTAGAGTCACCGGACAAGGTAAGGATGACAGTTTCCTTCCCTAAAGGGCATTAGCGAACCAGATGGGTTTTTCCTGACAATTGTCAATGGATTCATGGACATCATTAGACCCTCAATTGCAGATTTTAATTGCATTTAAATTCCACTATCTGCTGCAGCAGGATTTGAACCCAGGTCCCCAGATTAACGGTCCAGCAATAAAACCACCAGGCCATTACCTCCCCACGAAGACAAGAGCCTTAGAGAGGTTGAGAATCCTCTCTCCGTCCCACAGACCCCCTTGGCCCACCTCTAACGCTCCCCATCCACCTGAACCAGTCCCTCTGGCCTTATCCTTGCACATGACTTGCTCATTGAGAACTGTCAATGTGATATTGGTCACCTCAATTTCTCTGTGCCTCTGACCCATTCCAATTTATTTCCTTCTGAATTGACTGCACTCTGTGCTCTCAGATCCAACTGTGATTGTGCTAATGAGGGTAGTGCTGTTGTTCTCTGGTGTGACCTCTACGTTGCAGAGGCTGAGCACCAGCTCTCAGCTACCTCCTCCTATCTCTCCCAGACCATGACCCCACCATAAAACATCAGACCCATTGTGCCCACAACAGTCACTAATCTCATTCCATTTGCCAATCTCCCACTGACTGCCTCCAAGCTCACTGCCCCCAACCTCGTACAGCTCCTTCTGAAAATCCACAAACAGGACTGCTCAGGCAATCCCATTCTTCCTGCTTCGACTCCACTTTTTCACCCCTTGCCCAGTCCCTTCCCACTTAACATTCACAATTCTTGTGGTGTTTTGCATCAGTTTCAGAATTTCCAGTTGGCAGGCTCCTCTTTATCACTACTGGGATTAGTACATTCATGTCTTGTCGCCTAGGATGGATTTGATAGCCTGAATAGCCTCCTTCTGTGCTGTGAACATCTACATCACTTGCAGAACATTAGAGATTTGGATGGCTTGCTTTTTCAATGAGAATCAATGGTAGGTTCAGAGTTGCTATTGCTGAGATGAGCTTTCAATTCCAGGTATTTTGTTTTAACAACAACATCATTTGAATTTAAATTCCACTAGTTGCCATGGTGGGATTCATACCCATGTTGAGCAAGAGTTGGCCTGGGCCTCTGGATTACGAGTCAATGCCAATAGACCAACTCCCCAAAAACAACATGTGCCACTTTTGTCAATTTGATAACAGATGTGGTTTAGATTTGATTTCTTCAGGGAGGCTCCATGAATAAGATCATTTGGAAATGATCCCGTGATCAGTGCACTCCACATAGTCAATGTCTACATTAATTATGCAGCAATTAGCTTGTTCAGAGCAATATGCTTATTTACTTGCCAACACTCATGGTAATTTGTAGCATATCATCCTGTCGGAGGCTGTGACTGAGTTGGAAATGCAACTGGGCCTGCGAGAGTTGTCACAATTGTCACCAAACACATCGTTGGCTTTGTCTGTGTCCCTGACGATGAACAGAGCAGAAGATCACAATTCACCACATTTGCAAAGACAAGTAATGTTGTAGAAGTGCTGCTGTTCAGTCAAAGCACTGCCTTTTCTTTCTCTCTCTGTGGTTTGCTGACCAGGGGTCTGGTGTGGCTGGGATCGGGGGCGGGGGGTGGGGGGGGTGAATTTTCACTACAGAGCCGGCTGCTTGTAGGTTCAACCCCCATGTTGTTGTTAGAGGGTCCACTCCAAGGTGCCTCTGTCCATGGTAGGAATGAGGGACCATTGCCCCTGCCCCTGGTCAGACTAGGTGTCATCTTTTAGTGAATGTGTTAAAGACAAGGCCTCCTCTGCCCTGGCAGGGGACACACAAAGCATTGTGTGGCATTATTGAAAGGAATGGAAGGGATTTGTAGTGACTGCAACAAGGGCTGGGTGGCACTGTCAGATCCCTGATTGGGCCTGTTAACCTGGATCAATCAGAGATCCCTGGCTGACAGATATAAACAGGAGATTAGAATCTCCTCAATCAGGGTAGTGACTCTGAGCTAGCTGGTCACAGCCTGTGTACCATGCACAAGTAAATAAAGGGTGACTTGGTGATGGGATACTGACTTCTGTGCAGTTATTATCGGTTAGCTCTGTCAGCCGGATGGCCTGTTTACTACACAGAGCAATGCAAACACTGCAGGTAAAATACCCAAATTGGCTGAAGTTACCTTCCCACCTTCATGAGCTTATTTGAGACATGATGACTCTCAGGTTAAAGCACCATCAGTCATCTCTCTCTCTCTCTCTCTCTAATGCAAGACGGGGCCTGCGGTATCTTTGCTTTTTTAAATTTGATCCACAGAAGCATTTCAACCAACATTGTTAACATGATTGTTAACAGAAACCATCCAACTCAGACTTGAGCCCAGGTCACCTGGCTCAAAGGCGCTACAAAAGCCTTCCTACACATTTTCTAATCAACCTGTTCAGAGACGTTATTATGCACCTCTGGAGTAGACTGGTATCAAACCTAGGCCTCCTTACTCAGAGGTAGAGACATCACCACCATCTATCAGGATCCCTCGTAGCCAGTTGTACTAATTGAAGTTAAGTTTATAAGACAAATTAAGTACATTTAGCCTTATGAGGAAGGGCTGAACAGGCCAGTCCACAATCCTCTGGAGGTTAGAAGAGTCAGAGATGACTTAATTTCATCATTATAAGGCGACGTGACTGAGTGAATGCTCTTCTTGTGCGAGAGTCTAGAGGTAGGGTTCACTGTTTAAAAATGGAGGGCTTGCACGTTTGAGATGAGAAAACTAATTTTTTCTCTCATAGGGTCGTGAGCCTTTGGAATTTGTTTCTAAAAAGAGAAGTGGGCGTGGAATATTTTTGAGGTAGATGTAAATAGATTCTTGATGACCATGGAGATGAAGGACTATCGGGGATATGCAGGAATGTAAAGTTGAGATTATAACCAGATCAGCCATGATCTTATTGAATGGGGAAGCAGTCTCGAAGGGCCAAGTGGTCTACCTCTGATCCAATTACATATGTCGGTATGAGAAGAAAAACTAATAGTGTTTTGCTGGATCTGGTAGTGAATCATTAAACCAATTGTTTGTCATTTTGGATGCCATAGGTTGCCATTCCTTGGACTTAAAGGAGTTGGGGATGAGGGTCATGCTGGGCATGACAGGGTGACAAAATTTAATGGCTGTGATCAGGATAAGGGCATTACAGAGTGGCTGCAAGAGCAGGCCAGAAGCTTGGAACTCTGTGGCAAGTAACTTACCTCCTGACTCCTCAAAGCCCATCTGCCATCTACAAGGCACAAGTCAGGAGTGTGATGGAATACTCCTCACTTGCCTGGATGGGTGCAGCTCCAACAACACTCCGAAACTTGACACCATCCAGGACAAAGCAGCCGCTTGATTGGCACTACATCCACAAACAACCACTCCCCCCCACCACCGACGCTCAGTAGCAGCAGTGTGTACTATCTACAAGATGCACTGGAGAAATTCACCAAAGATCCTCAGACAGCACCTTCCAAACGCACGACCACTTCCATCTTGAAGGACAAGAGCAGCAGATACATGGGGACGCCATCCCCTCCAAGGTCCCCTCCAAGCCACCCTCCATCTTGACTTGGAAATATATCGCTGTTCCTTCACTGTCGCTGGGTCAAAATCCTGGAATTCCCTCCCTAAAGGCATTGTGGGATGACCTACAGTACATGGGCTGCAGAGGTTCAAGAAGGCACCTCAGGGCCACCTTCTCAAGGGGCAACTAGGGATGGGCAATAAATGCTGGCCCAGCTGGCATTGCCCACATTCCACAGATGAATAGAGTAAAAGAAAGTGCAAGCGGGGATGTGGTTGGGAAGACGCGTAGCTGCAGGATGGTCATAATGAAGTACGGGCCAAAGTCTAGAGAATTGATATTTTGGAAGTGCGGTGTACAGTGAATTGAAGGATAATTTCCTCATATCACTGAAACAAGAGATATCTTCCGAAGATTTTCACCTCACACTCATCAGGATAAACACAATAATGCCAAATTTCAAACAATCAGAACAACTTTACTCACAACACACATTCAAAATCATGGTCACCTACTCTACAAGCCAAAGGAATTCATTCACACCATTTCTGATGAAGGGCCTAGGCCTGAAACGTCAAGCTTTCCTGCTCCTATGATGCTGCTCGCCCTGCTGTGTTCATCCAGCCCCACACCTTGTTATCTCGGATTCTCCAGCATCTGCAGTACCTTTTATCTCTCATTCACACCTTGCACCTTTTAAATTACCTGCGAACCTACAGTTCCTTGTTCCATGGCAATGTGTTCATTAATATGAGTCGTCATGCCAATCAATCAGCCCCGTTCCTTCCTGCAATAGAAATCGTTGCGATCGCCTGAGGTTTGACATTCCTGCGAGTGTCGCGATGAGCGAAAGGTACAAAGCATCAGCTCCATGTCATTGTTTTCAGAAAGGTTCAACTTCTGTACCAGGTCCATCTCGGCCTCCTCCAGTGGTCTCCAGCATCACAGATACCAGTCTTCAGCCAATTCAATTCACTCCACGTGATATCAAGAAACAGTTGGAGACACTGGATACTGCAAAGGCTACGGGCCCTGACAACATTCCGGCAATAGAACTGAAGACTTGTGCTCCAGAACTTGCCGCTCCGGTAGCCAAGCTGTTCCAGTACAGTTACAACACTGGGATCTATTGACAATGTGGAAAATTGCCCAGGTATGTCCCATACACAAAAAGCAGGACAAATCCAACCCGGCCAATTACCGCCCCATCAGTGTCCTCTCGATCATCAGTAAAGTGATGGAAGGTGTCAGTAACAG
This sequence comes from Ginglymostoma cirratum, assembly GCA_024137785.1. Taxonomy (NCBI): domain Eukaryota; kingdom Metazoa; phylum Chordata; class Chondrichthyes; order Orectolobiformes; family Ginglymostomatidae; genus Ginglymostoma; species Ginglymostoma cirratum. The sequence continues at coordinate 22,775,182 of JAHRHZ010000053.1, forward strand.
TGCTATCAAGCAGCACCTGCTCAGCAATAACCTGCTCAGTGACGCTCAGTTTGGGTTCCGCCAGAACCACACAGCTCCTGACCTCATTACAGCCTTAGTTCAAACATGGACTAAAGAGCTGAATTCCAGAGGGTGAGGTGGGAGTGACAGGACTTGGTATCAAGGCTGCAATCAACCGAGTGTGGCATCGAGGAGCCCCAGAAAAACTGGAATCAATGGGAATCTGGGGAAAACCGCCAATGGTTGGAGTCAGACCTGACGCAAAGGAAGATGGCCGTGGTTGCTGGAGGTCAGTCATTTTGGCTCCAGGTCAGAATTGGGGATGTTCGCCGATGATTACACAATGTTCAGCACCATTCGTGACTCCTCAGATACTGAAGCAGACCATGTTCAAATGTAACAAGATCTGGACAATATCCAGGCTTGGGCTGACAAGTGGCAAGTGACATTCGCGCCACACGAATGCCAGGCTATGACACTAACCGATAAGTGACTGTCTATGTACCACAACCTGGCATTCAGTCACCAAATACCATCACGGAATCTCCACAATCAGCATCCTGGGGGTGTTACCATTGGCCAGAAACTCAACTGGACTCACCACATAATGACGGTGGCTACAAAAACTGGTCAGATGCGATAAAACTGCAGCGAGTAACTCACCTCCTGACTCCCCAAAGCCTGGCCACCGTCTACAAGGCACAACTCAGGCGTGTGATGGAATACTCCCCACTTGCCTGGATGGATGCAGCCCCAACAACACTCAAGAAGCTTGACACCATCCAGGAAAAAGCGGCCCTTTTGATTGGCACCACATCCACAAACATCCACTCCCCCCGACCACCGACGCTCAGTAGCGACTGTGTGGACCATCTACAACGTAGATTGCATGAATTCATCAAAGATCCTCAGACCTTCCAAACCCACAACTACTTCTATCTGAAGGACAAAGGCAGGAGATACTTGGGAATATGACCAAATGCACGTTCCCCTCCAAGCTACTCACTGTCCTGACTTGGAAATATATCGCCGTTCCTTCACTGTCGCTGGGTCAAAATCCTGGAATTCCCTCCCTAAGAGCATTGTGGGTCAACCTACAGCACATGGACTGCAGCAGTTCAAGAAGGCAGCTCACCCCCACCTTCTCAAGGGGCAACTAGGGATGGGTAATAAATGGTGAACAAGCCAGCGATCCCAAAAGGGAATAAATTTTTAAATGCGACTGTTTGATTGTCTTTGCCAGTGTTCAAGGAAGGGTTTGGTGGGAGAAGCAGGATGTGGATGTAGTGGGACATGATCACAGATGTCCTTAGCTGTGATCGATCCTGGGGGGGAGTAGTGAGGCTACAAGAGAGGGAGGAGTCATCCCCATGCCTAAACCTCATCCTGCAGCTGTTCTAACAGCACAGAATGGGCCCATTCCTTACATAAGTTCTGGAGCGCCTTCTCACTAGTGCTTCAAACTTGTTGACAAGTTAGTGTTCAAATCAGCTTCTGTCACTGTGTGGGAACTTGATGGAAATTCACAAATTCATTGATAGCTGCAGACCCTAAAGGCAGCTCTTGTGGGTATGGTACAGATACTAACCTCAGGTTGGAAGGATTCATTTCTGTCTTGAACGTCCCTGCCACAAAATGTGACTTCTCGAAATTTATTCACACATGGGATGAGGGCATCTCTGGCTGGGCCAGCAGTTATTGCCCATCCCTAATTGCCCAGAGGGCAGTTAAGAGTCAGTTAAGTGGGTCTGGAGTTACATGTATACCAGACCAGGTAAGGATGGCAGTTTCCTTCCTTGAAGGACATTAGTGAACCAGATGGGTTTTTCTGACAATCGACAATGGATTCATGGTCTTCATTAGGCTCTTAATTCCAGATTCTTTTTTACTGAATTTAAATTCCACCATCCGCCGTGAGAGGATTTGAACCTGGGTCCCCAGGACATTAAAAGACGAAAGAACTGCAGATGCTGTAAATCAGGAACAAAAAACAGAAGTCGCTGGAAAGGCTCAGCACATCTGGCAGCATCTGTGAAGAGAAATCAGTGTTATGGCTTCGGGTCTGGTGCCCGTTTCTCAGGACTGATAGTTTATATGAGATAGTAGGAACTGCAGATGCTGGAGAATCTGAGATAACAGGATGTAGAGCTGGATGAACACAGCAGACCAAGCAGCATCACAGGAGCAGGAAGGCTGACGTTTCGGGCCTAGACCCTTCTTCAGAAATGGGGGAGGGGAAGAGGGCTCTGAAATAAATAGAGAGAGGGGGAGGCAGATAAAAGATGGATAGAGGAGAAGATAGGTGGAGAGGAGACAGACAGGTCTGGCTCCATCCCCGCCTCTTTGACCTATCTGTCTCCTCTCCACCTATCTTCTCCTCTATCCACCTTCTATCTGCCTCCCCCTCGCTCCCTATTTATTTCAGAATCCCCTTCCCCTCCCACATTTCTGTAGATTTGGTCTAGGCTCGAAACATCAGCTTTCCTGCTCCTCTGATGCTGCTTGGCCTGCTGTGTTCATCCAGCTCTACACCTTGTTATCTTTGATTCTGGAAAGTACAGATGAAGTGTTGCTTCACCTGGAAGGTATGTTTAGGACATTGGACACTGGGGAGGGAGGAGGTAAATGGGCAGGTGTTACACTTTTGCCGGTTGCAAGGGAAGGTACGTAACAAGGAAGGGTCACCGGACCCCAAAGATTAACTCTGATTTTTTTCTTCACAGATGCTGCAAGGCCTGCTGAGCTTTTCCAGCAACTTCTGTTTTTGTCCCCAGAACATTAGCTGAGTTTGTGGATTGATAGTCTAGTGATAATATGATTAGGCTGGTGCCTCTCCCAGAATGGGCCATAAGGAGGCCACATTTGTTCATTATCAATCAGGAAGATCTTTCTAATAGGCCTCTTGTGTGTGGGAGATGCTTTATTAACACCTACAAGTTTCTTAGGGGATTTGACAGGGTAGATGTGGAAAGATTGTTTCCCCTTGAGGGAGAGTCTAGGACCAGAGAACAGATTCTGAGAATGTAGGTTTAACAACCAGAGGAAAAATGATGAGGAATTGATTTTGAGATGGGAGCGCATTGTCTGAAAGGGTGGAAGAAGATGATTTAACAGCAATGATCGAAATAGAGTTGGGGGGAACGTGGGGAATCAATATATGGAAAGCAAATATTATCAAGCTCCAATGAAGGGGCAGGGTTTATAGGATGACTCGAATAATTTGTTCTGGTAGGCTACACTGGCTTTTTGGGCCGAATGCCCTGCAGTTTGATTCTGTGATAGACATGGATTAAATGCTGAGGTGGGAAAAGATCCTCGGAAGAAGCAAGTAATATATTCTACAGCAAGTGATATATTCTCTTGACTGAATCTAATCTGTAACCACATCCCCCTCATCTTTCAGTGTCTGAGAAAAGGAATGAAATGTTTCTGCAACACTTCAACACGTGATACGATGAAGCCTTACTGACTGATCCCACACACTCTACTCTCCGTAACGTATCCGAAACTTGCCTGCCTGTATCCCAACTCTCACCGAAATCCATGAATGCAGTGGGGCCCCCTCAAATTTGAAATTCTCTTTCTTTACCATAAAATCTTACATTGGTCTCACCCCTAGCTGGAATCTCCTCCACTCCTACAACCCTCTGAGATCTCTTCCCTCTTCCAATTCCATCGTCTCGCACATTCCTCATTTCCATTGCTAAGCATTCTGTTGCCAAAGCCCTAAGCCCCAGAATTCCCTCCTTAAACCTTCCCATCTCTCTACTGTTCTCTCCCCTATTAAGAAAGTGTGAGGTTACGTACCTGGATAGGAAGAATAGAGGCATAGACTATTTTCTAAATGGGGAAAGGCTTCAGAAATCTGAAGACAAAAGAAACTTGGGAGTCCAGTACAGGATTCTCTTCAAGTCAGCATGCAGGTTCAGTTGGCAGTTAGGAAGATAAATGCAATGTTTGCATTCATTTCAAGAGGGCTGGAATACAAGAGCAAGGCTGTACTCTTGAGGCTGCATCAAGCTCTGGTTAATTCGCACTTGGAATATTGTCAGCAGCTTTGGATCTTGTAACTAAGGAATGATGTGCTGGCTTTGGAGGAGGTCTAGAGTAGGTCTACAGAATGATCCTGGGGATGAAGGGCTTGTCATATGAGGACTGGTTGAGGACCCTGGGTCTGTACTTGATGGAGTTTAGAAGGATGATGGGGAATTTGATTGAAACTTACAGAATTCCGGCAGGCCTGGATAGAGGGACGTGGAGAAGATGTTTCCACCAGTAGGAGAGACTAGGATCTGAGGGCACAGCCTCAGAGTGAAGGAATGACCCTTTAGAACTGAGATGAGAAGGAATTTCTTCTGCCGGAAGCTGGTGAATCTGTGGAACTCATTACCACAGAGGGCTGTGGAGGCCGAGCCATTCAGTTTATTGAAGACGGAGATAGGTAGGTTCTTGATTAGTAAGGGGATCAAGGGTTTACAGGGAGAAGGCAGGAGAATGGGGCTAAGAAACATATTAGCCATGTGTGAATGGTGGAGAAAACCTGATGGGCTGAATGGCCTAATTCTGCTCCAACATCATATGGTCTTAAAGCCTATCTGTTGGGCAAAGGTTTTGATCATCTCCACTAATATTATTAAACTATGCTTATTAGCCTGATGGAAAAATGCTAACCTTTTCTCTGTAGTTATTGTCGTTACAGGTGTGCTAAAGTGAATTCTGTAGTGTGAAATGGCTCTAGACTCTGGAAACCCCAATCTTAAACTTGTCAGCCCCTCCCCCAATCTCTCCTCTTTGACAATGTTCCTCAAATCCAACTCCATTGACCAAGATTTTGGTCACCAGCCCAATGAGTTCCTCATGTAGCTCAGCGTCAAATTTTTGTGAAGCACTTTGGAAGCATTTTACCGCGCGAAATGTGTTATAGAAATGAACATCGCTGCTGTTTTTTTTTCTCAGAGACTTGAGCTAGGGTGTGTGATATAAATAATTCCAAGCATTGAGGTGCAAAGGAGAGTCAGTGTCCCAATTTTTAGAGAATATGGTTATCACCAACTGGCCACCATTTATTGCCCATTCCCAGATACCCTGGAGAGAGTCGCACAGCAGTCACTATGTGCCCATATCCATATCCTTCTCACTGGAGTTGCAAGGCAGTGCAATGGTACAGCTGAAATGCAACATTCCAACTCCTGATCCAATTCAGAATTATTTCAAGCAGAGAGTTTAAACTGAAAGCAGTGGGACAGAATTGAAAGGTACGTGAGCAGGTGAAACATCCCTTTGTGTCTGGCAAGGCTTGTGTACAGAGTTCACTCTGTGAAAATGGGAAACCTATTGGTGTGAAATCAACGCTAAGTGAGAAATTCCTAACATAGCACGCATTCAGACCTTGGTGCAGCCCATGGGCTGAACACTGAGTAACGCAACTCCCATTCTTCATTCATTTACAGATTTCTTTTATTCACTCACAGGATGTGGGTGTTGCAGGCTGGGCCCAGCATTCATTGCCTGTCCCTAGTTGCCCCTTGAGAAGATGGGGGTGGACTGCCTTCTTGAACCGCTGCAGTCCATGTGCTGGGAGGGGTCGGAGACGGGGCACAAAGTAGCCCCATCCTTCAGCGACATCTCCCTCGCGGTTCCCCTGAGGGGGGTGTGCCCGGGGAGGAGGGAGGTTCTTACTCCAGCGGTTGGCAACCCACCCCCGATGGATGAGGACTTCTGGAGGCTGTTGGAGCTCAGCTCCTGTGGGTAGCTCTGGAGGACGAATAGCCTGCTGGTCTCCAGCAGCGGTTAGGGGTGTGCCACTGTCTACACAGTGTCAGGTGGTAGTGTAAGGTTGTCACTGCAGAGGACACGAGGGGGCGGGGTTGGGTGCTAGACATCTCCCACCGGATGCCTTCTGCTCAGTCCGTGTCTGCCACTTCATTGAAGCAGCCAATGTAACACAACTGGCACCACAATGGGGCTGGATGAACACAGCAGGTCAAGCAGCATCATAGGAGCAGGAAAACTTGACGTTTCGGGCCTAAACCCTTCATCAGAAATGGGGGAGGGGAAGAGGGTTCTGAAATAAATAGGGAGAGAGGGGGAGGCGGATAGAGGATGGATAGAGGAGAGGATAGGTGGAGAGGAGGCAGACAAGTCGAAGAGGCGGGGATGGAGCCAGTAAAGGTGAGTGTAGGTAGGGGGGTAGGGAGGAGATAGGTCAGTCCAGGGAGGACGGACAGGTCAAGGGGGCGGGATGATGTTAGTAGATAGGAGATGGGGGTGTGGCTTGAGGTGAGAGGAAAAACAGGTTAGGGAGGTGGAGATGAGCTGGGCTGGACCCTCTTCCCCTCCCCCATTTCTGATGAAGGGTTTAGGCCCGAAACGTCAAGTTTTCCTGCTCCTATGATGCTGCTTGACCTGCTGTGTTCATCCAGCCCCATGCTTGTTATCTCGGATTCTCCAGCATCTGCAGTACCTTTTATCTCTGGCACCACAATGGCACTGTCTCTCACCCGTCTGCCAGGGTTAACAACGAAAACAACCCTCAGTAGCTCACACGGTCAGCTCACTCAGCTTCCATTCCCAACCAATAGACACACCTGACACTTTCTCTCCAAAGGCTTGTCTAAGGCCAGGGAACAGCCACAAACAACGGGCTCTTCAGCTGTTCAGCCCCACTTACCCCAGGCCTGTTCAAGGTGTGCTGGAGCCAGGCAGTGTGGGCTTGGGCAGGCTGTTCGACCTTGTCAGGCTTCACTCCCAATGCTGTAAGCATTTGCTGATGAAGAAACCGAGTCACTGAAGATGTGCGTACTCACTGATGCCAGGAGGGTGTTCCTCGTGTACACATTCTGTTATCCTGTCCAATGTTACTGGGTGCCACTCCAGACTTTAATTAATAGGCCTATACTCTGTGGAGTTGAGAAGAATGAGAGGAGATCTAATCGAGGTGTATAAGATGCTAAAGGGAATTGACAAAGTAGACGTACAGAGGATGTTTCTCCTTGTGGGGGCAATCTAGAACATATGGTCATTGTTTTAGGATAAAGGTGATTTAAAACAGAGATGAGGAGGAATTGCTACTCTCAAAGGATCATCAATGTGTGGAATTGGTTCCCCCAGATTTCGGTGGATGCTGGGACATTTCGCAAATTTGAGAAGGAGACAGATTTTTAATTAGTAACGGGTCAAAGGTTTTGGGCAGTGGGCAGGAAAGTGGAGTTGAGGCCAAGATGAGATTAGCCATGATTGCATCAAATGGTGGTCCAGTCTTGAGGGGCTGAATGGCCTATTCCTGCTCCTGGTTCTTATGCTCTCATGGTTCTGTGCTGTGAGATACCGAACACTTCTCTACTTTATTAAATCAAAGTGAAAATGTGTTCCTCAACATTCTCATATCAGAAGGAGTCCAGTCCATCTTGGATGGCAGTCCAGGCTCAGTCAACAGCTCTCTCTCATTTTCATCAACAAATCATGGGTTTGAGAGCAATTCCAGAGACCCAAAAGCTAGGCTGACACTCCCAGTGCATGGTCAGGAATATCATCTTTCAGACTGTAGTGATCAGAACCAGGGCCAGGAAGATCTCATTGACTATGAGATTTCTGACTGGGGCTGTTAACCTGGGCCAATCAGGGAGCCCTGGCTGATAGATATAAACAGGAGGTTCAGAAGCTCTCTTCAGTCTAGCGACTAGCTCTGAGCGGTCTGGTCATAGACCCCATGTACTGTGCACATGTAAATAAATGGTGACTCAGTGATACCAGCCTCTGTTCAGTTATTTCACATATAAAACTGGGAATCTGTCTGGGATCCAAGTTGGATGCACAGAAGTCTATGTCAAAGGAAACCAGGAGAGTTCTCCACACCACTGTCTACCCCACCATTAAGTTTACTAAACTAAAGAACTGGGTTGCAATTTCATTGCTGTCTGCAGGAACTTGCTGTGTGCAAAATGGTCCTCGCATTCCTCAAAATGCGGTAATGACCACACCTAAAAGTACCTAATTCTTTATAAAACATTTCACGCCCACCTGATGTTCTTCCCGGCGCTACGAAAATGCAAAATCTTTCTTTTATTCGTATTCCAGCTCTCATTCAGCTGGTGTACCTGTGCTACCACAAACTCATTATTTTTCATTACTAATGTTCATTCGCTTGACTGCACATTCACTTGACCTGACATGTCACTTAAGAGTTTTACACAAATGGAAACAAAGCGGCATTTGTATAGATTATTATTTTAAAATCAGGAGCTGTCAGCGCTCATGAATTCCACAGTGACTGAGGTTTTACTTTTCAAGTTTTTCTGCAACCATTCATTCAGATATACTGAGCAAAGATCAATTGGAGATTGGTCTAAGTAATGTTACGTAACCTCAAACATTCATAATCTTATAGAAAGCGCGAGAGTGCATAAACTGTGGTCCACACAAACACATTGAATAGTTCAGATGAACAATACTAATGTATTTAAGAGGAAGCCAGCAAACCGCATGAGGAAGTGATAAATAGACAGGTGCGATGATGTGGGGAAATGAAGCAGAATGGGAAGAGGTCTTGATGGAGCAGAAATACCAGTATTGACCAGTTGGGGCAGATTGGCCTGTATCTGCCCCCGGAAAGTAAATGTAAAACTTTATTGTTTTGGAATGGTATTCGTTTGAACACACATTTATCGTGTTTTATTTCAACTCTTTATCTGCTGAGTCGACCTGAGAGGAAAACAATCATAGAATTATACAATACAGAAAAGGCCCTTCAGCCCATCAAGCCTGTACTACCACAAATACACTATATCTGCATTAGCTCCTTTTTCCCGCACTAGGCTCATGGAAATGAATGTTATGACATGTCAAGTGCTCTTTCAAGTATCTTTTAAAGATTGAGATTACCTGCCTCAAGGCAGATCATTCCAATTCCCTCTACCCTCTGTGTGAACTTCATTTTCCTCCAAACCTCCAGCCTTTCACTTTAAAATTATGCCCCCTTTGGTATTGACCCTTCAACTGAGGGGAGCAGCTGTCCATGTCCCCACAACTTTAGATAACAAGCATGGGGCTGGATGAACACAGCAGGCCAAGCAGCATCATAGGAGCAGGAAAGCTTGACGTTTCGGGCCTAGACCCTTCATCAGAAATGGGGGAGGGGAAGAGGGTTCTGAAATAAATAGGGAGAGAGGGAGAGGCGGATAGAGGATGGATAGAGGAGAGGATAGGTGGAGAGGAGGGGAGGCGGAGGCGGCGGAAAAACTGCTCAATATCCCCCCCACAATCTTATACACCTCTTCAGGTCCACACCCACCACCACCACCGCTTCCCCCCCCACCACACCCCCGCACCCCACCCCAACCTGTTCTGCTGCAAAAAAAAACAGCCCAGGTCAGCTTCAGAATGGAGAGGCCAGCGGTAAAATTTTGCCCTGGTTCAAATTTAGAAGAGAAGAAGGATAGAAGTCACAATGACAGATCCTAACCCCAGGACTATGCACAAATATTGTGAACTTTTAATTCCAACATAACTTGTTTTTTCCAAAAAGAAAGCATGCAAGACAAGGGCAGCAAATACATGAGAACAGCACCCGCTCAATCATCCACGGTTCTTTGTGTTATACTAAACCTTAACCCTTTTGTGGGATTCTGGCAAAATCAATATTTGCTCCCCTTCAGTGTTCTGCTCAGTTGGCCATCCCAGAGGGGAGTGAACCACATTGCTGTGGGTCTGGAGTCACTTGTAGGTCAGACCCAGTAAGGATGGCACATTTCCTTCTCTAAAGAAAACTGAATGGGTTTTTAAGGGTTGTAACAAAAAATTGCTGGAAAAGCTCAGCAGGTCTGGCAGCCTCTGTGAAGGAGAAAACAGAGTTAACGTTTCGGGTCCGGTGACCCTTCCTCAGAACTGGGGTGTTTCTTCCTGAGGAAGGGTCACCGGACCCGAAATGTTAACTCTGTTTTCTCCTTCACAGATGCTGCCAGTTTTGCTGAGCTTTTCCAGCAACTTTGTTTTTTTCCTGATTTACAGCATCCGCAGTTCTTTTGGGGTTTTTTTAAGAGTTGTAGTTACTTTGGATGTCTCTGAGACTAAGCCTCTTAATTCCAGATTCATTCATTGACTTTAAAATCCACCAGTTGTCATGATGAGCTTTGTGAAGGCACAAGTCCAGGCCCCTGGGTTATTAGCAACGACATTAGCCATGAGAAGAAGGGTCACTAGACTCGAAACATTAACACTCCTTCTCCCTCTACAGATGCTGCCAGACCTGTTGAGTTTTTCCAACACTTTCTGTTTGTAAAGAATTAGCAAATCTTTTTCTGTGGCAGTGAGCTGGGAAAGAGCTGTGAATAGAGGAAGCAAAGTCATAACGGTCGCTTAATGGGTGAGTTACAGCTTCAAAGAGAATTGAAGTGGGGAATTCCTGACTCTGCCCAGAGATCCTTTATGTGAGATGGAGTTGGTCAGAATGGAAGTGAAACAGATCGAGTCACACGCCCACAGCTGATAAAAGTCCTTTGAATTTCTTGTCTCATTCAGGTGTAGAGTTACTTAACAGCTACCGACCACACAATCCCATCAAAACCCCTCATTGTCAGAGAAGTCAGAAGTTCCTTTTCTTCACCGACAGCAGTGATGCGTTGTACCACTGGGATCGTAGAGGTGGTTTTATTCAATCAACCTGTTCGCATGACAGAACATTCACAGCCCAAATGAATGGCTACACCAGGGACTAACATGGTATTTAAGCTGATACATAGATGCCACAATTTGTCGTCAAATGTGCAGAGTGGGTGAGGCAACAACAGCCTGCATTTATATGGCACCTTTAATGTCATATCACATCCTAAAGCACTTCACCAAACACCCCTCTGGAATCTTACAGAACATTGCGCCAGAAAGGGGAGAAGGCAAGGGCATGGGGCTGAGGAACATGTTAGCCATGATTGAATGGCAGAGCAGACATGATGGGCTGAATAGCCTAATTCTTCACCTGACAAAGGAGCAGCGCTCTGAAAGCTTGTGGTTTCAAATAAACCTGCCGGACTTAAACCTGGCGTTGTGTGATTTCTGACCTTGTCCACCCCAGACCAATACCAACACCTCCAGATCACATACACCTCAAGGCTAATATTCATCCTCTAATGGTATAAACTCCAACACACACTCCCATCGATCAGCTTCCGCAAATCCAGTTTCAAAGGGACTCAAAGTGTCTCATGGTAAGAACAGAAGCATTTGCAAACAGTCTTAATTTGCTGTGTTTATCACAGCAAACAGAAGCCAAATCCTTCTGATTGATTCTGACAATTCAGTTCCTATTTGGCACAAAGAACGGAGCCTGAGAACATTATCACCGCTCGCTCCGTTTTAAATCGCAGGGGTGCACCCGCTCTAATCATTGTCTAATCGCTTCTGTTCCTAACCTGGAAACAGCCCAGATATATTCATCTGGATTCAGAAATGTAGAGCCCTCATCTCTCCCGACCGTCAGCACTCAAGCTATCAGTTACAGCTCTCAGCCTTGCCACGGTTGCAAAGGGCTTTGGTGAGACCACATCTGTCTGCATTTTATTCCTCGCATTTAAGAAAGGATCTTTTTGCACGGGACGAGATAAAGGGAAGATTCACTCTTTTAGTCTCTGGGATGAAAGAGCCAAGGACCCAGGTTTGATTTATGCTTCGGTCTGTGTGGAGTTTGCACATTCTCCCCATGTCTGTGTTTGCGTTTCCTCCGGGTGCTCAGGTTCCCTCCAACAGTCCAAAGGTGAGGATTTTCAAAACCGGGGGTACATTTTTCACGCAGAGGGTGGTTCGTGTTTTGAATAAATTTCTTGAGGAAGTAGTGAATGCGGGTACAATTACAACACCTAAAAGATGCTTGGATGGCTCTATGAAAAGGAGAAGTTTGGAGGGATATGGGCCAGGAGCAGGCAGGTGGAATTAAAGTTTGGTTTGGGACTATGTTCGACATGGACTGGTTGGACCGAAGGATCTGTTTCTGTGCTGAATAACTCCATAACTCTATGTTAACATTAGGTGGATTGGCCATGCTAAATGGTCCCATAGTGTCCAGGGATGTGCAAGCTAGGTGGATTAGCCATGGGGATTGCAGGGTTGCAGGGACAGGGTAGGGATTTGGTCTGGTTGGATGTTCTTTGGAGGGTCGGTGTGGACTTGATGGGCCAAATATCCTGCTTCCACATTTTAGGGACTCTATGACTCTGTGAAAGAGTTGGTTTTTTTCTTTATCTGTTTATAGAATGTGGGCCTGTCTGGCTAACGAGACCAGCATTTATCATCAGACCCAAATTTCCCATAAGGCAGTTGAGTGTCATTTGCTGTGGATCTGGAGTCACATGTAGGTCAGACTGGCTATCAATGGCAGATTGCGTTTATTGAGTTCAAATTTCACCACCTACTATGGTGGGATTCAAATGAATATCCGCCCCCAGTGTTCAAATGCAACAAAACCAGGATGATATCCAGGCTTAGGATGATCAGTGACAAGTAATTCTCAAACAACATCAGTGGCGGGTGATGACCATCTCCATCAAGGCAGAACCCAAACAGTCCCCCTTTGTAGTTAAATGGCATTGCCATCACTGGATCCCTCACTATCAACATCCTGGGGATTATCATTGACCAGAAAACAACTGGACTACCCATATCAATACAGTGGCAACAAAGGCAAGTCAGAGGCTAGGAATACTGCAGCAAGTAACTCTCCTGACTCCCCAGAGTCTGTCCACCATCTACAAGGCACAAGTCAGGAGTGTGATGGAATACTCCCCATTTACCTGGATGAGTGCAGCCCCAACAAAACTCAAGAAGCTTGACGCCATCCAGGACAGAGCAGCCCACTTGATTGGCACCACATCCACAAACATCCACTCCCTCCACCACCAATGCTTGGTGTGTACTATCTACAAGATGCACAGCAGAAATTCACCAAAGATCCTTAGAGACCACTTTCTAAACCCACAACTACTTTCCTCTAGAAAGACGAAGATAGCAGATGCATGGGAACATCACTCCATGCAAGTTCCCCTCCAAGTCACTCACCATCCTGACTTGGGCATTTTTCACTGTTCCTTCAGTGTCGCTGGGGTAAAATCCTGGAACTCCTTCCCTAAGGGCATTGTGGGTCTACCTACAGTACAGGGAGTGAAGCCATTCACAAAGGTAGCTAACCACCGCCAACTCCAGGATAGTTAGGGGTGGATAATAACTGCTGGTCCAGCCCATGATGACTGAAGGATCTTTACCTGGGTACCTTCGTACCTAAGATGGTGCCTTTAGGTGGTGACTTGTAAACTTTTCACTGTACCTATGGTGAGTATATGTGACAATAAAGCTAATTCAATTCAATTCCTATTCCATGAGTGAATTAAAAAATGGGAGGAGTCATGAGTGAAGGCAGCAAAGTCAAGTTGCAAACCTGAATGGCAGAGGAAACTAATCACTGCCTGTCTCGTCTACCTCTGTGCTTATTTCTCATCTTTGTGTGTTCACCATCCTCACCCACCTAAGGTCCCAGGCGCACTTAATGCGTCGTCCCCGGGTTGTAGGGAAGCACATTACTCTTGCAAACTTCCTCAGGCCCCTCCATCCACACCTGCTTGTTGGGACACACCACTCTATGCCTCTGTGTGGAGAATTAACCTCACCCCACCCATTTGATCCATGCGTCACACCCTCAGGTTAGTCATTTCGGGATGCTCTGTTACTGTACCTTATCACATTTTGTAACTGATACAACTGCTGTTAGTAAAAACAACCTGAAACCTACCGGGAAATATAACTCCCTTGAAATGTACGACTGTTATTTTTCCCCAGCACTCTTTAAGATCTTTACTTTTCAAAAACTCGAATTGGCAATATTTTCCCTTCAGTTCTTGATACATGTTGGTTTGCAGGAATATTTTAGTTCATTGTGCCATTAACATTTGCACCAGACCGTAGCCAAAGTGTTCGATTGGAGGAGCCATCAATCTAAGGCTATCAATTCTCATTGCTCTTGATGCTTCCTTTATTCCCATGACTGCAGTCATTTCTTGCCTTTCTTTGTACAAATGCATAAAAAGGTCCCAAAGCCTTGGCCCTGAAAGGTGCCCAGTTTATCTCAAATCACTCTGGAAGGCCCTGAAATCTCCAAAGTTTGAGAAACAGACGACAATGGTTGTTTCCCACTGCCACAATGTGTAACAATGCAAGGACTGTTTGGCATTAACAGGATGCTGCCATCAAGCAGGAAGATGTTCTATCACACAAATGGGTAACAAGGTATTGGACTTTCAGTGCTCGTGTGATGCCAGATATTTAGGTCATATGTCCCTGAAGACTAGCAGATAGTTAAAACCAGCATTTTGCTCTGGCAGTTCAAACAAAGCAAGGTCCTGATGATAACCAGCCAACTCACATTTGCAAAACTAGCAACACTATGTCTAATGTTAGATTTGATTCTGCAGTTAGATGGCATATGCTGAATAATCCTGAATGTGTGAAGAATTATACCTAATTTAATCAAGGTGGCAGTGTCATCCCTTGTATATACTGGAAGCTACCTACATTAATACACAGGGCCCAGTTCTATACAGACAGAAAGAACAAAGTTTGGATCTGTCAAGGCCTTACAATGGGATTGGACTTGTCCTCTATAACAACAGTTAGAATCATGACAAAAACAGCAAAGCAATATTGTGAGCACTTGGCTATTCATTGTTACTGTAGTCTTAAAGGAGCCTTTGGCTCTGTCTTGCTTCTAAGGATGCCTACCCTGAAGAAGTTACCCTCCTCCCTCCGGACAAACCTCAGGGAATCTCTCTCCCACTGCAACTCTCTCCATCCCCGCCTCTTCGACTTGTCTGCCTCCTCTCCACCTATCCTCTCCTCTATCCATCCTCTATCAGCCTCCCCCTCTCTCCCTATTTATTTCAGAACCCTCTTCCCCTCCCCCATTTCTGATGAAGGGTTTAGGCCCGAAACGGCAAGTTTTCCTGCTCCTATGATGCTGCTTGGCCTGCTGTGTTCATCCAGCCCCACGCCTTGTTATCTCTTTGCTTCTTCTCGAGTTTTCTTTAATCCTCCCGCAGTCCACGTTTCAATGTTATTCACCCATTTCACTTCCCTTCTTCATTGTCTGTTTTTACCTTCAACTTCTCTTTCAATTTTTTAAAATAATCTGGTCATGGAATATTTGGAGATTTGCAGATGACACCAAAATCGGAGGTGTAATGGACAGCGAAGAAGGTTACCTCAGAGCGCGATGGGACCTTGATCAAGTGGACCAATGGGCTGAGCAGTGGCAGATGGAGTTTAATTCAGATAAATGTGAGGTGCTGCATTTTGGAAAAGCAAATCAGGGCAGGATATATACACTAAATGGTAAGGTCCTGGGCAGAGTTGCTGAACAAAGAGATCTTGCAGCGCAGTTTCATAGTTCCTTGAAAGTGGAGTCACAGGCAGACAGGATAGTGAAGAAAGCATTTGATACTTTTGCCTCTATTGGTCAGTGCATTGAGTATAGGAGTTGGGAGGTCATGTTGCAGCTGTACAGAACATTGGTGAGGCCACTTTTGGAATGCGGTGTGCAATTCTGGTCTCCCTGCTATCAGAAGGATGTTGTGAAACTTGAAAGGCTTCAGAAAAGATTTACAAGGATGTTGCCAGGGTTTGAGGGTTTGGGCTGTAGGGAGAGGCTGAATGGGCTGGGGTTATTTTCCCTGGGGTATCAGAGACTGAGGGGTGACCTTATAGAGGTTTATAAAATCATGAGGGACATGGATAGGGTAAATAGACCAGATTTTTACCCCAGGTTGTGGGAGTCAAAACTAGAGGGCATAAGTTTAAGGTGAGAGGGGAAAGATTCAAAAGGGACCTAAGGGGCAACTTTTTCACACAGAAGGGGTGGTGCGTGTATGGAATGAGCTGCCAGAGGAAGTGGTGGAGGCTGGTACAATTACAACATTTAAAAGGCAGTTGGATGGCTATATGAATAAGAAGGGTTTGGAGGGATACGGGCCAAATGCTGACAAATGTGGCTAGGTTAATTTCGGATATCTGGTCAGCATGGCCGAGTTGGACTGAAGGGTCAGTTTCCCTGCTGTACATCTCAATAACTCTATGACTGTAAGGGCATCAGTGAACCAGATGGATTTTTCCAACAATCGGCAATGATTTCATGGCAATCAATAGATTCTTAATTCCACATTTGCTTCTTTATATTGAATTCAAATTCCCACCATCTGCCATAGTGAGCCTTGAACTCAGGGACCCAGGACATTAACTTGGCCTCTGGATTAATAATCTAGCGATAGTCTACCTTCCCGTAATTTCCCAATTATTCCACCACATGCTGTAGCTGGATTTGAATCCCTGCGCCCAGAATATTACACTGAGTCCTGGAGTTCTACTAGCTATTAAGTCTTCATTTCCAACCCATGTGCCTGGCTTTCTGTGTCAGTCTAACTGTACTTAGCATCACTTTGGATCCCTGAACATTTCTTGATCTATTCATTTGTCTTCCTCTCCATCTAATTGATTCTAAACATCCTCTGTCTTATATAGACAGTTTGAGTGGGCTGAAACTTGGAAGATGGAATATAATGTAAGGAAATACGTGCTTTCACAGGAAGAACAGAGGAGGTGAATATTATTTAAATGGATCAAGACTGCAGAAAGCTGCAGAACTGAGGGATTTGGGAATCCTTGTACATGAATCATAAGAAGCTAGCATCCAAGTTCAGTTGGTAATAGGGAAGTCAGGTGGAATTCTGGTCTTCACTTCCAAGGGAATGGTGTATAAAAGTAGGGAGTTGATAATCAAACTATTAAGGCATTAATCATACAAAAACTGGAATACCATGAGTTGTTTTGGGCCCCTTATCGAAGGAAAGATATATTGAGATTGGAGGCAGTCCATCGAAGAATCCCTCAGCTAATATTGGGTATGGGGGGACTGCCCTGTGAGGAGGGGTTGAGTAGGTTGGGTCTGTGCTCATTGGAGTTTAGAGGTGACCTTACTGAAACATATAAGGTTCTTAGGGGGCTTGACAGGACAGGTGTGGAAATGTTATTTCCCCTTGCTGGAGAGACTAAACTAGAGGGCATAATCTCAAAATAAGGGGTCACAAATTTAAGACTGAGATAAGGAGAAATTTCTTCTTTCAGTGAATCGGTGGAATTCTTTACTGCAGAGGACTGTCGAGGCTGGGTCATTAAGTATATTCAAGGCTGAGAGAGGCAGATTTTTAATCAGTGAGGGGAATCGGGAGTTATGGGGAAGAGGCAGGAAAACAGAGCTGAGGATTATCACATCATGATCTCATTGAATGGTGGAGGAGATCGGATGGGCTGAATGGCCTACACCATCATGGCAGCACGTCTTTCCCATGAGCGTACACTCCTTAAATTATGGCAGGAACATCGCGAATAGACAATGTGAACTGAATCACATAATTTTAAAGGAGTGCAGAGACTTATAGACATGGGGGCCACATACACAGAAATCTTAGAAGATGATGGAGAGCATTAAGAGCATTGCTTGTAGAAGCTCTGGCATTATTAAAAGACAAACACAACAATATAACGCCTTTAACATTATAAAGTGACAAAGGCATTTCACACGAATATCATAAACCAAACCATATTGGGACAGATGATCTGAAGCTCAGTCAGAGAGGTTAATTTTAAGGAGTAGCGTCTAAATGAGGTAGAGCGTGTGGAGCGATTTCAGGTGAATTTCCAAAGTTGAAGGCTTTGGTGGAGAATGAAATAATCCCACAGAGGCCGGTATCCTGTCACCAGGCACCCCTTTTATTTACACGTGGAAAGTCCCTGACACTGATCCATCTCCTTCAGAGCCAGCTCTCAGAGTGAACAGAGCCTCTAACAATCCTGTTTGTATCTGTCAGCCAGGGCTCCCTGATTGGACTAGGTTAACAGCCGCAATTGGGGAACTCAGATTCTATGAGGTCTGCCTCTCTGACCTCATTACGATCTCAATAAAGAGATTATAATTCCTGATGCACATGGATGCCAAATTTCTGTATAAATAAAATAATTTATTCAAGCCTTGCTCCTCTTCTAAAATATCCAGGATCTTAGGAAGCCTATGGTGCCCCTTTGCTTTCTCTGTACCATATCAGCTATCAGCAGCCTATTTGCCGAGCAATCAACAGCCTTTTCTACTACAGTATACTTTGTGGTGATCGTCCAAAATTTGGCATTCTTGCAATAGTCCTGATCAGTGTTGGTAAAAAAATTCCAACAATATGTCTCTCTTTTCACCAATTCTCAAGTTCAGCATGTACAATGACGTCAGAATTTACCTGGGGCAAAGCAGCTTTATTCAATGCTTTAAAATGTCTCCTGTCTCAGATTTGCAAGAACTTGTCTCAGTTCCAGTTCTCCTTCTGAGTCACTGTTCACAGACTTTACTGATCATAAATAGTGAGCAATTGACCCATTATCAATTACCAAACTATTGAACTATTATATAACTTTAAAAAAAATCAAAATATCTCATTAAATTAAACCACTCTAAACAAAATACATAGGTGCCCTGAGTAATATTCTGGAATTCAGCTTGTACATTTTCTTGCTTAGAGAAACAGCCAATGAGATATGAATGTCTACAATAATAGCACTGGGAACTATCGGACATTGAGATTGTGGTTCTGCAAGGTCAGCTGAAACAGGGGGAATGACCGACCTCACAGTCCCTCATCCAAAGGAGAAATGTATCCGTCCTAATCAGTGTCCTTGAAACATTTGGGTCTGTTTGATATCAACTTCCAACATTCCACTTTATGTTGTCATCCAACAGATAACCATTGGCACTGAGCAAACGACTGATCTACTTTAGCCCCAGTGCAGATGATGTAAGTCTGCACGAACTCAGTCTGTAACCACAAATCATGATTCTTGCATGTGGTCACTAGATTCAGTCCACGTCTGACCTTTTGTAATTCTTTCATGGGATGTGGGCATCACAGGCTGAGTTAGAATTTATTACCTGTTCCTAGTTGCCTCCTTGAGAAGGTGGGAATGAGCTGCCTCCTTGAACTGCTGCAGTCTGTGGGCTGTAGGTCGACCCACAATGCCCTTAAGGAGGGAATTCCAGGATTTTGACCCCGTGACACTGAAGGAACGGCGATATATTTCCAAGTCAGGAAGGTGAGCAGCTCGGAGGGGAACCTGCAGGGGGTGGTGTTCCCATGTATCTGATGCCCTTGTCCTCTGAGATGGAAGGTGTTGTGGGTTTGGAAAGAATTGTCTAATGAGCCTTGGTGAATTTTTGCAGTGCATCCTGTAGCTGCTGCATACTGCAATGGGGTTGCTTAGCACAATTCGCTGGCCGGCTGGTGCATGATACATAGTGACCCTTAAGTGTAGGTTCTGCGCTGGCTAATGGTACCATGAAAGTCTCTGCTCTTCCCTTGCCATGTGAGGTGCGGTGACCCGCAGATTAAACCACCACTAGCCTTCTGTCTCTAATGAAATTCTGATTATTGTCACATGTATTTAGGTACAGTGAAAAGTTTTGTTTTGTGTGCAGTACAGGTAGATCATACCATTCAAAGTGCATTAGGGTAATAGAACAGAGTGAGGAATACAATGTTACAGCTGCAGAGAAGATGCATAGAGAGCGAAACGTGACTTTTGGTACGGTCAGACTATGCAACTTTACCTTAACACACGGCTGCTACTGAGCGTCGATGGTGGAGGGACTGGATGTTTGTGGATGAGATGCCAATCAAGAGGCTGCTTTGTCCTGGATGGTGTCAAGTTACTTGAGTGTTGATGGAGCTGCACCCATCCAGGCAAGTGGGGAGTATTCCATCACATTCCTGACTTGTGCCTTGTAGATGGTGGGACAGGGTTTGAGGAGACAAGAGACAAGTTGCTCCCTGAAGGACACCCAGCCTCTGAGCTGCTTGTGCACCAAAAAGGATTTATACACCAAGTCCAGTTCAGAACATCCCCTGATAGAGTGGAATCTGAAATGTAGATCGTGCTTCCTTTCCAATCCTTCTCTGTGTCTATTGTGCCTCATCACGAAGCCATTTGGACTCAAAGCATGATGTCTCTTGATGGACAAAGAACCGTGGATTGAGAATTAGTTCGTTCAGTCACAGCACAGCCACGTGAGAAACCTATGACCGTGAGTAGAAATCATTCTCTCATGACTGACAATCAACAGTAGACAGGCTTTGACCCTGTTGATAACAAATTTATCAGGTGCATTTTGGAAAGATTGTAAGTTTCACATCAGTTTTAATGCAATGGCAACTCCTTTGACCTTGAGTGAGCACAAACTTTGTTAATTACTGGAGCATTGTAAAGCAGATGCAGTTAACTTCACTGTACCTTACGTCAATGAGAGCAGTTCGTTTGGCCCCTTGTACCTATGCTTGCTGATTATTACTCTAACACCTCTAATAACTCTCCTTTAGTATTTTACCAGTTGGGCTTTTGAAAGTGCAAGAAGCCCTGGGGACCCACTGGTTTTTGTTTGCTGTTTTTGATAAAGGGTAAATATTCCATGAGAATCACTTTGCAGTCATTGACATTTTAGATAGATTGTCTGCCAAATTGGGAATTGCTAGATGCAAGCATAAAGAACAAAGGCCCCTGGGTCGTTGGTCAGTTCATGGAGTTCCTTATGAACGTTGGAATTTAACATTTTCATGCTACAGCACATAATCAGTCAAACAGTACAACGAATTGAGAAAGGACAGTCTGACAGCTTACATATTGGAAAGGAAAGCCCAGCATTTATTGCCCATCCCTAACTGCCCAGAGCACAGTTAAGAGTCAACCACATTGCTGTGGGTCTGGAGTCACATGTAGGCCAGAACGAGTAAAGATGGCAGCTTCTTTCCCTAAAGTGAACCAGATGGGTTTTTCAACAATGAGAATTGGTTTCATGGTCATCATTAGACAGCTAATTCCAGATTTTGATTGAGTTCAAATTCCACCATCTGCCATGGCAGGATTCGAAACTGTGTCCCCAGAACATTATCTGGGTGTATGAATTAGCAGTCCAGTGATAATACCACTAGACTATTACCTCCTGTCCTATCTTCTATTGACCATATTGATTGTCCCCACACAATCTAACCACAAAGACCCTGGTACCTGTCCTAACTTTTTGTTCCTAACCTGTCATTGTCATCCAAGAGGAATGTCAGAGCGAAAGAAGATCTCGCCAAACAACAAGGTAACTCATGTCCTGACTCCCCAAAGTCTGTCCACCAGCTGCAAGGCACAAGTCAGGAGTATGATGGAATGCTCCCCACTTGCCCTGGATGGGTGCAGCTCCAACAACACTCAAGAAGCTCTACACCATCCAGGACAAAGCAGCCCGTTTGATTGGCACCACATCCACGAGCATCCACTCCCTCCACCACCAACACTCAGTAGCAGTGTGTGAAGGCAAAGTCACCATAATCCTACCACATCAGAGGACATTTCTCTCATTAGAGAGACGGCTGGTAGTGGTTTAACCTGAGGGTCACCACACCTCACACAGCAAGGGAAGAGGAGAGACTTTCATGGAACATTGGCCAGCACAGGGATTGAATCCACACTTTGGGGTCACTGTCTAGTGTAAACCAGCAGGCCAGCCAACTGAGCTAAGCAACCTCACTATGGTGTTAAGCAGCTATAAGATGTACTTCAGAAATTCACCAAAGATCCTCAGACAACACCTTCCAAACCTACAATCATGTCCATCCAGAAGGACAAGGGCAGCAGATACATGGGAACACCACCCCCTGCAAGATCCCCTCCAAGCCACTCACCATCCTGACATGAAAATATATCACTGTTCCTCCAGCGTCGCTGGGTCAAAATCCTGGAATTGCCTCCCTAAGGGAATTGTGGGTCTACCTACAGCACATGGACTGCAGCAGTTCAAGAAGGCAGCTCATCGCCACCTTCTCAAAGGGGCAACTAGGGACGGGTAATAAATGCTGGCACAGTCAATGACGCCCACATCCCATGAAAGAATTACAAAAGGTCAGATGTAGGCTGTAACTAGTGACGACATTTGTAGTTAGAGGTTGGGTGCATACAAACATGCATCATCTCTGTCAGGGCCAAAGTAGATCATTAGCTTGTTCAGAGCCAATAGTTATCTGTTGAATGATAACATGACGTGGAGTGTGGGAAGGAGATATCAAGCAGACCAAAATGTTTTGAGGACACTGACTAGGAGGATGCATTTCTCCTTCAGCTGTCTGAGATCCAGTTTTTGGAGTTTCATCCTGAAATCACTCTGCACTCTCTACCTCTTTTAAAAAGTGCTCCTTGAGACTTACCCTTTTGACCAAGCTTCAGATCATCTGTCCCAATGTGGGTTGGTTTATGGTATTCCTGTGAAGTACCTTGGATCATTTGATTATGTTAAAGGTGTTACATAAATACACATTGTTGTGTTTGTCTTTTAATAATGCCAGAGTTTCTACAAGCAATGCTGTTAATGCTCTCTATCATCTTCTAAGATTTCTGTGTATGTGGCCCCATGTCTCTAAGTCCCTGCACCCCCTTAAAAATTATGTGATTCAGTTCACATTGTCTATTCTCGATGTTCCTGCCATAATTTAAGGAGTGTGTGATCATGGGAAAGACGCGCTGCCATGATAAATGATAGCACCACGAAGCAGGTGTAGGCCATTCAGCCCATCCAATCTCCTCCACCATTCAATGAAATCATGATCTTAAAATCCTCAACTAAACTTTCCTGCCTTTTTCCCATAACCCTCGATTCCCTTCACTGATTAAAAATCTGTCTCTCTAAGTCTTGAATATGCTTAATGACCCAGCCTCGACAGCCCTCTGTGGTAAAGAATTCCAGAGAGTCACTCCCCTCTGAGAGAAGAAATTCCTTCTCAGCTCTGTCTTACATGTGTGACCCCTTATTCTGAGATTATTCCCGCTGGTCCTAGACTCTCCCACAAGGGGAAACAACCTTTCAGCACCTACCTGTCAAGTCCACTAAGAATCCCTTGTGTTTCAATAGGTCGCCTCTCATTCTTATATGTTCTAACGAAACCTTTCCATGTGCATGATAGATATCACTTCATGAAAGATCTCAAGTGATTTACCTGGAAGTTGAATAGCTGAAGGCATCGATAGTAGATAACTCCCCTTCTTTCATAAATGCAATAGACTTTTTCTAATTAAAATTGAAGGTTGAATTTTTTTTAATTACATTTTTCAAGCAAAAAATCTGTTTCTAAAATCTCTGAGTCATATTGGAGGAAATCTTATCCAGATCTCCTTATGATTATTGAGATTCATTCGATTAGAATGTGCTGGTTGATTATGTAATTTGCCTGCCTAGATTGAAAGAAAAATCATTGTGAAATATTATCAAATTATTCACTTTGCCACTCTTGTGAGCTTGGAACTGATTTTGTGAGACATTCTGAAGCTACATTGCCCTGTTCTAAGGAACACACAGATTAGTTTATTAGTTTTTAATTGCCAGCACAAACGTTTCGTGAGACTTAAAGTCCAGTATTTTAGGGCAGTCTCACTGGAAAATTAACAGCGGGTTGCTGCAATGCAAAAATCAGCAGTCTAACTTAGGGCCATCCATTCACTTGTTATTCATCTGTTAACACTTTATTCACACCGTTTGACACCTGTTATTTAGCCTGTTGACTCTCCACTTACACTCTTCGTCTGATCTTTTTATGTCTCTGTTCATTGATCTCTCTGCCTATAAATTCTGTACCTGTGTGCACTCTCTCACTTCACCTGATTAAGAGCCAAGGCTCCGAAAGCTTGTGATTGCAAATAAACCTGTGTCCTCTGACTTCTGACTTTATCCACCCCCAGTCCAATACCAGCACCTCCACATTAGGGGAAACAAACATCGACTACACCTAGAGGACCATAACTCAGTGAATGGCTCTGTTTCACCTGCCTGAAACAGAGCAAAGATATTGATCTCAACTGAGTGTTGCAGACTGGCACATTCCAAGGTCCAGGACCATGTCCTGAGGGACACACTAAAGCTTGGGGCAGCTGCTGCCAAGGTGCAGTGGGGAAAGACCACTGTGTGAGGTCTTTCTGCCAAAGTTAAATGGAGATCCATTCAGTTATCAGACCGCTCACCACCCCCATCCCACCTCCCAACCACCCACCACCTCCCAGTGCTTCAAATATATGTAAATATAGTCTTGCGCAAGTAAAACCTCTGGATAAAGTCATACTCCAATGTTTGTTTATTCCTTCATATGTTACAATAGAGAATTGAACTGCTTCAGTGACGATGCACATATATAAAGTTTTTTTTTGATGAATAAAGTATATTTTTGAAATGAAAAGCAAACTCAGGGAGATGAAGAGATTCAGGGTGAATTATGAACCTCTTGTGATTACTCACTATTTACATGACTCTAGTGTTAGCTTTAAACAAAGAGATCCCACCCTCAGATGCCTAAAAACTTGTTGGATTTGCACAGTGTTTAACCATTAAACCCACAGCGAGAAGCTAAGACTGGGATTTACCAGTGCAAGAAATTTTTTAACCCTGTGACAATTGTTAATGCAGCGATACTGAACCTCTCAGACACCAAAAGGGAATTATTAAATTAAAACAATTAAAATTTAACTCATTGCTGCGGGAAGTAAATGATCATTAAAGATTCACAAAATTTTTATTTTTCTTTTATTACTTTTCAGTCTCTTTTCCCTTCTGGTTGCAATCCAGTCTTTTTTTTTTCCACATTATTTCACTTTCTGCAGTTGATTTGACTCCAATTTGCCAGATTTCAGTTTCCTTCACTTGTCTGTTTCCTTCCTGAATCCTTTAACCTTATTATCTAAGCATGAACGCTGGGGTCTTTTTTTCATTCATGGGATATGGATGTTGCTGGCTCGACCAAACTTTCTTGTCCATCCCTATTTGCCAGTAGGGATTGATGAGGGTAGAGCAGTGGAGGTGATCTATATGGACTGCAGTAAGGCGTTCGACAAGGTTCCTCGTGGTGGACTGGTTAGCAAGGTTAGATCACATGGAATACAGGGAGAACTAACCATCTGGATACAGAACTGGCTTAAAGGTAGAAGACAGAGAGTGGTGGTGGAGGGTTGCTTTTCAGACTGGAGGCTCGTGACCAGCGGTGTGCCACAAGGATCGGTGCTGGGTCTCACTGCTTTTTGTCATTTACATAAATGACTTGGATGTGAACATAAGAGGTACGGTTAGTAAGTTTGCAGACGACACCAAAATTAGAGGTGTAGGGGACAGCGAAGAAGGCTAACTCAGAGTACAATGGGATCCTGATCAGATGGGCTAATGGGCCATGGAGTGACAGATAGAGTTTAATTTGGATGAATGTGAGGT
This sequence comes from Ginglymostoma cirratum, assembly GCA_024137785.1. Taxonomy (NCBI): domain Eukaryota; kingdom Metazoa; phylum Chordata; class Chondrichthyes; order Orectolobiformes; family Ginglymostomatidae; genus Ginglymostoma; species Ginglymostoma cirratum. Next base: position 22,800,524 of record JAHRHZ010000053.1, read on the forward strand.
GCTGCATTTTGGTAAATCAGGGCAGGACTTATACACTTAATGGTAATGTCCTGGGCAGTGCTTCTGAACAAAGAGACCTTGGAGTGCAGGTTCATAGTTCCTTGAAATTGGATTCGCAGGTTGATAGGGTACTGAAGAAGGCGGTTTGTATGCCTGTCTCTATCTTTTAATGCATTGAGTATAGAAGTTGGGAGGGCATGTTGCTGTTGCACAGGACATTTGTTAGGCCACTATTAGAATATTGTGTGCAATTTTGGTCTTTCTGCTGGAGGAAGGATGTTGTGAAACTTGAAAGGGTTCAAAAGAGATTTACAAGGATGCTGCCAGGGTTGGTGGGTTTGACCTATAGGGAGAGGCCGAATAGGCTGGGGCTATTTTCCCTGTAACGTTGGGGCTGAGGGGTAAACTTATGGAAGTTTATAAAATCATGAGGGGCATGGATAGGGTGAATAGACAAGGTCTTTTTCCTGGAAAGGAGGAGTCCAAAACTATAGGGCATAGGTTTAAGGTGAGAGGGGGAAGATATAAAAGGACCTAAGGAGCAACTTTTTCATGCAGAGGATGGTGCATGTATGGAACGAGCTGCCAAAGGAAGTGGTGGAGGCTGGTACAATTACAACATTTAAAAGGCATCTGGATGGGTACATGGATAGGAAGGGTTTAGAGGGATAAGGGCCAAATGCCAGCAAGTGGGACTAGATTAATTTAGGATATCTGGTCAACATGGATAGGTTGGATCGAAGGGTTTGTTTTCATGCTGTATATCTCTGTGGCTCTATGAGTCTATGACGGTCAAGAGTCAGACACATTGCTGTGGGTCTGGAGTCACTTGTAGGCCAGACCAGGTAAGGATAGCAGCTTCCCTCATTGAAGAACGTTAATGAACCAGAGAGGTCTTTTTTCCCGACTATTGACAATGGTTTCATGGTCATCATTAGACTCTTAATTTCAGATTGTTATTGAATTCACATTCAAATGCCACTATCTGCCAGAGTGGGATTGGAACCTGAGCACCCAGAACAGTACCTGTGTCTCTGGATTAATAGTCTAGTGGTAATACCACTCAGCCATCACTGCCTCAGGTACAGAACATACGAACATAGAACTAGGAGCAAGAGTAGGCCATTCTGCCCCTCAAAGCTGATGCACCATTTAACATAATCACGGCTGATCTCATCTCACCCTCAACTTCACTTTCTTGCCTGTTCTCCTTTCAATCCTTTACTAATTAAAAATTGGTCAAGTCCTCCTTACATTTATTTAATGTCCCAGCATCTACTACACTCTGGGGCATGAATTTCACACATTCATGACGTTTGGAGAGAAGTAATTCCTCCTCATCTCTGTTATAAATGGACTCATAGAGTCATAGAGTAATACGGCATGGAAACAGGCCCTTCGGCCTAAACTGGTCCATGCTGACCATGGTGCCCACTCAGCTAGTTCCAATTTCCCACATTTGGTCCATATCCCTCTAAACCTTTCCCTATCCAAATGTTTTTTAAATGTTGCCATCGTACCTGCCACTCTCTCTGGCAGCCCATTCCATACACGCACCACTCTCTGCGTGAAGCTGTCATCCCTCAGGTCCTTCTTAAATATTTCCCTCTCACTTTAAACCTGTGCCCTCTACTTTTCAATACCCCATTCCTGGGAAAAAGGCTATACGTATTCATCCTTTCTATGCCCCTCATGATTTTATACACCTCAATACCATGAGTATCGGCTAAACTGTTCTAGTCTTATCTCCTGTTGACGAATTAAGTCCCGTATTACACACCCAAAATCTTTAACCAAATCTCTGTTTAACCAAACTTGAGAGTCACGCCCACGGTTCCAGTCTGCCTCGACACAGAATGGAGAAAGGTGATTTACAAGGACAATACTAGAGCGGAGAGATTAAACTCACCAGGCAAGCTGAACAGACTACTTTCTAGGAATAGGAACAGCAGAGGGTAGAACTGACCTGAAGGACTTTAACATTGAGAAGGGTTCGGTAGGGTAGGCACAGGGTTGTGTGTGTTCTGCAGAGTGTGGTGGGCCCAGGGCTGGGGACGTACAGAGGAACCAGTCACAACGAACTGAAAAGAATGAGGGAGGCAATCCCAGAGGCCGAGGGAACATGTGTGGCAAAAGTGGGGTAATTAAAAATCAGGGAGGGGGCGGTCAGGCAAGGGATAAGAATTAGAGAGTACAGAGCTTTATGGAACTAAATCTGGCCCCCGTTACCCTAAAACTATGACCTCCTGTTCTAGATTGCCCCACAGTGGGAAACATCCTCTCTATGTCTACTTGGCCAATCCCCTTTAACAACTCACGTACCTCGATTAGATCCCAAAGAACAAAAAGAACAAAGAAAATTACAGTACAGGAACAGGCCCTTCGGCCCTCCAAGCCTGTACCGACATGCTGCCCGTCACAACTAATACTCCCTACCCTTCCGGGGACCATATCCCTCTATTCCCATCCTATTCATGTATTTGTCAAGTTGCCTCCCATTCCTCTCATTCTTTGAAACTCCAGACAGTATAGGCGTAAACTGCTCAATCTCTCCTCATGAGAAAAAAACACTCGTGTAGAATCAATCTAGTGAAGTTGAACTTGGACAAAATTCTCGAATAAAAGAGGTTGCTATGGGTACCAGCATGAGTACGATCAAAGCCTGCTTTATTTCAGGGATATGTGAAATTGTTCAATGATGTTCCGGAGCGCAGAACACTGTTCTTGCATTGATATGCCATCCAGAAACCTGTCCCATCCAACCGATTAATGTTCATACTTGGTATCGTATACTTCTCCAAATCTGTGTGTGCATGCCTGGGTCTTGTGTGTTTCCCTACTTGAAATGCTGAGGAACTATAACAGAGTGGCCGTGTTTGGTGAGTGACAATTACATGCGGCAGTTTGACACATTCCAAGGACATTCTGAGGGGGTCACTGAAGCCTGGAACAGCAGCTACAGGGACACCACAACAAAGGTCTACCATCCAAAGTCCTACTGCCATAACTCACTGAACGGATACAAACTGTGTAAAACCATTTGAGCAATACATCAGGCATGAACACTGCAAATAGAACCTCCTTTTTTAAGTCGTATCGTAATAGAGTGATAGAGTCATAAAGTCATAGAGATGCACAGTACAGAAACAGACCCCTTTGGCTCAACTTGTCCATGCTGACCAGATATCCTATATAAATCTAGTCCCATTTGCCAGCATTTGGCCCCTATCCCTCTAACCCCTTCCTATCCATGTACCCATCCGGATACCTTTTAAATGTTGTAATTGTACCAGCCTCCACCACTTCCTCTGGCAGCTCATTCCATACACGCACCACCCTCTGAGTGAAAAAGTTGCTCCTTAGGTCCTTATTAAATCTTTCCCCTCTCACCTTAAACCCGTGCCCTATGGTTTTGCACTCCCCAACACAGGGGAAAAGACCTTGGTTATTCACTCCATCCATGACCCTCATGATTTTATAAACCTCTATAAGGTCACCCCTCAGCCTCCGATGTTCCAGGGAAAATGGCCCCAGCCCATTCAGCCTCTCCCTATAACTCAAACCCTCCAAACCTGGCAACATCCTGGTAAATCTTTTCTGAACCCTTTCAAGTTTAAAGTGCAATGAGCAACTTTAAAGTGTTGAAGTAGAATAACTTAAAGACCAAAATCATCTATTCCCAGTAGTTTGTTGAGGGATAGATTTGCCAAAACTTCACAGGGAAAACAGGAAGCGCTGACAGAGGGAAGACAAGTCCTCTTTTTGACAGGACCTCTCTTTCTCTAGGCAACACCTGAGACAATGCAGCACTCCCTCAGCACCAACTAATGCTCTGATCACTGGAGTCATACGTACAGCCCAACATCGAGACGCTGCCCTTCTGCAATGATGAGGAGCCAAATCTGAAAGGAGAATCTGATTCAGGACAGTCACCCGAAACAGCTGATAACCCTCCGAGGATGTTCTGAGGTGTGCGGGCGAGCTGGCCAGCAGGTACAATCCAGGTAATCGAGAGGGAATTAGATGGTAATCTGGAAAGGAACAATGAGCAGGGTTGTGGAACGCAGGGAAGCTGAAGAACAGCATTCAGTGAAATGTTCATTTGCAGAGCTGGTGCAGTGACAGGACTACAGCATCGTTACAGCACAGAAAGAGGCCATTCAGCCCATCAATAAAATCTAAATCTTCAAGCAAGAATCATTAGCCAGTGCCAGTTTTTTGTTCAATCTCTGTACACTTGTACTTTATTTTCTATCCAAATTACCATCTCATGCTCCTCTTGAATGCTTCAGTTGAACCTGCCCCCACCAAATTTCCAGGCAGCGCATTCCAGACCCTAACTACTTGCTGAGTGACACGATGGGTTCAATAGCCTTCTGCTGCACTCCAAACAACTCTGTGATTCTGCTCTTTCGACATTCTGTCATGCACTTTGATGAATCTTGTGATTTACGTATATTTCTGGAGCAAGAAAAGGAGTCTGCAAATGACAGAGGTGCTGCTAAGCTTGACTGTCATCGCAAAATTGCCTTTCCATTAACCTTGTAGATTTGCGGGTGACTGAAGAGTAAAGGTGAAGATGAGACACAGTCACAAACATATCCTGCAGAGTTCGAATAAAGGCTGTTACAGACTGAAGCATAAAGGACTGGTTGAAAATCTACCACATGGCCAGGTAACAACGATAAAACAACACTGACACTAGATGCTATTTAAAAAATAATACATTATCACCTTTACTGTGCTGGGGAATTGAGAAGAGACAGAAAAAAGAGATTGTGAATTGAATCTTTTAATAGGCTTGCTATTCTCAGTTCTCGGTACTAATGATTTCAATTATATTTGACCACAATTTTCAGTCACCAGCTCATTTTACCCATCCCAGAGCTTTCATTATTCAATGCCTCTCATCAGAGAGTGTACAGCTTAGGAACTGCTTCATTACTGAAGGAGGTAATTAGCGACAACTGATCACATGTTGGAGTATCATCGTCTGAGGGTTATGTGTGATCGCATGTGACTTCTGGAATCAAAAGCTGAAATTCCAGAGGAAGGGTTTCCCTTTTCAGATGTTTCAGATGAGCTTGCAGGAAGGCAGTCTCTCAATGTTGGGTTGAAGTTTCGAATCCAAAGACCGGACTGCTTATGCAGTCTAAATAAACCGCTTCCACTAGCTCCCCTTCACCAACACTATTGATTACATAGTCAAAGAATTCCAGTAGATTTGCTGAGCACGACTTCTCTTTTGTAAGACCATGCTGACTGCATCCTGCTTATGTTTGGTTTTAAAGGTACAAAGGGAGTGCTGCACTGTCTGTAATGCTCTCATATGAGTGAGATGTTTCAATGAAATGCTGTCTGCCCTTCCATAACACATGAGGTACCTGACCCTGGTACCTGGGCTTTCAGGTGTTAGTTTATGAGGAGAGATGATACAAATCAGACCTGTTTGCTTTAGGATTGAGAAGGTTAAGGGTTAATCTGATCAAAATCTTCAACACATTAAGAGGAAAAGATGGGGTAGAAAAATTAGTGGTGGCAGATTCTAGAACTAAGGGGCATAGTCTGAGAATGAGGGCCAGACCGTTACAGGAAAGATGTTAGTAAGCACTTCCATGCACAAAGGGTGATAGGTGCTTGGAATTCCCTTCCACAAATATACTGGATCAGTTGTTAATTTTAAATCTGAGATAGATAAATTTATGTTAAACAATATGTAAAGAGATATGGGTCAAAGGCAAGTATATCGATTTAGTTAAATTGTTTAACACTTAGTTCCATCATCTAAATCACGAATATAAATTGTGAAGAGCTAGGGTCCTAGCACTGATCCCCGTGGTACCCCATTACTCACTGCCTGCCTTTTAGAGAAGAGACCACTTATTCCGACTGCTTCCTGTCAGCCAACCCGTTTTCGATCCAACTTAACAGCACTATCCCAAATGCTATGTGCTGTGGTTTAACATATTAATCTCTAACACAGGGCTTTGACAAAAGCCTTCCGACACTCTAAATAAACCGCTTCCACTAGCTCCCCTTCACCAACACTATTGATTACATGGTCAAAGAATTCCAGTAGATTTGCTGAGCACGACTTCTCTTTTGTAAGACCATGCTGACTGCATCCTGCCTATGTTTGGTTTTAAAAAGGTTGTTTTTCACAGAAACCTTTGAACATTAAAAACAGAGTATCTCGTGTTTCGTTGAGAGGCCACCTTTTTAAAGCCAAACGAGAAAACAAAATACAATCTATCAATCCATATTTCAGGCTGGGATCTGACTTATCCAGTCACAACACCAGCTGGGATCGTAACAATAAGTTACATCCTTTACTGGATGTTTCTAATTCTTCAGCTAAATTAACTCCCTGCCCTCAACTGGTGTCATTTTTACATTTCTAACTGTTACCCTGTTTAGTGAAAGCTGGATATTGTTCAGGTCTAGAGACAGTAGGAACTGCAGATGCTGGAGAATCTGAGATAACGAGGTGTAGAGCTGGACGGACACAGCAGGCCAAGCAGCATCAGAGGAGCAGGAAAGCTTGACATTTTGGGCCCGAAACAACAGCCTTCCTGCTCCTCTGATGCTGCTTGGCCTGCTGAGTTCATCCAGCTCTACACCTTGTTATCTCTATTGTTCAGGTCTTACTGCATTTGGGCATGGAGTGTTTCAGTATCTGATGAGTCACATATGTGTTATGGACCAGACCAGACCCCCTCAAAATATTTAAAAAGGTAGCCTAGACCCTAACTTTTTCTTATTTTAAAGACAAATGTGAAGTGCTATGTTCCAGACACAATGCGACTGGTCAAACTATGCAATTTTAAGCAAAACGCAATTTATTTAAACACTGTGGTTAAAATACAACCAAAGAAAGAAGAATAACTTAACTCCACTGGAATGCTTAACAGAATATTAGATGCACTACTATCACTAATTAACTGTTCCAATATAGTAACATGCCATAAACACACTCCTTGGCAAGGAAAGGAAAGTTCAGATGCAGATTCTCATATGCAGTTCTCCCATCCAGGAGGTCAAAAAAACTTCAAGAGAAAATCCAGAGAGAGGAGCAGCCAGGAGACATTTACTGGAGCTTCCAACTCTGTTGATACCCCAATAGCTTTTGCTGCTACTGAAAAAATAAACTCAGAAATCCTGATCTGTGAGAGCTGGTCATACCCACTCAGGCTGTTAAAATAAAACCAAAGGCTCCCTGAGCCGTCTACGTTACCCAAGACTGCTCTGAACTTCTGCCTTACAACCTCTCTTCCAAAAGAAGGACAAAATAACCCTTAAAAGCCACGTTATTGTCACATATGATGCTGAACATCATGCAAACATCATTGAAACATCCCTACTTTTACGTGAAGCAAATTTCAAGCCTACCTGAAGTGCATTCACCACAGAGTTCCACTTCCTGAAGTTTAAACTTTGTCTCCCAAAACCGAAATTCACACTCCAAAACACATGAATTCTGAGCGATACATTCACACAACAGTGTGTAAAATCTACAGCGTAACAAAAATCTTCAAAACAGTTATTGCAGTATATTTTGTGCATTTCACTTGAATGCAACAAATTCCCAAACGTAGAAAGCAAGACACATTTTGATGTTTCAGAAATCTTTATAAGTACTGCTCATAAATAATCCAAGCTGCATTTAAAAATGGTCTGAGCCTCATTTAAGACTACCTTTGCAATTACTGTGCGGTATTGTTTCAGTCAAAGACAATTAGTTTGATACAATACAATAAACCTTGGTTTTTACAAACTGAATTAATTTATTTTCTGGTCTCTCCCATTAGCTAACACAATCACTAGTTTAATTACAGCCTCATCATTTTTTTTTTCCTTTTGATTAAAATACAGAATCAATGACGTTTGAATTAATTTAACTTCACATAATGTCCAATATTTCAGATCACTCCTTTCATAATGCAGCAATACTTTCCAAGTAAAACTTGGAGGTTTGTGTTGTGAAAGTGCTGGTAGTAAAATGGATTTTCTTTGCAGTGTTGACATCCGTTGCTCATACATTCTCATCCCTGTGCTCGAGTGCCTCCATCGTCTCTGCACTTCCCTATTCCCGGAACCATTCCTGACTCAGTGTCCCTCCGAGACCATTGGGCTCCTTTGGCTGTGCCTCCTGCTGCAATACAGTGTGTGATAATACATGGCTTCCTTGGGTAGCTTTCTTTTCGAAGCTGTAAAGATGTTACATAAACACAAATTTTCTTGCGATTATATTTACATAATCTATGCCCTGTACCATAAATTTGACAAAGTATACTTATCGATTTCACTAGAAAAAATATACATTTCTAAGTCTGTAGAAGAGTCTTAGTAAATCTACTCAACGTCTCATTAACAATGAGAGCTAAGTGATGCTAACACTTCATTCTTCCTGTCAGAGTTTATTGGCTTCGAACACCATTCCTCTGAATTATCAAATAAAGTATTACAAACACAGTAATGGAGACATGTGCATTTTTATTGATAGCTATTAGTTGCCACTTGTCTCTGTGCGTAACTTTTAATACAAATCAATACTTTTTTTTTATTCAGTCACGGGATGAGGGCTTCGCTGGCCAGGCAGCATTTATTGCCCATCCCTAATTGCCCAGAGGACATTTCAGAGCCAACGACATTGCTGTGGGTCTGGAGACACATGTAGCCCAGACCAGGTAAGGACGGCAGTTTCCTTCCCTAAACGACATTAGTGAACCAGATGGGGTTTTCCCAACAAAAAAAACACGGATTCATGGTCATCGTTAGATTCTTAATTCCGGATGTTTTATCGAATTCAATTTCCACCATCGGCTATGGCAGGATTTGAACCCACGTCCCCAGAATATTAGGAACAAAAACAAAGTTGCTGGAAATGCTCAGCAGGTCTGGCAGCCTCTGTGAAGGAGAGTTAACGTTTCGGGTCTGGTGACCCTTCCTCAGAACTGATATCTGGGTCTCTGGACTAACGGCCCAGCAATAATACCACTAGGGCCATTACCTCCTGGTGCTCCGCAAGCACCACACCATTGGATCATGGTTGATCTGTATGTCAACATTATTAACACAAATGATGGTAAATGTTTAGAACTCTCTTCCCCAAACAGCAATGGCTACAAGATCAGTTGTTAATTTTAAATCTGAGATAGATTTTTGTTTGTTAAGCAAAGATATTAAGGGAAATGGGCCAAAGGCAGGGACATTCAGTTAGATCATGAATCATTTATCATCTAATTGAATGGCGGAACACTCTCAAGGTGCTGAATGGCCTATTCCTGTTTCTATGTTTTCCTGGCATTGCTCCACTTGTGATAACTGAACAAATATCTATTACTCTCAATTATATTAGCACCAATTAATACACAGCTTTTTTGTTGAAAGGTGAAGTAACCCTGTCAAACATCTGGAAGTCCAAATGCAGCACATCCCCTGGTTCATCTCTGTCCACTCTGTTTGAGACTTCCTCAAAAATCTTTAATAAATTAGTCAGGCACACTTTCCCTTTCATGTTCTTTCTGGCATGTGACAGGTTGACAGCTTCCATGGGGAGCCAGGTCTGAGGAAGGGTCTGAGAAAGCTCTGAGGAAGGGTCACCGGACCCGAAATGTTAACTCTGTTTTCTCCTCCACAGATGCTGCCAGACCTGCTGAGCTTTTCCAGCAATTTTGTTTTTGTTCCTTGTTTTTGGGTCCCTCGGTGTCTGATGGAATATACACATGGAGCTGCATTCCACTGGCGCTCAGCATCATCGGGAAGGAGAGGAGGGGTCTTGAGATCTCTTCCTCACAACAAGATTGAAGCTGATCACCCACACACAACTGGTAGCCAGCCCCTTCACCTCGACCTGTCCACCCCTCCCAGCCTATTGACGCAGAAAACCGGAGCAGGAGTAGGCCATTCGGCCCTTCAATATGACCATGGCTGATCATCCAACTCAATAGCCTTCTCCAGCTTTTCTCCCTTATTCTTTGATTGCTGTGGCCAACACCTTCTGGAGAACATACAATGTTTTGGCGTCAACAATTTTCTGTGGTAAATGTTTCCACAGGATCCCCATTCTCTACGTGAAGACATTTCTCCTCATCTCAGTCCAAAATAGCCGACCCATATCCTTAGGCTTTGATGTCCAGTCTGTGATGTGTATTAGAACCAACAACATCAATTCAACTCTCACCCTGATTGAGGTTACTGTGAAGGACTCTCCTTCTCAACCTCTCCCCTCTCCTGAGGTGTGGTGACCCTCAGGTTAAACCACTTCCCATTCATTTTTATATTATTCATTAACTGGATGAGGCCAACATTTATTGCCCATCCCTAATTGCCCAGAGGGCAGTTTAGAGTCAACCACATTGCTGTGGGTCTGGAGTCACATGCAGGCCAGCCTGGGTAACGATGGCAGTTTCCTTCCCTGAAGGGCTCTAGTGAAACAGATGGGTTTTTCCCAACAATCGACAATGGTTTCATGGTCATCATTCGACTCTTAATTCCAGATTTTTATTGGATTCAAATTCCACCATCTGCCATGGTGGGATTCAAACCTGGGTCCACAGAACATTCCCTGGGGTCCCTGGATTAACAATCCAATGAGAATACCACTAGGCCATTGTTGCCTCACGTGTAAAACACAAGAACATAAGTACTAGGAGCAGGAGTAGGCCATTCAGCCCCTCAAGACTGCTCCACCATTTAATACAATCATGGCTGATCTCATCTCAGCCTCAACTCCACTTGCCTGTCTGCTTCCCATAACCCTTCAACAAAGGGTGTCTTCGCGTCCATCTCACTCTGCGACAGTGATTCACAACCGTTTGAGAGAAGTTATGACAGACCAGTCCAATGATCCAATAGGACCACGGCAACTTTACCTTTACACTGTGACTGCTGGTTCTAGAGTCCCTCGTCATCAGGAAACTCCCTTCCTGTATCGACCCCGTCTGTAAGTGCCCCTAAGGGAAGAAAACCAGTTTCCATGCCCAGGCTGGGCTATATGTGACTCCAGACCCAAAGTAATGTGGCTGGTCTCTGAAGTGCCCTCAAGCAGGAATGGGATTGTCAACAAAGGCTGGTGTTATCAGTGAAACCCACATCTAACTGAAAAAAAGTGACAGAGCCATAACTGAAAATTGACCTTGGAGTGCAAGTTCATAGTTCCTTGAAAGTGGAGTCACAGGCATACAGGATAGTGAAGACTACATTTGGCATCTTGCCTTTATTGGTCAGTGCATTGAGTATAGGAGTTGGGAGGTCATGTTGTGGCTCTACAGGACATTGGTTCGGCCACTATTGGAATACTGTGTTCAGTTCTGGACTCCCTTATATAAGCAAGATGTTGTTAAACTTGAAAGGGTTCAGAAAAGATTTGCAATGATGGTGCTGGGCTTGAAGGGTTTGAGCTATAGGGAGAGGTCGAATAGAGAGTGGCTATTTTCCCTGGAGCGTTGGATGCTGAGGGGTCACCTTATAGAGCTTTATAAAATCATGAGGGGCATGGATAGGGTGAATAGCCAAGTTCTTTATCCTCGGGTGGGGGAATCCAAAACTAGAGGGGCATAGTCAATAAACATGGAGCAGGTCAGACAGCATCAGAGGAGCAGGAAGGTCAACATTTCAGGCCAAACCCCTTTGTCAGGACTGGAGAGGGGATGGACAGCCCAGTGAAGAATAGAGGGAGGGTGATGAAGCTGAGGAAAGGTAGGAGGAACGGTGTGAGGTGGAGTGTAGGGGCTTTTAGTGATTGGTCAGTGGGAAGGGTGGAGTGGATAGGTGAGTAGGAACACGGACAGGTTGTGGGACGAGAGATTTTGAAGCTGGTGAAGTCGATATTCAGGCCATTGGGCTGTAAGCTCCCAGGGTGAAATATCAGGTGCTGTTCTTCCAGTTTACATCTGGCTTCGCTCTGACAGTGGAGGGGGCCGAGGATGGACATGTCACCAGGAGAGAGGGAGGGGAAATTAAAATGGATGGCAACTCGAAGGATACATTAGAAACATGAAGTGGAAAGGAGTCTCATTTGCAGCAGAGAAATCCTACCTTGATGAATAAACAAAAAAAAATTAAAAACGGAACAGATTTTGACTCGACCTCATTTGAAATTGTAATGCGCTTTATTATTTTCACTGAATACTGATGGTATTTTAATATTAATGATGCGCCTATTGTGGTCTTGACTTGTGTTTGTTAAAACATTCAGAGCTATTATTTATTGGTACTCAGGAGCTGCTTCATTTATTTTCATTTGTGTTCACTCTGGAGCTTCAGTTTGTAAATTCCCACACAATAAAAAGGTTACCTCCTCAGAAATGGCGAACTTAACTAGTAACGTGCAATTTCAGATTCCAAAGGCAAGGCATCTCACATCCTTCGTGGCTACAGCAAGCTTTCATTGACTTTTCCAATGGAGTGTGAAACTGGTGTATGTCACCAGAGCAAAGAATGGATCAAAATAAATTTTAAAAAAGATTGTAAAGCGAGGCTGTGTTCTCTGAAGATGTTTATTGAATTTGTCCTGACTGCTGCTAAACGTGTCTGCAGAATCCAATTATGTAGGATAGGGATGAGGACAGAGTATTGAGAGAACTGAGCCTGTTCGAGATGATTACAATTGGCCAGGAGCTGCCAAGGTATTGATGGCTCATCCCTCCCCAAACACCCCTCCCCTCTTCTGCCTCAGCTCAGTGAGTTACTCAGGATGTCCTTAAGTGATACAGATGAGATTAGAAGTGCTCCTTCATAGCTCCCATTACGCTTTCTGTCTTGCTCATTCGTTTCAAAATATTTATTTAGGGTGTGTACTCAAGCAGTCAAAAGTAATATGAGAAAAACTAGCCTAATCAGTGCGTAGCGGTTTGTATCTGCTGGGACCAATGCCCCCTCAAAGCTGCACTGGTCCCCAGCTGTACTGCATTCTGAAAGGCACCACGCAGTGCTACAAACAGGTCAAAGATGAGCAAGAGTTGAGCAAATTCACTCCGGATCACCTGTGAAAAATGAGACCATCATTTTAATTTTGCAAATGTGTCCGTCAGAATTCAGAAAAATCGCAAATTCGACCATGACGATTACCACAATTTAGCACCTCAGCTTTTTTTAAATATTTGGTCACGGGAAGTGGGTATCCCAGCTTGGTGGGGACTTGTTACCCCCTCCCCAGTTCCCCCTTGATAAGGGGGTGTCAAACTACTTTCTGGGTCAACTGCAGAACCCACCGACTCTTAGGGAAGGAGTTCCAGGATTGTGACCCGGCGACACAGACAGAATGGCTAAATATTTCCAAGTCAGGGTGGTGAGTGGCTTGGCGGGGAACTTGCAGGGGGTGTGGTCTCACAGAACGTATGTAAATACGAAATAAGTCGTTTTTCAAAATAGGCTATCCCCATTTTTCTTGAATGTACATAGTAAATATTTCATGATTGGTTGGCAGACAGGAAACAGAGCATAAAGATAACCTGGGTCATTTTGGAATGAACGAGCTGAGGGATTGGTGCTTAGGGACTCAATTGCTCACAATACAATTCAATGACTTACACGAGGGAACAAAGTGTAATATTTCCAAGATTGCTGACAGCGCAAATCTGGGTGTGAGTGTGAGTAGAGAGGAGGATATAGACAATAGACAATAAGTGCAGGAGTAGGCCATTTGGCCCTTCGAGCCAGCACCACCATTCATTATGATTATGGCTGATCATCCACAATCAGTATCCTGTTCCTGCCTTATCCCCGTAACCATTGATATAAAGAGGCTTCAGGATTATTTAGACAATTGAGTGAGTGTAGAACTTATTTGGGAGATTCAGTACAATAGGAGGCTTCTCACTTCAATAGAACAACAGAATGGCAGATAAAAGGTGAAAGATTACAAAATGGTGATGTACAAAAATTCCGAGTCTTTGTAATGAAAATAGACAGGCAGATGCAGCAAGCAAGTAGGAAGACAAATGGTATGCCACTCCTCCATTACTCCCCACCACACCTTCCCATGCAATCGCAGAAGAATCATAGAACCCCTACAGTGTGGAAACAGGCCCTTTGGCCCAACAAGTCCACACCCAACCTCAGAGCATCCCAGCCAGACCCACCCCTTTTTAACCCACTGAATTGACACATCCCTGAAAGGGATAGGTAATTTAGCATAGTCAATCCACTTTGCCTGCACATCTTTGGACTGTGGGAGAACCCACACAGACACAGGGAGAACGTGCAAACTCCACACAGAGAGTTGCGTGAGGTTGGAATTGAACCTGGGTCTCTGGTAGTAGTGCTAACCACTGGGCCACTGTGCCACCCCAAAGACACAATACTCTGTATGTTGGCCTTCATTTTAAAAGCCATAGAGCCACAGCATAGAAACAGGCCCTTCAGCCCATCATGTCTATGCTGAACAACAAACACCAAAATACAATAAGAGATAGTAGAAACTGCAGATGCTGGAGTCAGAGATAACACAGTGTGGAGCTGGATGAACACAGCAGGCCAGACAGCATCAGAGGAGCAGGAAAGCTGAGGTTTCAGGTCAGGACCCTTCTTCAGAAATGAGGAGGAGGAAGGGAGCTCGGAAATAAATAGAGAAGAGGGGTGGGGCTGGGGAAGGTAGGTGGGATGGTGATAGGTGAGTGCAGGTAGGGAGTGGTGGGGATTGGTCAGTAAGGTGGGAGGGGGAAATAGTTGGGAGAGAAGATGGACAGGTCGTGTCAGGTCAAGGAGGCAGGGATGAGAGGCAGGGTTGGTCATGGATGAGGTTGGGGGTGGGAAGATTTTGAAACTGGTAAAGTGCACATTGAGACCATTGGGCTGTAGGCTCCTGAGGTGGAATATGAGGTGCTGCTCCTTCAGTTTGTGGGTGGCATCACAGTGGCACTGGAGGAGGCCCAGGATGGACATGTCACCCAGGAAGTGGGAGGGGGAGGGGCAGTTAAAACGGTTGGCGACTGGAAGGTGTTGTTTGTTGCAAACAGAGCGCAGATGCTCTACAAATTGGTCTACGAACCTCCGCATGGTCCCACCAATGTAGAGGAGGCCACATCAGCCAAAATACAATAATCCCATTCACCTCCACTTGGTCCATAGCCTACTGCGCCCCAGCATTTTATCCAGATGCTTCCTAAATGTTGTGAGAGTACCTGCCCCCACCACCCTCTCAGGCAGCCCCTCCCATTTTCCTACCACCCGCTGGGGGTGAAACATTCTCCTTCGGATTTCCTCTAAACCACTTACTCATCACAGAAACTTTTGCCCTCTGGTCCTAGATACATCAGTCATGGGGAAAAGATTCTCACGATCTGTGTCTATGCCTCTCATCATTTGGAACACCTCAATCAGATTCCCCCTTCAGCCTCTTCTGCTCCAAGGAGAACAATCCCAGCCTATCCAGTCTCTCCTCATAACTGAGACTTTCCATCCCAGGCAACATCCTGGTGAATCTCCTCTGCTCCCTCTCCCAGTGCAATCATGTCCATCTGATGGTGTGATGACCAGAACTGCCCACAGTATTCCATCTGTGACCTAACTAACGTTTTACAAAATTGTAACAAGACTTCCTCGTTCCTAAATTCTACGCCCCGGCTAATGAAGGCAAGTGTCCCGTATGCCTTCCTCCTTGTGCTGACACCTTCAAGGATCTATGGGCCTGTACACTAAGGTTCCTCACCACTCTCTAGGGACCTACCATTCACTGTGCAGATCCTTCAATTTTTTAGACCTCCCAAAATGCATCACGTTGCACTTATTAGGGTTAAATTCCATCTGCGGAGGTCTGTTCTAGGTTACAAAGGGACATTGATAGGATGCAGAGCTGGGCTGAGAAGTGGCAGATGGAGTTTAACCCTGAAAACTGTGAGGTGATTCATTTGGGAAGGACAAACTTGAAAGTAGAATACAGGGTTAACGGAAAGATTCTTGGCAGTGTGGAGGAGCAGAGGGATCTTGGGGTTCATGTCCACAGTTCCCTGAAAGCTGCCACCCAAGTGGATAGAGTTGTTAAGAAGGCGTATGGTGTGTTAGCTTTCATTAATAGAGGGGTTGAGTTCAAGAGCCGTGAAGTTATGGTCCAGCTATACAAAAGCCTGGTTCGGCCACATCTGGAGTATTGTGCCCAGTTCTGGCTGCCTCATTACAGGAAAGATGTGGAAGCGTTGGAGAAGGTGCAGAGGAGATTTACCAGGATGTTGCCTGGAATGGAGGGAAGGTCTCACGAGAAAAGGTTGAGAGAGCTAGGGCTTTTCTCTTTAGAACGACGAAGGACGAGAGGTGACTTGATAGAGGTGTACAAAATGATCAGAGGTATAGATAGGGTGGACAGCCAGAGACTTTTTCCTAGGGTGGAGGTAGCTATTACGAGAGGGCATAGTTTTAAAGTGAGTGGGGGTAGATATAGGGGAGACGTCAGAGGTAGGTTCTTTACTCAGAGAGCAGTAGGGGCGTGGAATGCATTGCCGGTGAGGGTAGTGGAGTCAGCCTCATTAGGGGCATTTAAGCGGCTATTAGAGGCATATGGATGATAGTATAAGGTAGGGGTGGAGGTTAGATAGACCTTAGGATTAAGGTAAAAGTTCGACACAACATTATGGGCCGAAGGGCCTGTACTGTGCTGTACTGTTCTATGTTCTATGATCTGCCCTGACTCTGCCCAATTTACCAGCTGATCAATATCAGACTGTAGCCGGAGACTATCCTCCCCACGATCAGCAAGACCATGAATTTTTGTGCCATCTGCCAACTTATTAATTATACCTCTACTTTTACATCCAAATGGTCAATGTACATAACAAATAGCAAGGGTCCCAGCATCCAATCCCTGTGGTACACTGCTGGTGTCAGGCTCCCAATCACAAAAACAACCCTCCACCATCACCTGTTACCTCCAACTTTTAAGCCATTTTGGATCCAGTTTGCCAACTTGCCCTGGGTTCCATAGGCTCTGACCTTTTGGACCAGTCTTCCATGTGGGACCGTTTTTTATTCTTTATTCACTAACAGGATGAGGACATCACAGTCTCGGGCAGCATTTATTGCCCATCCCTAATTGCCCAGAAGGCAGTTCAGAGTCAACCACATGACTGTGGGTCTGGAGTCACATGTAGACCAGACCAGGTAAAGATGGCAGTTTCCTTCTCTAAAAGGAATTAATGACCCAGGGGGCTTTTACAACAATTGACAACAGATTCACAGTCAACATTAGACCCTTAATTCCAGATAGTTTTTATTGAACCCAAATGCCACCATCTGCTGTGGCGAGATTTGAACCCAGGTCCCCAGAATGCTATCCAGGCCCCTAGATTAACCAGGCCAGCACAATACCACAAAGCCATCACCTCCCCATTGTATCAAAGGCCTTACTGAAGTCCATGTAATCCACATCAACTGTACCACCTACATTACGTATTTAGTCCACCTTTTCAAAAAACTTAATTAGATCAGTCAGAAAGGAACTCCTTCTGACAAATCTGTGCCGCCTATCCCCTGATCAACCCTACCTGACCAAATGTTGATTAGCCTTGTCCTTCAGAATTTTTCCAGTAATTTCCCCACCACAGATGTCAGACTAACTGTTCTATAATTACCTGGCCTATCCCTGCTGTCTTTCTTTTTAGAACGGAAATGAGGAGACATTTCTGCAGCCAGAGAGTGGTGGGCCTGTGGAATTCATTGCCACGGAGCGCAGTGGAGGCCGGGACGTTGAATGTCTTCAAGGCGGAGATTGATAAATTCTTGATCTCGCAAGGAATCAAGGGCCACGGGGAGAGTGCGGGTAAGTGGAGTTGAAATGCCCATCAGCCATGATTAAATAGTGGAGTGGACTCGATGGGCTGAATGGCCTTACTTCCACTCCTGTGTCTTATGGTCTTATGGTCTTAAAAAAGGAACCACATTAGCTATCGTCCCGTCATCTGGTACTTTGCCTCTGGCCAGCGAAGTATTAAATACATTCACCAGGGTCTAAGCAATCTTCTCCCTTGCCTCCTATAGCAGCTTGGGATACATCTCTTCAGGTTCTGGGATTCTGTGCTACTAAAACATTTAATATCTTCTCCTCATTAATCTCTAAAGCTTCACTATCCAAACTGAAATCTCCTGCTGCAATGCGGATGCTGTAAATCAGGAACAAAAACAGAATTTGCTGGAAAAGCTCAGTAGGTCTGGCAGCATCCTTGAAGAAAAAAAATCAGAGTTAACGTTTCGGGTCTGGTGACACTTCCTCAGAAGTTCTTCAGAATTCTTCCAATTCTGAAGAAAACAGAAGCTCCTCAGAAGTCTTTATTACAAGGGGTGTAGAATACAAGAGCAAAGAGGCTTTGATGAGCCTATTTAAGACATTAGTTCGACCTCAGATTGAATATTGTGTACAGTTCTGGGTAGCCTCCTTAGGAAAGAGATGAATGCTTTGGAGAGAAAGTTCAGAAAATAATTTACGACAATGGTTCCAGTAATGAGAAAGTTCAGTGATGAGGATAGATTGAAAAAGTTGGGATTATTCTCCCGGGAGAGATGAAGGTTGAGCGGGAGATGTGAATGCAGGTCCGACTAAGGCATTCAAAGGACGATTGGTCGATTGCTTAAGCAGAATCTTGATGACGCTAAGTAAAAACCAAAAAAACTGCGGATGCTGTAAATCAGAAACAGAAACAGAAATTGCTGGAAAAGATCAGCAGGTCTGGCTGTCAGTGACCCTTCCTCAGAACTCAACCCAAAACATTAACTCTGATTTCTCTCCATAGATGCTGCCAGACCTGCTCAGCTTTTGTAGCAATTTCTGATTTTTTGTGTCGATGCCTCTAATCTCCCCACGGTGCCTGTGCTTTGCAGTTCAATCATGTCCAGCTTCATTCAGTGCAATCATTGGGGGAAACTGTTAACCTCAGGTAGGACTCATAATTGGTGTGGCAGTCGTACAACACAGTTCAAGTTCCTAGATAACAAGTTGTGGGGCTGGATGAACACAGCAGGCCAAGCAGCATCATAGGAGCAGGAAAACTTGACGTTTTGGGCCTAGACCCTTCAGGAAAAGAGGGAAAATATTGCTTGAGTAAGCAAACTGAGTGAGGGCATATCACAACATCCCACCCCACAGTGTTGGGTCATTTTCTGCATGTGTGTTGACTGATGGTGACCTAGCTCTCTGCTTATATTAAGCTTGTTCCCCATGACTGCAGACACACTCCTGTGCTATCGCAATTGATCAACAGTAAACTGGAAAGGTTAAAGCCGAATGTTTGAACAGTTAGGACACACCGAAACCTGGAAGGGCCGGACTTGCTCAGCCAAGCCGAAACTGTTCCTTCTCTCAGTTTCTCTCAAGTCAGTGACTCCTGGCACCTCAGCCTCTCACATGTGATAGCACTGACGCAGTAGAGTTTTAGATTCAATGTGATATGCTCCTTTGCAGCCTCACCTCAATGAGCAGGCAGATCATCTCCAGATCTACAATCCTTGAGACACTGGGTTCGGTTTAACAGAGGCCAACAGAGGGAGAGATGGTGGCATGGTGTTGTCGCTGGGCTAGTAATCCAGAGGCCTAGGCAAAGGCCCTGGACTGTCATGGCAGCTGGAATTCAAATTTAACTCATACAAATCCCTAGAATACAAAGCAAGTTTTATTAACCCTGGCCATCAATCTATCATCAGTTGATGCAAAAATCAATCTGATTTACTAATGTCATTTAGGGAAGGAAATCTGTTGTCCTTAACTGGTCTGGTCTACATGTGACTCCAGACCCACAGCAATGTGGAATCCAAAGCCTCAACCTCTCTCCCCAACAACATAAGGACTGCAGTGGTTCAAGAAGGCAGCTCACTACTGCATTCTGCAGAACATTTAGGGACAGGCAATAAATGCTGTCCCCAGCCAGCGATGGCCACATCCCAAAGCTTAAGAAATAGCCACCAGTGCGAGATCAAAGAAGCCAAAGATAAGATCCATTCAAATGTAAGGCAGTCACTGACGAATCCAATTAGGAATGTGGGAAGAATATCTTCCACGCCTTTTCCCAAACGGTGAAGCGAGAATCTGCTGGGTCAGATAGAGAGACCTGAACTGGACACAGACAATCAAGAAGCTTTCAAAGTATGTGCATGTCCCCTAGTTGGAATCACAAGCTTATACAGCACTGAGTAAGGCCATTTGGCCCATCATGTCTGTGCTTGCTCTTTGAAAGACTTTTCCAATGAATCCCACTCCCCATGCCGTTCAGTTTAAACGTAAATTTGGAGGAGTAACAAAGTCATCACCAGTACAGTCAGGGCCACTGTCTCAAAGACAGAAGTTGGTGGAAAAGCTCAGCAGGTCTGGTAGAACCTGTGAAGAAAAAAATCAGAGTTAACGTTCCAGGTCTGGTGACCCTTCCTCAGAACGACCCTCCCTCTGAAACACTGGTTCTTTACTCTTGTACTCAATGCCCTTCTCAATAAAGACTAGTAAAGTGTGTGTTTTATTAACAGCTCTTTCTCTCTGTCCTGCCACCTTCAATGATCTGTGCACACATACACCTGAGTCCCTTTGCCTAAGGAAAACTACAAGGCATCTGTAAGTATATTAATTTCAAGATCACCCAAATCTAGCCAGTGATGCCCCTGTCTCACAGTATGGTTGAAATGCTACAGCTCTCCACTATTATTTGACCTGTTACTGTGGGAGGGGGCCCATCAGATGGATAGTGCAGCAAATTCAATCATATGGGCTAGTGTTAGGCAAAGGCGGGGCTGGGAATCTACATTCAGGGTCTCTAGTGTCCATTATTGGCACACCATGCACAATTCCACTGCCCCACCCACAACCGATTTTAGTCCTCCTTCCCCACCCTCTCAAACCGAGTCCCCTACACTCCCAACTTTCTGCACCTCCACCACAACCTCCCCCAGTCGAAATCCCTTGCTGGGGTCAGCAAGCAAGGCTTCACCATTCCCCGGTAGACAAACAGGAGTAGAACACTTCCTCGGGGAGTCTTGTGTCAGTCATGTGGACGACATGCCTAGCCCATTGGAACAAAGCAAGGGTGGTCAGTGTCTCTACTTGGTCCATGCATCTGCCTGGGTCATCAATGAACAGATTATTGCTCTTCTGAAGGTACATTTCCACTGTCTGGGCCATTTTTTCCAGTATTGGTCTGTCAGGATCTCCAGAACAGTGATTGCTTACTGCTTTCCACACAACCCCAAAGCCAACGACAAGGTGAGAACTTAGAAGCAGGGGAACTAGCGCAGAGACTGCTAGAGAAACTCAGTCGGTCTGGGAAGGAGAGAAACAGAGTTAAAGTTTCGAACCCAGTCTGCCTCTTCTTCAGAACTAATGAGAACCACCAGCCCCCTGCCCACCAACCCCACCCTCTCCTCCCTTTCACCCTCCACTTGTCAGCTCATTAGCAGCTGTGTCCATTACCTACACTGGAGTTGTCAGGGGCCTGCTCTCCAACAACTCTGTGAATATCAGAGACGTTGGCTGGTCTATACCCCCTAGCTCCAGGACAATGCTGGGTTCACTGGAACATGAGCCGAAGCTGAGACCAGATAGAAAGACAGAGGCAGAGGAAGACAGAGAGAGGTGGAGAGGTTTAAGGAGGAACTTCTTGAGCTTGGGGTCAAAAGCAGCTCAAGGCACGTCTGCCAAAGCTGTAGCGATGAAAATCAGCAAGAATCAAGTGGAGGGGCAACACAGTGTGGAGCTGGAGGAACACAGCAGGCCAGACAGCATCAGAGGAGCAGGAAAGCTGACTTTTTGGGTTTTCTTCAGAAGGGTCCTGACCCAAAACATCAACTTTCGTGCTCCCAATCCCACCCTGTCCTCACATTCACCCTCCACTTTTTCTGAAGAAGGGGCCTGATCCAAAACATCGGCTTTACTGCTCCTCTGATGCTGCCTGGCCTGCTGTGTTCCTCCTGTGTTACCCCTGACTCCAGCATCTGCAGTTCTTGCTATCTCCTATCAAGAGGAAGGCTTAGAACCAAAAGGACTGTGGATGCTGTAAATCAGGAACAAAAACACAGAAGTTGCTGGAAAAGGTCAGCAGGTCTGGCAGCATCTGTGAAGAAAAAATCAGAGTTAATGTTCCGGGTCTGGCGAACGTAGAAATCTGGGAGGGTTCTGGGGGCGGGAGGAGGTTATAGAGATGGGAGGGGCGGTATTTTGAGAACGAACATGAGAATTTTAAAACATGCAGGCCTGGATGGGGAGTCAATGTAAGTCAGTGAGCAGCAGGGGTTTAATTATGTGCTCAAACAAATCTCAGCTGGAACCGTATGTTTAAAGCTGACGGCATTGCTTCCTAGAGGAAGGGAGGTTACAATTAGAAGGGAAATAACTGAAAACAGTCTGGCTCTGTTTCAGATTCTCATCGGCAAAAAGAAGGCCAAGAAAATAGTCAACAAAGAGAAACGGTCTTGAATGGAGCCGAGCTGATGATAAAGGACGACAGCAGCAAACAAGCAGCTGTAGTAGTGTTTGGAAGACAGTTTCACATGGGACATGATGAAAAAAAAGGACAGAGGAGAATTTTCATTATTTACTCGTGTGATGAGAGCATCATTGGCCAGTCGAGTATTTATTGCTTATCCCTAGTTAAAAACATCACAACTAGGAGCAGGAATAGGCCATTCAGGCCCTCGAGCCAACTCTGCCATTGAATACAATCATGGCTGATCTCATCGCGGCCTCAACTCCACTTTCCTGCCCCCTTTCCATAACCATTTAACCTATTACTAATTAAAATTCAGTCTATCTCCTCCTTAAATTTACTCCATGTCCTAGCATCCCCTGCACTCTGGGGGTTTGGGGGTGAATTCCATGCATTCATGACCCTTTTGAGAGAAGTCATTCCTCTTCATAGACAACAAGGTGTAGAGCTGGATGAACACAGCAGGCCAAACAGCATCAGAGGAGCAGGAAAGCTGATGTTTCCAGTCTGGACCCTTCTTCAGAAGATGTTCTCTCTCTCTAATTCCTCTTCATCTCTGTTTTAAATCTGTCCCCCGTTATCCTAAAACTATGGTCTCTTGTTCTAGATTGCCCCTACATGAGGAAACCAAAGGGTCTGTTTCCGTGCTGTACAACTCTATGACTCTAGAATTCCCTGGGATGGTATGGAGGGATTATGAGCAAAGGCTAAAATGGTTGGGACTCTACTCACTGGAGTTTAGAACAATGAAAAATAATCCCATTGAGAAATATTGAATTCTCAAGGGGCTCAACAGTGTAAATACTAAGGGGATGCTTCCCCTCTTGGGAGAGCCAAGGGCCAAACGGCACAATCTCAGAATAAAGGGGCATCGATTTAAGACTGAGCTGAGGAGGAATTTCTTCTCTCAGAATGTCCTGAGTCTTTGGAGCTCTTTGCCAAAGAGAGTTATTGGGGAAGAGTCCTTGTGTATATTTAAGGCTGAGAGAGATTCGCGATCAATCGGGGAATCAAGGGTCATGGGAAAGGGCAGGAACGTTGATGAGAGGAATGTTGGATCAGCCATGATCCTGTTGAATGGTAGAGCGGACACGAGGGCCAATTTGCGTATTCCTGTTTCTATTTCATTCTGTTCTTATGAGGGTTGTGAGTGAGAGGGACAGGGATATAGATAATTGGTAGAAGAACCAAAGGGAGTGGAGACGAGGAGGTTTATTTTTTGCACAACAGCAATTTGTTGTGATCTGGAACGCACTGCCTGAAAAGACGGTGAAATCAGAGTCAAGATGAACTTTCAAAAAGGGAACTGGATAAGCACCAAAAGATTAAAAAATTACAGGGCAATGAAGAAAGAGCAGGGTGTGAGTGGATCTAAGTGGAGAGCTCTTTCAAAGAGTTAGTGCAGGTATGTTGGGCTGAATGGGCTCCTTTATGCTGTAGAATTCTATGGAACTGTTACAGCTTTGGAAATGCCAATTATGAACAATTGCCAAACTGCACACAACAGCTGAAATGAGCTGGACCTGCTACTCACTGTTTCTGCGTTACTAAGATGCATTTTCAGGTATGATCCCTTTACTCAAAGACAAGGTATTTTGCACTAAACACGTGTGGCTAAAGAAAGCTCAGGAAAGAAAGAAGTGACTTCCAAGATGTCAGGGCATTCTTAGTGCTTCACAAGAAATGATCTGTAGCCATTGCTGTAACCTAAGAAAGACAGCAGTCAATTTACTCTCAGGAAGTTCCCAGAAGTGGCACTATGTTAATGACCAGGCCATGAGTGATGTTGGTTGGGTGAGAAACATTAGCCAGGGCGCAAGAAGAGTTCCGCTGCTCTTCATAACAGCACCTTGTGATCTTCTGTGAGAGTCAGCACCAACACAATGGGCCAAAAGATCTCCTCTGTGCTGTTTCACTGCATGACTGACTCTGCCAGCTAGGACCTCCCACTAATGTCTCACTGCAATTCAGCACCTTCACTAGCGCGGCACTCTCTCCAGACTCCGCTGAGGGTGCCAATCCTGATGTTTTCACTCAGATCTTCTGATTTAAGGGTGCCCACATTGTGTAGCAGGTAAGAGTATGAGATTTTCTAAAGACACACGGTCCATGCAAGTTACAGTGGAAATATCTTTCTAAGATAAAGAATTGGCTCGGAAACTGAAAAAAAATGCTGTTCAATGACCTTCATGTTCCCATTTAGCTTAAAGCCTACAAGCAGTCACTGTCAAACGATGCAGAAGCTCCATGACTAACCTCACAGCAGACCATAAAATTCTGTGGGCTGCCTCAATTTATTTAAAGTTATAATCAAAGTTTCTGGTAAGAAGTAAATAACAGTAGATTTCAGCTGTGGCGCGCTGTTTGCTAGAATAAGGTTAAAAATAAGGTAGTGGAAGTGTCTATAAATAAACAAGAGGCCATCTAGTATGCTAACTGGAGAGTTATTTATAGAGAGCAAAAGTAGTAATGGCTTAGATGTATGGAAAATGGCTTGACTTTGTGAAGGTATCGTTGACATAGCTAAACTAATATAGAAATCAGGGCACCGGAGAGTGTTGAAAATATGAACTTGCTACCACTTTGTATCTTTTTTCTCTGAAGAAGGGTCCAGACCAGAAACGTCAGCCTTCCTGCTCCTCTGATGCTGCCTGGCCTGCTGTGTTCATCCAACTCTACACCTTGTTACCACTTTTTATTCACTCATTCACAGGACTTGGGGTCACTGGCTGGGCCCAGCATTTACTCCCCGTCCCTATTTGCGCCTTGAGAAGGTTGGGGGTGAGCTGCCTTCTTAAATCACTGCAGTTCATGTGCTGTAGTTGACCCACAATGCCCTCAGGGAGGGAATTCCAGGATTTTGACCAAGTGACACTGAAGGAACGGCAATATATTTCCAAGTCAGGATGGTGAGTGGCTTGGAGGGGAACTTGCAGGGGGTGGTGTTCCCATATATCTCCTTCTAGATGGAAATGGTCATGGGTTTGGAAAATATTGCCAAAGGACCAGATCAATGGGAGTCCACTGCAAAGGGAGCAAGCAAAGGGGAATTGGACTATCATTTGAAAAGGAAGAACGTGCTGTGTCACAGGGAGAGCACAGCAGAATGGCACTAAGTGAATCAGACATTTTGGAGAGTCAGTGCTGACATGATGGGCTGAATGGCCTCATTCTACACTGTAACAATTCGGAGATTCTGCAATTTGAGGGGAAGCTGGATACACAATCGGGGAGAAAGGAACAGGTGGCTTGATCGATAGCGATGCCTGGACGGAAGCTCATGCAGAGAATGAACCCCAGCGTGGGCCAATTGGGTCGAATGGCCTGTTTCTGCACTGAAAAATTCTTGTAATTCCATGTGCTAATTTGGGGAATTATGCTGAAGCAATTTGTTGGCAATGCACATTCGAAACATTCATCTGTGTCGGGGAAAGGGTTTACAATTAGGAGCGAGCCAGTTCGATCTGCTCAGGAACACGTTAACAGTTTCTGTGGGTGCGAGCGCTTGAAATGATGAGAAGGGTCTGTGGAACAGTGTAACAAGCACAAAGAGCCTTAGCAAACACAATTTACAAACAATGCAGGCTTGTTTTGTGTGAGAATGCAGAGACTGCGCCAGGCAAAGTAAGTACGGCACAAAAGCTTGCACTGTTCAAACCTAAGAATTGTGATTCACTTCAGCCAAGCAAGTTAAAGATTAATGTGATTGAGTAAAGCAACAACATGATAAATGCACGAATACAGAAGATGAGGAGATTGTGCCTGAGGGGAGAAATTGACTAGCTTGACCCTTCACCCTGCCTTTCTATAGACAGCTGTTAATCTCACTATGTTCATTTGCAGCATCTGAGTTTACAATCCCAGCGCAACAGACTCATGAGTAGAATCAGAGAACAATTAGGAGGCCATTCTGCCACCAAGTCTGTACTAGCCCTCAGAGAGTAAGAGTAAATTACTGCAGATGCTGTTAGCTGTACTGAAAACAAAACCTGCTGGAGATCACTGTGGATCAGGGAGCATTCGTGGAGAGAAAACAAGCTAATGTTTCAAGTCAAGATGACTTCATGAAGAGTTACCCAGTCTTGAAACATTAGCTTGCTTTCTCTCCATGGATGCTAGCCCTCAGAAAGAACAGTTTAGCTGGCCCCACTCTAGAATCAGAATATCCTTTATTGTCACATGTACTCCACTACAGAAGTACAGGAGTACAATGAAAAGTTTTGACAAGTACTGCCTTTAATGGCACCATCTTAGGTACAAGTACCTAAGCGCAAAGCTTACAGAGTTAAAAAAATGTGTTACAGATTTAAAAATATATAAATTACCATGAAAACAGCAAAAAAGTCCAGAACGATGTGTCCATCTAATACTTGTGGACCCTTTTCCTCTCCTGATGATTACGTCTGTTCTCTTATTCAAAATGGTACAGCTTCCTTGATTTCGAAAGGCTGTTATTGTAGGGATGTGAACAATGTGGCGATTTATACGGTGAATATAATGGAAGAATAATGACAGCAGCTATGGGACGGAGGTTATTAAAAGTAAGTGCTCATTAAGTAAGAAGCCGCAATTGGTTCTGCCTCTGATAGACTGTGCTTTCCAGAGCTAAACCACTTCTTTGTAAGATAGCTATTCACAGCATCACATAATCATTACAGTACAGAAAGAGGCCATTCTGTCCATCGTGCCTGCACCAGCTCTTCATTACTTAGTATCATTTACTGAGTGCCAGTCTCCTGCCTTTTCTCCATAGCCTTTCAAACTATTTCTATCCCAATGATCATCCAAGAACCTCCTGAATGCCTCAGCTGGACCTGCCTCTACTACATTTCCCTCGTCTAATTGTTTTTACTCACTCAATCAACAGATGGGGGCATTGCTATCTAGGGGAGCATTTATTCCCTACATACCAGTTAAGGGTCAGCCACATCACTGTGGGTCTGGAGTCACATTTAGGCCAGATCAGGTAAGAACAGCAGATTTCCCTCCCTAAAGTATAAAGCTTCCCAAGGTCAGCAGGTAATAGCGAAGGCAAATGGAATGTTGGCCTTTATTTCGAAGGGAATGGAATATAAAAATAGGGAGGCTTTGCTACAACTGTATAAGGCACTAGTCAGGCCACAGTTGGAATACTGTGAACAGTTTCAGGTTCCTTATCTAAGGAATGACATACTGACATTGGAGGCAGTCTATAGAAAGTTCACTTGGCTGATCCCGGGTATGGAGGGACTGTCTTATGAGGAGAGGGTGAGTAGGTTGGGCCTGTACTCATTGGACTTCAGAAGAACTAGAGGCGACCTTATTGAAACATACAAGATTCTTAGGGGATTTGACAGAGTAGTTGTGGAAGCATTGTTTATCCTTGTGGGAGAGTACAGAACCAGTGGATATAATCTATGGCAGTCAGCCAATCCCCTATTTATGCTAATACCTTGCATGGGCTCTTATATTATTCTAGAGCCTCCACTGCGACACCTTCTCAAAGGCATTCTGGAAATCCAAATAGATCATGTCCACTGGCCCTCCTTTGTCTAACTTGCTCACTACCTCCTCAAAGAACCTCCTCACCAACTTCTACAGATGTACCATTGAAAGCAAACTGTGCATGACAGTCTGGTATGGAAACAGCTCCGCTGAGGACTGTAAGAAACTACAGAAGGGGATGTGCACAGCCCAGACCATCACGGAAGCCAACCTCCCATCCATGGACTCTATTTACACAGCTCGCTGCCGTGGCATGGCGGCCAACATTATCAAAGACCCATCAGACCCTGGTAATGATCTCCTACAACCTCTTCCATCAGGCAGAAGATACAGAATCCTGAACACACGCACCAGGAGGTTCAGGAACAGCTTCTTCCCGGCCGTTATTAGACTGATGAATGGACTCTCTAGCCTCAAATAACACTGATCTCGCTAATGTTGATCGCGTAGCGCATGCCCTGTGCAATGTAACCTGTACGCCTCTGTCTAAGTGGTTTTACAACTTCTGATCTGTACATTCTTGCTAGTATGATCTGTAAACAAAGCTTTCCACTGTACTCTGGTACATGTGACTATCAATCAATCAAGAATTCTAACAGATCTGTCAGATGTGACCTCCCCTTGAAGAAGCCAATCTGACTCAGCCCTATATTACCATGCACTTCCAAGTACTCTGCTATCATATCCTTAGTAATGGACTTTAAAATCTTACCAATGCCTGAGGTCAGGCTAACCAGCCCATAATTTTCTGTCTTCTGCCTCCTTCCCTTCTTAAACGGGTTGTGGGGTGGGGTTACTTTAGCTATTTTCCAGTCCTCCTTGACTCTACTGATACCTGAAAGACCACCTCTACAATCTCCTCAGCTATGACCTTCAGAACTCTGGGGTTTGGTCATAGAATTATAGAATCCCTACAGCATGGAAGCAGGCCATTCAGCCCATTGAATCCACACCAACCTTCTGAAGACCGTCCCACCCAGACCGACCGCCCACGTTATCCCTGGAACCTTGCATTTCCCATGGTTTATCCTACCCATTCCTTTATCTAGTCAACTGTCTTTCTCTTCCTCTGGGCTCCATCCTCATCTATCATTTATTCCTCCCTCCTCGCCCAGTCCCATCTTCAGCGTATACATCGACCTTTTCCTAGCTGCAATCAGTTCTGAAGAAGTGTCACTGGACCTGAAACGTTAACTCTGTTTCTCTCTCCATAGATGCTGCCAGAAATGTTGAGTTTTCCTAGCAATTTCTGATTGTGTACTGGATGAGAGGAACACTGGCCAGGACAGCATTTATTGCCCATCCCTAATTGCCCAGAGGCCAGTTAAGAGTCAACCACATTGCTGTGGGCCTGGAGTCACATGTAGGACAGACCAGGTAAGGATAGCAGATTTCCTCCCTGAAAAGATATTAGTGTGAACCAGACGGGTTTTTCCCAACAGTCAACAATGGTTTCATGGTCATCGTTATAATCTTAGTTCCAGAGTTTAATTGAATGCAAACTCCACCATCGGCCATGATGGGATTTGAAGTTGGTTCCCCAGAACATTATCTGGATCTCTGGATTAATGATAGCGCAGTGATAATACCAAAAGGTCATCGCCTCCCCATTTATATGGTAAACATCATTGGTTTGGAAACTGCTGGTCTGAGGAACCTTGGCGAATTTCTGTATGTCACCGACACACTGCCACTACCGAGTGTCAGTGGTGGAGGGAGTGGATGCTTGTGGATCTAGTGCCAATCAAGTGTGCATCAACCTGGATCATGTTGAGCTCCTTTAGTTGTATTCACTGGAGTTTGGAAGAATGAGGAGGGATCTCACAGAAACCCATAAAATTCTAACAGGACTAGTCAGAATAGACACAGGAAGGATATATCTGATGGTGACGGAATCCAGGGGGTCACACTCTAAGGATACAGGGCAGGCCATTTAAGGCTGAGATGAGGAGAAAAGTATTCACCCAGACAGCGGGGAGTCTGCGGAATTCACTGTCGCAGAAAGTGGTAGGGGCCAAAACATCAAATGTTTTCAAGAAGGAGTTAGATACAGTTCTTAGGGCTAAAGGGTTCAAAGGGTA
Source organism: Ginglymostoma cirratum (assembly GCA_024137785.1). Lineage (NCBI taxonomy): Eukaryota > Metazoa > Chordata > Chondrichthyes > Orectolobiformes > Ginglymostomatidae > Ginglymostoma > Ginglymostoma cirratum. The sequence continues at coordinate 22,830,477 of JAHRHZ010000053.1, forward strand.
TGGGGGGGGAGGTGGTAGTGGGGATTAGGTATTGAGCTCGATGATCAGCCATTATATACTGAATGGTGGAGCAGGCTCCAGGGGCCGAATGGCCTGCTCCTTCTCCTATCTTAGATGTTTCTATGAAGCCGCACTCATTGCTGCAGAGATTCTGGAGGAAGCTGATGAACACATGAGGAAGAAAAAATTAGCAGAAGGTAGTGATGGAACGATGTGAATCAGTTTGGGACCAAGTTTAAAGACTGGCATGGAATAGTTGGACTAGTTTCTGTGCTGTGAATTCTGTGCCATTCCAGGCCACATTTTGACTCACTTTAGCATCCAAAGGACTATACTTAAAACATGCGATTCATTTCACATCTTTAATATCTCCCATCACCATTGAAGATTATCACCAACTAATGACAGTGCCATTAAGAGGCCCTAATTGTCATGTATTCGATTGCTTTATGGAGCATTTCAGCTAAACCTCCTGTGATTGTGGTCTCAGTTGATAAGAGTTGCTAATGTTTGCAAAGATGCTTAATTTCAACGAAGATATATCCTGCTGCAATATCTTTCCTCACCAAATAAAAACAATTTTCTGACCACGAGCTGTTATTCGAAAAAATTTTAGTTAGATAAGGGAAGCACCAGTATGAGAAGTACCTCAGGGATTATCTTGCCTTAAACAGGGAATGTTACAGGAGATAGGCCGGCGACTAATGTAGGCATTCCAAATCATGAAAGGCTTGGGTCAAGTAAGTGAGAAGTGTCAGAAGGCTGGGTAACCAGCAGATAAGGATTAATGCCAAAAGAAGCAGTGATTAAGTGAGGGAAATGGTTCTTTGCAATAAATTGCTATGATTTGGGTTGTGATGATTGAAAGGGTGACGGAAGCAGAATCAACGATGACTTTGAAGAGAAAAATTGGATAAATACCTCAAGGGGTAATATTTGACGAAGGGGCAGTACTCAGAAAACTTGTGATTTCAAATAAACCTGTTGGACTATAACCTGATGCCATGTGTTTTCTGACTTTGTCCACGCCAGTCCAACACCAGCACCTCCACATCAAGGGGACAGAAGACAGCCAGGGCAGGCAAGATGGGTTGTTGTTTGACAAATAAACACCTTCTTATCATGCAGTATAAATTGTTGTTCCTGTTGAGATTCAGCATTCTTGCTATTCTGTCCTGATGAGTGCACTGCAATAATAGCTTTAGGAACGTGTCTCTCTTTCTCCAATAACCAGGTGCAGAGCTGGATGAACACAGCAGGCCAAGCAGCATCAGAGGAGCAGGAAAGCTGATGTTTCGGGCCTAGACCCTTCTTCAGAAATGAGGCTTCGCATTGGGGTTAAAGTTGTTTCAGATATAGCAGGAACTGCAGATGCTGGAGAATCTGAGATAACAAGGTGTAGAGCTGGATAAACACAACAGGCCAAACAGCATCAGGAGGGTCTAGGCCCGAAATGTCGGCCTTTCTGCTCCTCTGATGCTGCTTGGCCTGTTGTGTTCATCCAGCTCCACACCTTGTTATCTCAGATTCTCTAGCATCTGCAGTTCCTCCTATCTCTTTCTCCAATAATGTGGAAGTTCTGTACCACAGTTTGACCAAAAGGCTGGTTGTTCCATTGTGATAGTTAGAGTTTCATAATATCACAAACAGCATTCTCAGAAATGCCACCTTCTATACAATCCTACAATTTTGTTTGTAGTCCATCAACTTTGATGGAAAATGGGCACTGTCCCCATTTTTTATTTAATATGAAAAACAATTCAAGACTTTGAAATGAGTACTTTCTGATGAAAACATCCTCCCACAGAAGAAATGTACAAAAATGCCAACAATGTTCTGGGGGCTGTGATTATAATGGCTTCATGGATAATGGATTTTTACAGACTTTGAAAGAAATATTGTTGAATACTATTTTTCTTGAATACAATCTCCTGTCAATAAGCAATCTGTAGTGACTTGTTCTAGAACATGTTTCCATTGGATTATTTGTGACACGTGTTTGGCGCATCATTTTGCTGTTTCCAAACTACATAGGCCCTCTTAACAATCCAGTCAGAGAGAATCATGGCTCACATTCCCTTTAATTTTTATTTGTTTCTTATCTGCGTGGATCGCCGAGGCCTGTGTGCGGAAGCAGAAACCAGAAGTCAATGTGTGCCTACAATACGAGAACACCTCTAGCATGGTCATGCTGCTTAGGACAACATTGATCATACAGTCATAGAGTCATACAGCGCAGTAACAGACCCTTCCATCCAACCAGTCCATGCCGACCATAATTCCAAGTTAAGCTAGTACCACCTGCCTACTCCTGGCCCATATCCCTCTAAAGCTTTCCTATTCATGTATCTTTTAAACATTGTAATTGTACCCACATCCATCACTTCCTCAGAAAGTTTATTCCCCACGTGAACCACCATCTTTTGTAAAGAAAATTAGCCCTTTGTGCCTTAAATGTGTCCCCTGGTCTAGAAATCTCTCATCCTAGGGAACCATTAACTCTATCTATGCCTGTTATGATTCTATAAACCTCGATAAGGTCACCTCTCATCCTACTAAACTCCAGTAAAAAAAGACCCAGCATTTCCACCTTTCCTTATACCTTAAACCTTCCATAACCAGCAACATCCTGGTAAATGTCTTCTGAACCCTCTCCAGCTTAATAATACCCTTCCTATAACTGGGTGACCAGAACTGGACACAGTATTCCAAAAGAGGCATACAGCATAGAAGGAGGTCTCTCCTCCCTACCCCGACTAGTTACTTTAGCAAAGGAAGTTGACTCTGACTGAAAAAGCAATAATTCATAGAATTACAAATGACCTTCTTGCTAGTCTTTTGAGATGAAGTTGACTGTGTCTGTTGTCTCGGCTCTTGGTCAGATTCAGGTCGGAATGTAGTTGATTGAATACCATACAGGAATAAGGAAAATTAAAGCTCATGGTATCAAAGGTAATGAATTGACATGGATAGAGAACTGGTTGGCAGACAGGAAGCAGAGAGTTGGAATAAATGCGTTCTTTTCTGAGTGACAGGCAGTGATGGGTGGGGTACTGTATGGTTCAGTGCTGGGACCCCAGCTGTTCACAACACACTTCAACAATTTGGATGAAGGAATTGAATGCAATATCTCCAAATTTGCAGATGACACTAAGCTGGGAGGCAGAGGGTGCTGTGAGGATGATGCTAAGAGGCTGCAGGGTAACTTGGTCAGACAGGCTGAGTGGGGAAGGGTTAGAAAGGGTGGACGCTGGGAAGTTGTTTCCGTTAGATGGGGATACTAGGACCCATGGGCACAGCCTTAGAATTAGAGGGGGTCGATTTAGAACGGAAATGAGGAGACATTTCTTCAGCCAGAGAGTGGTGGGCCTGTGGAATTCATTGCCACGGAGCGCAGTGGAGGCCGGGACGTTGAATGTCTTCAAGGTAGAGATTGATAAATTCTTGATCTCACAAGGAATCAAGGGCCACGGGGAGAGTGCGGGTACGTGGAGTTGAAATGCCCATCAGCCATGATTAAATGGCGGAGTGGACTCGATGGACCGAATGGCCTTACTTCCACTCCTATGTCTTATGGTCTTATGGGAAGTTCTTGGCAAATGCAATATAATATGGATAACTGTGAGGTTACAGAAACAGGAAGGCAAATTATTATCTGTGTGGTGGCAGTATGGGAGAAGGTGAGGTGCAACGAGACCTGGGTGTCATGGTGGAACAGTCGCTGAACGTTCGCATGCAGATGCAGCAGGCAGTGAGGAAAGCTAATGGCATGCCGGCCTTCATAACGAGAGGATTTGAGTATCGGAGTAGGGACGTCTTGCTGCTGTTATACAGGGCCTTGGTGAAGCCACACCTTGGGTATTGTATACAGTTTTGGTCTCCCAGTTTGAGGAAGGACATTCTTGCTACTGAGGGAGTCCAGCGGAGGTTCACCAGACTGATTCCCGGGATGGCAGGACTGACATATGAGGAAAGACTGGATTGACTAGGTTTGTACTCGCTGGAATTTAGAAGAGTGAGGGAGGGAATCTGATAGAAATATATAAAATCCTGATGGGACTGGACAGGCTACATGCAGGATGAATGCTCCCGATGATGGGGAAGTGCAGAACTAGGGGTCACAGCCTAAAAATAAAGGGTGAGCCATTCAGGGCTGAGATGTGGAAGAATTTCTTCACTCAGAGAGTTGTGAACCTGTGGAATTCTCTCCCACAAGAGGCTGTCGGGGCCAGTTCGTTCGATATATTCAAGAGGGAGCTGGATGTGGCCCCTGCAGCTAAAGGGGTCAAGGGGCATGGAGACAGGGCGGGAATGGGATACTGAGATTGCCTGATCGTATTGAATGGTGGTGCAGGCTCAAAGGGCCAAATAGCCTGCTGCTGCTAGTTTCTATGTTTCTATGTTTTTGTAAACAATTGAAATCTGGATGAGTGACTGTCATGGGAATTTCCTCCCCTGGTCCCACCTTTTAATCTTTCCATAAGTGTACAGCAAACCATCAGAAGCAATAACTCTTATAATGAGTTCATTCAATGCAGTTTGAGTTCTCAGGGTTTGAAGGGAACCAGCGTGTGGCCTGCATTCTCCAGCAGCTGTTTCGTTTTTATTACTGCACGTTTCATGCTGGCGATGGGGATCCAAAACTCATCACTCTCATAATAACCTATCCTCAACCTCTTTTGGGTGTTGGCTTTCGAAGGAGGGCACACCATTTCGAAGGAGGACACGCCACTATTTTGTTTGGTGGCATCAGGTACAGTGATCCTCAGCAAAGCCAATATACAGCCTGCAAAATGAAACTTTCTGATGTCACGTGGAGCTTTCTTCCACTTCAACAAGAGCTTCCCCACCTCCACCTCCCACACACTCCCCAAGGCTCAAACTCTCCATTGAAGACTTGCTTTGGCAAGTCAGCCTCTGGATGTTCTGGCCATGTCCAGCCCAACCCGATCATTCCTGTTTCAATATAAAGCGGATACCTTGGCATGTGAGCCTCAGTGCCTGGTACCTCCTGCCATATGATCGTCAGAAACTTCCAAAAGTAGCTCAAATTGTGAGCTTCTTGAGATGATGCTGGTCCCACGGTCCAAGTCTCCCACTCATAGAGCAAACAGAGGCCTTCAGTTTGGTCAGCGCTCTCTCTCCTCTTCATTCCCAGACTGGTGTTCAAAATTGGCTAAAGGCCACGTTTGGTTTGAGAATGCTTGCATTTGCCATGTCATCCATATAAAAAGCCCTGGAAAGTGAGATGCCAGAGTTAAGTGAAATTCCCCATTGCTGACGGGTTCTGCCGAATGCTTGGGTATGAGATATGGCAGGCAGTGACGTTACTTCAGTTCTCCTTGAGCTGGTCAAAAGGCTGAAGATCTCATCTGCGTTAATGCATAGACACTTGGCTCCGAACTGTCAGATTCCCACTCAGTCATCGGAAAACCGGAGACCGTGATGTCTGTCCTTGGAGACCTCAGTCTTTGCACAGAGTCATCTCAGATTAAGCAGCTTCCTTTCGGTGTGACATCTGATTTCAACACCAGGCTCACCATCATGGGTGGCATTGGTAAGCATGGTGGATAAGGAGACGGTGAAGAGGATCAGTACTAGTGCCGTAGGCCCAATTTAACTCCATCAACGGTGGGAATGAGACATAAAAGTCGCCAACATCCATAACCCACATGTTCATTCCATCACAGAACTTTCCAATCGCACTGATGATTCCTCATCATCAAATTTCTCCATTATCCTTCTCCATTTCTCCAAGACTCTCATGGTTGACCATGCCAAAGGCTTTGGTCATGTCAAGACCCATGGTGTCTCCTTTTCTGAGGAAGGATGCTCTTGCTCTCGAGGGAATGCAGCAAAGGTTTACCAGGCTGATTCCAGGGATGGCTGGTCTTACGTATGAGGAGAGATTGGCTAGGTTGGGATTGGTTTTGCTGGAGTTCAGACGAATGAGGGGAAATCTCATAGAGACTTATAAAATTCTAACAGGACTGGACAGGGTAGAGAGATAAAAGGTACTGCAGATGCTGGAGAAATCCGAGATAACAAGGTGTGGGGCTGGATGAACACAGCAGGCCAAGCAGCATCATAGGAGCAGGAAAGCTTGATGTTTCGGGCCTAGACCCTTTCCTGAAAGTCTGTGTGTCCAGAACCAAGGATCACAGTATGAGGATTCGGGGCAGACCATTAAAGAAGGAGATGAGGAGACATTTCTTCACCCAGAGAGTGGTGAGCCTGTGGAATTCATTGCCACAGGAAGTAGTTGATGCCAAAACACTGAATCTATTCAAGACGCTGCTAGATATAGCACTTGGGGGCGAAATGGGATCATAGGTTATGGGGAGAAAGCAGGATTAGGCTGATGAGTTGGACGATCAGCCATGATCGTGAAGAATGGCAGAGCAGGCTCGAAGGGCTGAATGGCCTCCTCCTGTTCCTATTTTCTATGTTTCCATGTTTCTGTCAGCATGAGCAGCAGCTCATCTCCTTTCCCCAGTACCTTACAACCCTCAGGACTCAACATTGAGGTTAGCAATTTAAGTATGTGAACAGTCCCCTCTGTGTCAGTTACTCCCCCACCCCCACCCCAGATCCTGTTCTGTGCAGGTTGCTCCCAGCGCACAGCTAACCATTTTCAACCATTCACACTTCTTGGTAATGCCCTGACAAGCATTTATCTCTCTCCCTCCGTCTTACAGCTTGTCATCAGCAATCTCTTTGTTTGTGTAAAATAGGAGCAAATTACTGCAAATGCTGGAATCTGTACTGAAAATAACAAATGCTGGAGATCACAGCGGGCCAGGCAGCATCCATGGAGAGAGATCAAGCTAGCATTTTTTTCATCCAAGCTCTGACAAACAGTTATCTAGACTTGTATCAGAGATAAAAGGTACTGCAGATGCTGGAGAATCCGAGATAACAAGCATGGGGCTGGATGAACACAGCAGGTCAAGCAGCATCATAGGAGCAGGAAAACTTGACGTTTCGGGCCTAAACCCTTCATCCCGAAACG
>JAHRHZ010000053.1:22842488-22895232 GCA_024137785.1 Ginglymostoma cirratum
AAGGGTTTAGGCCCGAAACGTCGAGTTTTCCTGCTCCTATGATGCTGCTTGACCTGCTGTGTTCATCCAGCCCCATGCTTGTTATCTCGGATTCTCCAGCATCTGCAGTACCTTTTATCTCTGATACAAGTAACGATGGCAGTTTCCTTCCCTAGAGGACACTGGTGAGCCAGAGTTTTTACAATAATGAAGGGAACCTTTTGTTCCAAATGTGTTCACATTTGTTGACTTTGAAATCCCACCCATTATGGTGGGATTTGAGTTATAGTGTTATTAAGTCAGACACCATGGAAACAGACCCTTTGGTCCAGCTAGTCCATGCTGATCATGTTTCCCAAACTAAACTAGTCCCATCTGCCTGTGTTTGGTCCATATTCCACTAAACCCTTTCCTATCCATGTACCTGTCCAAACGCCTTTTGAATGTTCTCACTGTGCCACTTCCTCTGGTAGTTCATTCCACATATGAAACACTCTTAGTGTGAAAAAGTTGCCCTTCAAGTCCCCTTTAAATTTTTCACCTCTCACCTTAAAAATATGCCCCCTAGTTGTGAAATCCGCCACCTTGGAAAAATGCCTTATCCATGCCCCTTATGATTTTATAAACCTCTATAATGTCACCCCTCAGCCTCTGATGCTCCAGGGAAAATAGGCCCAGCCTACCGAGAGTCTCCTTATAACTCAAACCCTGAGCCCCAGCAACATCCTTGTAAATCTTTTCTGGACCATCCCCAATTTAATAATATCCTTCCTGTAGCAGGGCAATGAGAACAATACATAGTAGTCCAAAGGTGGCCTCACCAACATCCTGTACAACCTCAACATGATGTTCCAACTTCTGTACTCAATGGAATTATTAGTTGAGATCTTCAGATGACTAACCTGTATTTTCTATGTCCCCCTGCCTCCTTCCAGTTGGGACCTCTTGTGTGAGCCTATGCATGAATGCTATTGAGAGGCAGTTGATGAATCTTAATGTCCTCACATATACATTCAGGTGTATTAATGTAAGGTAAATTAAGCCAGGAAAAGAGGAGAGGCTTATTCATAGGTTTTGTCCTCCTCAGAATCGGTGCAGGTGCGATGGGGTTGACTGGCCTCCTTGATTATCCTGGAAGTAAGCTAATGGCCTACCCTACCTGTCATAAATCACCATGGTTAAAAACAATCTTCCATTAATACTCCAGGAGTGCCCCTGCTCTCTGACATAGACAAGATTGGGCCAACGCTCCAGAAGGACTTTGTAGCCAAGTCTATATTTCAAAAAAAAATTACAAAAGTAACCCATCCATATGCCATTATTTTTAAAATCTAAATTCTAAACGAGATATTCAAGATGTGGATAAATCATACGCTTTCATCACAACTTTCAGAATGCTTCTGGCCTGTCAGAAGTTACAAGCTTTCCAATGATGTGTCTTTTTTAGGATTTAATAGATTCTCACTAGCACATGAAAGTAGGAGGAAATGGGAGGAAATGTAACTTTCCAGTGATCTTCACAATGGAGAGCCTGATGTCTGAAGAGGTTCTTGTCTGTTTGACATTCAAGGCCTTCCTGGCTCAACAAAAGGCCACAAGGAAAAGACAAGAGGTCAGCAAGGCAGGGTCAAATTGTTTTACCACAAGAAAACTCCATTTTTGGTGTGGGAGTAATATCAGGTTATATACCACAAGCATGGGAAACCCAAACGCATTTGAAATTTCTGCTGAGCTCCAACCAGACCCAATTTACCCATTTCCCAAGGGCTTTGACATATATTGTGGGAGTCAAAACATTGTGGAGTCATTGTAAATACTCTGAGATCTTTTTAAAAATCATGATGGAGATGTTTTTGTAACTCACCAATCCGTTAAACATGACAAAAAGGTAGAAGTTTAGAAAAACCCTTTCGAATGAACTGCATTGATTGACAAACTGATTGGTCCAGGTTAGAAAAAAGAAATCTCTTCCTACAGTTTTAAACGTTGACATTTTTTGAGCCCTGTTATTTAAGCTGAGGTCATTCTGAGTGCTTGGCTGTGTTTCAAAAACTACAAAAGCCGTTATCTCAGTGGAAGTGGGGGCTGTCTCCCAAGTTCACATTTTGATTAACAGTTTAAAGAAGCTACTGAAGAATTAGCTACTCAAATAACAATGTAATCCAGCAGAGGCTGGAAATCTTCTTTGCATTCTGAAGAAGTGTTAAACCAGACTTGAAGCATTAACTCTATTTCTCTCTCTACAGATGCAGCCAGACCCAAAGAGTTTCTGAATGGTTGAATTAATTATTAATCTGATTAATGGAAAAGCTGTCTTCAATGTGGCTACTGAACAGAAGTTCTTTTTTTCTAATGGACTGAATTCTTGCGTGGGTTTCAGAAATGAGTGGTTTTTCTTGGTACCAAATGTGAATGAATGAGAGTTCAATTAGAGTGTTCATTTTATTTTTCATCTGCACAAGGATTCTGAAGTCTATACCTTGTGGATACTGGTGCATGACTTTTGGAAGTGGCACAGAAGCTGAAGTGGCATGAAGGTAAGAGACAGCATAGGCAGCATGGAGGGGTTATGCGTTGACATGGGGCTAAGAGGAGACTTGGGAGTTATGAAGAATGGTGTAGGCTGATGAGGTGGTGAGGGGCTGTAAGACTTGAGAGTTCGAGGATCCAACAGCTTTTAGGACAATGGGGCCACTACTCTTAAGTTGAATTGAGTCATTTATTGTCACATATATTCAATACAAAATACAATGAGAAGTACATTCTGTAGCCAAGCATAGATGCCATTAATTAATTAATTAATCAATTGTAAATCAAAATTAATGCCTAACTCCAGCTCCAACATGTCAAAGACACAGCGATAGACTCTGCTATGCAGGGCATTCTGAGATATGTGCTGAATGAAAAGACAGTGGAAGCAAGTTCAGCATTAGCTTTCGAAAGGGAAATGGATTAGCACACGAAGAAAGAGAAAATTTGTGGAAAAAGAGAAGGACGCTAATTGGATAACTCTTTCAAAAGCCCAGAGCAGAAACAATGGATTGAATTGCCTCCTTCTGTTCTGAATCATGCCATCCTAAATTAAAGCTCTGACATCAGTGGACACTTTCTGTGTTAATGCTTCTTCTGCTCTGTTTTTAAGTTCAGACATTTACGTGTGCACGTGGAAAACATGAACACATAAACTTCTCACAATATCATTGCACATTCCGCGGCAGCTGGAAAAGAATTGCTTAAGAGGAACAATGAAAGTGAAGCCTCTGAAGATTTACTATTGTGCGTTTAAATTAAATGTCTTTTTAAAAATGGGATAAGATGAACATTATTAACAAGTGTTATTAAATTAAAATAAAATGGAGCTTTGCTTTAGCTTAGTAAAACTCTGCTAATTGGTGTTATATTGTGGTTTGACATTCTCTACCAATAAAAAGAAATGTAAAATGAAAGTTCAATTGAAACTTGTCAGTTTTCTGCATTTTTTTTTTGCCAATTAGATGACCACCAATTAACTGAACCTTTCAAACAGCAATTTGGAAACATTCACATGAAGCTGAGAGAAGATTTGCAAAAGTTCAAACCAAGCTTTATTGGATCCTAATTGCATTCATTGAGACATTCAGTTAACTTTGAGCCATCTCTCAGAAACCTCCTACTTATCTGCAACTCTGTGCAGTGGTTTCTGAGTTCGGCACAAGGGCTGGACAAATAGGAACATTTGTAATTGTATAGACCGCACTTACATGCCCCTGAATACAGAAGATGAGGTAGTGAGCTAACTCTTGGGAGTTTAAGATGATCAAACGTTTGATAATGAGGTCCCATTTCCTCTGGTGGGGCAGTTCAGAACAAAGGGCATAACCTTAAAGCTGTTTGGTTGATAGGCATCAGTCCTTCTGCAACATTAGATGGGAATGCAGCTGCAGAATGTTGTGAAGTTGATGAAATCACCAGCTGAATCCTACTGTTTGTACTGTGCACTTTGGTGCATCACAACAGGGTTAGCTTCAAGGCAGATTGGTCAAGGCCAGCATTCTGGCTTAGACTTTAAAGTAACACTGTTATACTCAATACTATTGTACATCATAACTATAGAATACCAGGAATTACATAGAAGCACAGAAGATAAGAGCAGGGATAGGCCATTCAACCCCTCGAGACTGCCCTACCATCCAATATGATCATGGCTGATCATCGCACTCAATACCCTAATCCCACCCTCCCTCCATAATCCCTTTATCCCTTTAGCCACAAGAATTACATCGACCTCCATAATGTTTTGGCCTCAACCACATTCTGTGACAAAGATTTCCACAGGCTCCCCACTCTCTGGGTGAAGAATTTTCTCCTCATCTCAGTCTTAAAAGGTTGACCCATTTCCTTTGACTGTGACCCCTGGTTCGGGGGTTCCTGGTCATCAGGAACATCCTTCCTGCATCTAACCTGTCAAGTCCTGTTAGAAATTTACAGATTCCTATAAGATTCCTTCTCCCCATCAACCTCATTCTTGCAAACTCCAGTGAATACAACTCTAACAGGAGTAAGTGGTGGAGGCTGGTACAATTACAACATTTATAAGGGATCTGGATGGGTACATGAATAGGGAGGGTTTAGAGGGATATGGGCCAAATGCTGGCAAATGGGACTATGTTAGATTGGAGTGTCAGGTGGGCTCGAGTTGGACTGAAGGGTCTGTTTCTGTGTTGTGTAACTCTATGACTCAGTCTCTTCTCATACATCAGACCTGCCGTCCCAGGAATCAATCTGGTAAATTTTTGCTGCATTCTACATCAAGAATATTCTTCCTCAGATAAGGAGACCAAAACTGTCCTCAATATTCCAGATACAACCTCACCAATGCCCAGTATATTTTCAACAAGACATCCTTGAGATAAAGACTCCAGCTGGGAAATGAAAGACTTTACAATTAGTGTGCCAATGACCCTGTGTTTTCCGCAAATAACCACAAGGATCTGTAAACAATGTGATCGAAGAACAGAAGGTCTTTGAATACAAAAGGGACACCCCATCGGATCCTGTGGCGTGGTGTATTGAACCATGAACCCCCAGCTTTTTCCCTGAACCTATTACACCCACATTCCTGTGTGTGTGTGTGTGTGTGTGTGTGTGTGTGTGTGTGTGTGTGTGTGTGTGTGTGTGTGTGTGTGAGCGTGTGTGTGTGTGAGCGTGTGTGTGAGTGTGTGTGTCTGTGTGTGTGAGTGTGCGTGTGTGAGTGTGCGTGTGTGTGTGTGAGTGTGTGTGTGTGTCTGTGTGTGTGTCTGTGTGTCTGTGTGTGTGTCTGTGTGTGTGTGAGTGTATGAGTGTGTGTCTGTGAGTGTGTGTGAGTGTGTGTGTGTCTGTGTGTGTGTCTTTGTGTGTGTGAGTGTGTGTCTGTGTGTGTATGTGAGTGTATGAGTGTGTGTGTGAGTGTGTGTGTGTGTGAGAAAGAGTGTGTGTGTGTGAGTGTGTGTCTGTGTGTGTGTGTCTGTGTGTGTGTTTGAGTGTATGAGTGTTTGTGTGTCTGTGTGTGAGTGTGTGTGTGTGTGTGTGAGAAAGAGTGTGTGTGTGTGTGTGTGTATAGGGATTTAGAAAGATGGTTAGAGTTTCAATCAGCAAAATTAGATGCTGCTAATTTACATTACTGTCTGCTTGTGGTTAGAACTGATATCTTTCCAATAAAAAGCAGCTAATGTTAAGTACAGACACCTCGTGAATGTTTTCTGTTGACCTGAGTCAGGTCAGACGGATAAACTGTGGACTTTGATCAAATCTGTAACTTTTGTGGTAACTCTGGAAGTACTGGGGCTTGAGAATTCATACCCCTTCCCAAGAATGATGTGATAATTTTAATTGAATCTTTGGGAACCCTGATGTTCTCTTCGTAAGAGCTACCTCCCTGCACATGAGCAGATCCTTGGAAAAGCAACCATGCTTCCATCCTCTGCACAGACCTAAAACATCAAAGCCTTCTGGTTTGAATAGTGTTATCGTGCCCATTGTGCTGGGGTCTACAAGGCACAAATCTCAAAACATGTAGCTTGAATAGACTCACAGTCATAGACTCATGGAGCCAAAGAGATGTACAGCACAGACCCTGCAGTCCAACTCGTCCATGCTGACTAGGTTATCCTAAATTAATCTCGTCCCATTTGCCAGCATTCAGCCCGTATCCCTCCATTGTATTCATCCAGATGTCATTTAAATGTTGTAATTGTACCAGCCTCCGCCACTTCCTCTGGCAGCTCATTCCATACATGCACCACCCTCTGTGTGAAAATGTTGCCCTTTAAGTCCCTTTTAAATCTTTCCCTTCTCACCTTAAACCTGTGCCCTCTGGGAGGGAGTTTTGGACTCCCCTACCCTGGGGAAAAAAAATCTTGGCTGTTCACCCTATCCATGTCCCTCATGATTTTATAAACCTCTATAAGGTCACCCCCTCAGCCTCCAACATTCCAGGGAAAATAGCCCTGGCCTATTCAGCCTCTCCCTGTAGCTCAAACCCTCCAACCCTGGCAACATCCTTGTAAATTGTTTCTGAACCCTTTCAAGTTTCACAACATCCGTCCTACAGCAGGGAGACCAAAATGACACGTAATATTCCAATAGTGGCCTAGCTAATGTCCTGGACAGCCACAAAATGACCTCCCAACCCCTACACTCAATGCCCTGACCAATGAAGGGAAGCAAACCAAACACTACCTTCACTGCCCTGTCTACCTACCATTTCTTCACACTAAGCGCAGTGGAAACCTGAAACTCATTCCCCCAAAATATTGTTGTGACTGAGGGTCAGTTTTCTTTATTCCTCTGTGGGATGTGGACATCACTGGCAAGGCCAGCATTTGTTGTCCATCCCTAATTGCCCTTGAACTGAGCAATTTGTTATGCTTGTCAGAGCATTGGCTCTGTGTCTGGAGTCACATGTAGGCCAAACCAGGTAAAGATGGCAGATTTCCTTCCCTAAAGGGAGATTGGTGAACCAGATGGGTTTTTACAACAACCAATGATAGTTTGATGGCCACTGCCACTGAAATTAGCTTCAATTCCAGATTTATAAACCGAATCTAAATTTGATGAGCAGCTACAATGGGACTTGAAACCATGTCTCCAGGGGCCTGTGGATTACTAGCATTATCATCACAAAACCCTTTCCCTCCAATTCAAAACTGGAAAGCTGCGATTGGCAACATTTTTTTTCCTTTATTCACTCATGGCACGAGGGTGTTGCTGGCCAGGCAGCATTTATTGCCCAGAGGGGCAGTTAGAGTCATCCACATTGCTGTGGGTCTGGAGTCACATGGGGGCCAGACCAGGTAAGGATGGCAGCTTCCCTCCCTAAAGGACATGAGTGAACCAGATGGGTTTTTCCTCAACAATCAACTCACGGCCATCATTAGATTCTTAATTCCAGATATTTATTGAATTTAAATTCCACCGTGTGCTGTGGCAGGATTCAAACCCAGGTCCCCAGAACATTATCTGGATTAACAGTCCAGCAATAATACCATTAGGCCATCGCCTCAAACTACAAATCAAGCATAATGCAAGCATATGATGGAGCTGATTGAGGTGTGGAATGGCCTCTTTCTGCTCCTATTCACTCCTTAAACATGCAAGCATAGATTTAAAGAGATGTGCAAATGAAGCAAGGGTGATGTGAGCACAAACCTTTTTTACCCAGCGAGTAGTGAGGTTCCGGAATGCTCTGCCTGGGAAATGTGGTGGAGGCAGGTTCAATTGAGGCGTTCGAGAGGGGCATTGGATGGTTATTTGGATAGAAATGGTGGGCAGGGATATGGGGAAAAGGCAGGAGACTGGCATTCAGTAATAACAGAATAGAACAGAATAGAATATCCTTTACTGTCACGCGTACTCAAGTGCAGGAGTAGAATGAAAAGTTTACCATGTTGCCTGTCATGGTGCCATCTTAGGTACAAAGTACTGAAGTACAAATCTTTAGATACAAAAAGACGAATAAAAATGTCGTATTACCTTACAGTCCTCGTGACCATTTGAAGAACCAGCACAGGCACAATGGGCTGAATGGTCTCCTTTTGCACCAGAACAGTTCGGGGATTCTGTAAGATGGAACAGAGCATGCCCTTGACCCGGTGCCCTTTTAGGTTTTAGTTTTGTCATCAAATTTGGACAGTGGTAAGTTTGACAGTTTTAAGGAAATAGATGATTACACACTTCTGCTTCTATTTTATATACTAAGATAATCAGAAAAGCAAAAATATATTTCTGGTGTAGTCTCTCACTACAGCCAGTATGATGGTTCACGTAAAGTTTACCATGCAGACTGGGCTTTTATTGAGATTGATATAGGAACACACTGACATGAGAAGGCCATGTAGCCGATTGAACCTTACCCACTATTCAACACAATCATAGAGTCCCCACAATGTGGAACTAAGCCATTCAGACCGTCAACTCCACACTACCCCTCTGAAGAGCATCCCACATAGACGAACCGAAGCTCTAAACTGCACATCCCTGAACACTATGGACGATTTAGCACGGCCAATCCACCCTAACCTGCACATCTTTGGACTGTGGGAGGAAACCGGAGCACCCGGAGGGAACTCACGCAGGCACGGGGAGAATGTGCAAACTCCACACAGACCAAGTTGTGCCAGGACTGAATTGAAACTGGGTCCCTGGTGCTTTGAGGCAGCAGGGCTAACCACTGAGTCATCGCACCATCAGCTGATTGAAAAATTTTACTCACCCCATCCCCATTGCACTATCCACCACTGATAATCAGAAATCTCTACCCGAAACAGACTCAAAGACTTAGCTTCCACAGCCCTCTTTATGGTAGATAATTCCAACAGTTCACAACCTTCTGAACAAAATAATTTCTCCTCATCTCAGGTGTAAGTGGGTCCCTCTTTATTTTTAAATCTCAGCTATTGGTTCTGGACTCCCCAAGCAGGGGATTTTATAGGTTATTAACAACAGTGATTACTACACTGTTCTAAGATCTGACCTACCCATAGTCTAAGTGCTGGGCTTACTGGTGTTATTTCATTAACACAATGCTGTCTGCAATGACTCAACTCTGCATTAATTCCAAATGCACTGAAACTGCTGAAGTCAGACAAAGACCTTTATGCTGGAACATCACATGCCGCAAAGACACATCCTTTCTGGAAAACAGGCAATAATAGGAGGACAGTAGGAGAGGCTGTGGTGTCATTGTAGCGCCCCTACCTCTAAAATGGGCCTGGATAAAGTCTCACATTCCCCGACCATATTGCGTCTTATTTCCCAGATTTCTGAGGAAGGATCACTTGATCCAAAAAGTTAACTCTGATTTCTCTCCAAAGATGCTGGCAGACCTGCTGAGCTTTACCAGCAATTTCTGTTTTTGTTTCTGATTTCCAGCATCTGCAGTTCTTTTGGTTTTATATATCCTACTTAATTCACTTGTGGGATGTGGGTGATGCTGGCTGGGATTTATTGCCTGTCCCTAGTTGCCCCCTTGAGAAGGTGGGGGTGAGCTGCCTTCTTGAACCGCTGCAGTCCGACCCACAATGTCCTTAGGGAGGGAACTGTGTTTGAAGAGAGTCTGTCAGTACAATACGACTGTATTAACAGACAAACCACAGGAGGGACGAGGGCAATTTTATTCCGTTTATTGTTGTGATCTGGAATGCACTGCCCTAAACAGCAAATGGTAGCAGATACAGCATGAGGTTTCATAAATGAAGCTTTGATTGGGGCCGTGGCGTAAGATCAGTAAGACAGAGTCTAATTCGAGCACTTTTCCAAAGAGCTAGAACAGCATAATGGGTTGAATAGCCTCTTTCATCACCATAAGATTCCATGTTTAGATACCTCTGTGAAGGTGCCAATCGCTTTGACCATCTCCAGCAGGCCCAGGTGAGGGCCAAGTGACTGTTTAGTCGGAGATGAGGAGATTTCTTCACCCAGAGAGTGGGGAGCCTGTAGAACTCTCTGCCACAGAAAGTGTTTGAGGCTGAAACATTGAATGTTTTCAAGGAGTTAGACACAGTTCTTGGGGCTAAAGGGATTGAAGGGTTTAGGGAGAAAGTGGGAACTGAGTTGGATCATGATTGCATTGAATAGCAAGCAGGCTTAAAGAGCTGAATGGCCTTCTCCTGTCCCTGTTTTCTATGTTTCTATGTCGTCACAGGGCCCACAGCTCTACAATAGAAGGAACTTACATTTGGTCCTGAGGGAGTGCCTTAAAGAAGCTGTACACAAGTCCAACAACACACACCCCTCCCAGTATTAATGGGCTCCCGGACACCGTCTTCCTCCCCACCTTTTTAAAGAAGCCATTTTGAGCCTTTGTACTCAGGACCATCTGCCCCCCTGCCTAAACCTTGGTAGCAGTGCAGTTGGATTGAGGGCCCTTATTGCTTCTTAATTCAGCCATGAAGAACCTCACTGGGCATGGAGGACAACTCTCCCACCAATAGCTTCCCCCCCACAACTCACCCAATAAGACCGGGGCGGGGTGGGGGGGGGGGTGCACGGGTTGGGGGATGGGGGCGGGGCCCCGGTTGGTGGGGGGAAATGATGGATTGGAAACCCAGCATAGTGTATGCTCCGAAAACAGAAATTGCTGGAGAAACTCAGCAGGTCTGGCAACATCTGTGGAGAAGGAAACAGGGTCAACATTTCGGGGACTTCAGAACTAAAGAAGGGTCTAGGCCCAAAACATCAGCTTTCCTGCTCTGATGATGCTGCTTGGCCTGCTGTGTTCATCCAGCTCCACACCTTGTTATCAAGGATCCAAACCGCTAACTCTGTTTCTCTCTGTCTCTCCACAGATGCTGCCAGACCTGCTGAGTTTCTCCAGCAACTTTCCTGTTCCTGTTTAGGATTTCCAGCATCCGCAGTGTTTTGCTTTTCTTTTCATCAGTTATGTTTCATCGGCTGTGATGTTCTGAGGTTGTGACAGGCGCTATGTAACTTCAAAGCTTTAACTGGGATCGTACGGTCCCCCCAGTAACCCTGCCCAAACCCCTGAGTTGGCCCATGCCGGGGCGTTGCTAGCAGACTGAGCTCAGGCCTGAAGTATTTTGACAATTTGGTATGAGGCTGGTACTCAGATGGAGAATTCCGTTCTGCTGGAATCACAGCCACATTGAATAATCAGTGAGTGGATCCTTGCGGCGCTGTGACAGCCCAGCAGACTCACAGTGTGGCTTAGGCAGTGAAATGTGGACTCTGTCCATCAACCCCTGAGCTGTCAGAACTGAGCAGAAACAGCGAGAGAGAGAGAGAGAGAGAAGGCAATATGCCTGCGGCAATTGTCACAAAATTGGTGTCAGCGGAGTTACAACCCTATCCCCTTGCTGTCAGCTGGACATTACAATGGCTAAGTGAATGGATGTCTGATTAAACTGAATACGAGTAAATAGGGTTTCCTCAATGTAGAAAGTACAGACCAATATGTGAACAAGGACCAGGAGTAGGCCATTTGGCCCCTCAAACCTACTCTGCCTTTCAATAAGATCATCGCCAAGCTGATTACTCCGCATTCCCCCCTCAGCCTGATACCCTTTCAACCTCAGACAGATCAAGAATCCGTCCACACCTGCCTTAAAAATGTTTGCAGACTCTGCTCCCACCTCCTTTTCAGAAAGAGTTCCAAGGATTTGCCAGGGACCCGGGTTCAATTCCACCCTCGGGCGACTGTCTGTGTGGAGTTTGCACATTCTCCCCGCGTCTGCGTGGGTTTCCTCCAGGTGCTCCGGTTTCCTCCCACAGTCCAAAGTTGTGCAGGTTAGGGTGGATTGGCCATGCTAAATTGTCCATAGTGTGGAGGGATGTGCAGGCCAGGTGGGTTAGCCGTGGGAAATGCAAGGTTACAGGGATAGGGTGGGGGCGGGGGATGGGGGAAGTGGGGAGGGTGGGGTTCGCAATACATCACCGTTCCTTCAGTGTAGCTGGAATTCCCTCCCTAAGGGCATTGTGGGTCAACCCACAGCACACACGGACTGCAGCGGTTCAAAAAGGCAGCTCACCCCCACCTTCTCAAGGGGCAACTAGGGACGGGCAATAACTGCTGGGCCCAGACAGCAATGCACATGTCCCATGAATGAATGAAAAATCAAATACCCCAGATGTGGTCTCACCAGTGGTCTGCAAACTAAAGCATTGGCTCCCTATTTTTGAATTCCCCTGCCTTCACAATAAACAAAAATACATTCTTTTGGCTTTTCTAATTGCTTAGTGTACCTGCATTCTCAGGGGCAGAGCCTTAATGTCAACGTCAGTGTATTGAGGGTGAAAACAAAGTGTGCTTGCTTACACAGAGGGGCGGGGGGGCAGTTTTTGCTTTATATGTTCATGTATTTTTGTGCTTGATTTATTATTGTAACATATGCAGTGAAAACGTTGTTCTGCGTGCTAACCAGACAAACCATAGCTAAGTACACCAGGGTAACAGAACAGAATGCAGAGAACAGAACAGCTACAGAGAAGATGCAGGGGAAGATCAACTCTAATATATGAGAGGTCTGTTCATAAATCTGATGACAGCAGGGAAGAAGCTGTTCTTAAATCTGTTGGTAAGTATTTTCAAACTTTGGTATCTTCTGTCCCATGGAAGAGGGTGGAAGAGAGTATAACCGGGGTGGGAGGGGTCATTGATTATATTGGTTGCTGTCCCAAGGCAGTGGGAGGTGTAGATGGAGCCAATGGATGGAAGGTTGGTTTGTGTGATGGACTGGGCTGCGTTCACAACTTTCTGTAATTTCTTGCGGTCTTGGGCAGAGCAATTACCATACCACGCCATGATGCATCCGGATAGGATGCTTTCTATGGTACATCTATAAAAATTAGAAAGCGTCATAGTGAACATGCTGAATTCCCTTAGCACCCTGAGGAAATAGAGAGGTTGCTGTGCTTTCTTGACCATAGTGCAACATGGATGGACCAGGGCAGATTGTTGGTGCTATTTCCTCCTCGGAACTTGAAGCTCTCAACCACTTTCACTGCAACATCATTGGTACAGACAGAGGTGTGCCCTCCACGCACCTTCCTGAAGATGACCAGCTACCTCATTTTTTTGACATCGAGAGAGAGAGATTGTGGTCTTTACAACATGCTGCTAAGCTGTCTATCTCCTTCCTGTATTCTGTCTTGCCACCGTTTGAGATCCGACTCGCTAGGGAGATATCATCAACAAATTTGTAAATGGAGTTAGAGCTGAATGTGACCACACAGCCATAAGTGTATAAGGAGTATAGTCAGGGTGTGGGTGTGCAGCCCTGGTGTTGGGGATGATCATGGAGAAGGTGTTGCCGCCTATCCTTACTGATTGCAGTCTGCGGGTCAGAAATTTGAGGGTCCAATTGTAGAACGGGGAGTAGAGTCCTAGGCTTCGGAACCTGGAGATGAATTTGGTTGGAATTATGGTGTTGAAGGTGAAACTAAAATCACTAAAGTAGGAGTCTGGGATGTGGGTATCACTGGCCAGCATTTATTACCCATCCTTTATTGCCCAGAGAGTAGTTTAATACCAACCACATCACTGTGGCTCTGGAGTCATCAAACGAGATTAGGACACCAGGTCCCTTCCCTCAAAAACATTACTGAACTGGATGTTTCCTTCCTTTGACAATTGACAATGGGTTCATGGTCATCATCGGTGGTGTGCCAGTTATTGGAAAGGGCTCTGACAGATAAGATTTATGATCACTTGGATAGGAACAGTTTGATTTGTGATAGTCAACATTGATTTGTGAGGGGTAGATCATGCCTCACAAACCTTATTGAATTCTTTGAAGAGGTGACCAAACACATGGATGAAGATAGAGCAGTGGATGTGGTATACATGGAATTAAGTAAGGCGTTTGATAAGGTTCCCCGTGGTAAGCTCATGCAGAAGGTAAGGAGGCATGGGATAGTGGGAAATGTGGCAGATTGGATTGAGAATTGGCTGACCCTTAGAAGACAAAGGGTGGTAGTGGAAGGAAAATATTCAACATGGTGCTCAGTTACGAGTGGTGTACCACAAGGATCTGTTCTGGGTCCTCTTCTATTTGTGATTTTTGTAAATGATTTTGATGAAGGATTGGAAGGGTGGATTAGCAAGTTCGCAGACGATATGAAGGTGTCGCATTGTGGACAGTGCGGAGGGCTGTTCTAGGTTATAAAGGGACATTGATAGGATGCAGAGCTGGGCTGAGAAGTGGCAGATGGAGTTTAACCCTGAAAACTGTGAGGTGATTCATTTTGGAAGGAAAAACTTGAAAGCAGAATACAGGTTAACGGAAAGATTCTTGGCAGTGTGGAGGAGCAGAGGGATCTTGGGGTTCATGTCCACAGTTCCCTGAAAGCTGCCACCCAGGTGGATAGAGCTGTTAAGAAGGCATATGGTGTGTTAGCTTTCATTAATAGAGGGATTGAGTTCAAGAGCCGTGAAGTTATGCTCCAGCTATACAAAAGCCTGGTTCGGCCACATCTGGAGTATTGTGTCCAGTTCTGGTCGTGTCATTACAGGAAAGATGTGGAAGCATTGGAGAAGGTGCAGAGGAGATTTACCAGGATGTTGCCTGGAATGGAGGGAAGGTCTTACAAGGAAAGGTTGAGAGAGCTAGGGCTTTTCTCTTTAGAACGACGATGGATGAGAGGTGACTTGATAGAGGTGTACAAAACGATCAGAGGTATAGATAGGGTGGACAGCCAGAGACTTTTTCCTAGGGTGGAGGTAGCTATTATGAGGGGGCTTAGTTTTAAAGTGAGTGGGGGTAAGTATAGGGGAGGTGTCACAGGTAGGTTCTTTACTCAGAGAGTGGTAGGGGCGCAGAATGCTTTGCCAGAGAGGGTAGTGGAGTCGGCCTCAATAGGGGCATTTAAGCGGCTATTAGATAGACATATGGATGATAGTATAAGGTAGGGGTGGAGGTTGGAAAGACCCGAGGATTAATGTAAAAGTTCGGCACAATGTCGTGGGCCAAAGGGCCTGTAATGTTCTTTGTTCTATTAGACTCTTAATTCCAGATACTTATTGAATTCAAATTCCACCATCTGCCACGGCAGGATTCAAGTCTGGGTCCCGGGAATATTGCCCGAGTCACTGGATTAACAGTCTCGTGATAACACCAGTAGACCATCACCTCCTCACAGTGAATGCCCAGTGTGTTTGTGGTATCAATGTGTTGTACATTCTATATGCTCCTCAGTGACAGTGTATGCGCCAGATCCCTCTGCAAAGTAACAGATTGATAAATGTCCCCTCTCAAACCCTTTCTCCTTGAGCTTTCCATCATTCCTGTAACCAAATCCTGGAAACACGACTATGGTACTTTCCATTTAGGATGCTGGACAGATACAGTTGAGAAAATTATTTGAATAAAATGAAACTGTAATGATTCCATACCTATCTGCTACATTACAACTAATTAAAGTTACATCTTTGGCTTGTGAGTTGATGTAATATTGGAAATTACTCCATAAAGAAAATTACTTCTTACATTTATGATACTAAAATATCTCTGAAAGATAAAAACAGCATATTATTACAATGTAAAGTACCTATTCTGACGATATTGATGCAAAAGTGTGATGGCATCTTTAAAGGTGTTCTTTCCCGTGCCAATAATCATATTTCACTGAGTGCCAATATGCTACTGTTCACATCATCACCTTCTGACCAGCTGAGAAATTAATAACAACTTGCATTTATGTAGCACCTTCCGGTGTTCCAAAGTGTTTAACCTAAGAGATTTCATAGATTTCATAGAATCCCTACAGTGTGGAAACAGGCCCTTCGGCCCAACAAGTCCACACCGAACCTCAAGATGATCAAGCAAAACCTAGCTGTGACCTTCCTTCCAGCTCAGCATCCAAGGACCTAAACAGTCTTTCCAAGTGAAGCAGCTTTTCACCGTACCTCCTCCAATCTTGTGTACTGTGTTCACTTCACTGACCTACTCTACATTGAAGAAACCAAACATAGAGAGGGAGACCGCTTTACAGAACACCTCCAGTCTGTGCATAAGCACAACCCTGACCTTCCCATAGCTGGGCATTTTAACACAGCGTCCTGTCCTCGGCATACTACAATGCTCCAGCGAATCAGAGCAAACAGACTAGCAATACCTCATTTTCATACTGAGCAATTTACAACCTCCAGGACTTAACATTGAGTTCAACACCTTCAGATTGTGAACCCATTCTCATTCTTTCCGTTTCTGTTAGCTTTACCTGTTACATTCTCTGTCCTCGCTCTCCTACTCCCACCTCAGAGGGACCGTCTGTTCTTTCCAACCTGGCAGTTAGACACACATTGTTCTGTCATTCTCACATTCCAGTCACTTAATCTGCACTATCAGCATCCCTTCTTCCCCAGCATTTCAACCCCCTTCAACCCCACACTGCCTCATAACTGTTGCCCCCTCCACACTTCACATCAGCTCTGATGAAGAGCCATTTAGATGGGAAACGTTACCTTGCTCTCTCTCCATGGATGCTGCCTGACCTGCTGTGATCTCCAGCATTTGTTGTTTTCAGTGCAGATTCCAGCATCTGCAGTAATTTGCCTCGGCTTTGTTATTAATCAATAAACCTCGACTGAAAGTTAGTTTCAGTGATGGTGACCATGAAACTGCAACCCCCCTTTTATTTGTAAAAACCTATCTGGTTCCCTTCAGAGGAAGGAAATCTGCCCTCTTTACCTGGTCTGTCCTGCAAAGTCTCTCCATGCCCATAGCAATGAGGTTAACTCTTAAATGGTTTAACAAGCCACTCAGTTCAGGGGCACTTATGGATGGGTAACAAATACTGGCCAAACCACTCACGCCTACATTCAATGAAAGAATTTTAAAAAGGGAGGATGATGCAGGAAAGGATGGTTTAGGCAGGTGACCAGCCAGGAGCTAGAATGGAAACACAGGCTCAAGAGGCTGAAAAGCATAGCCCTCCTCTTCTCTTAGAAATGCCAATGCTGCCATTACTGGTAAGGGTGTTGGAAGATGGAATGTAGGGTCTGGACCAGAAACTACAAGTTCCTCAGCTGTATTTTCTATGTAATCCTAAATAATCTAATGTAATCCAAGGTAATTCTATATAATTAGGCTTGTAGACAGCTGCTTGTCAAAGGAAAACATGAAAAACACCATGATTGAGAGACATCTGGAGAAGCCTGATGTTTGCGATGTAAAGTCCTGTAATGTGACCTTACAGAAGATTACATACTTGAAGATTACTTCAAAATTAAAGATGCAAGGGCCTAAAGTAGGTCAAGGGTCAAATGACTGCCTTCAGAATCAATATTAGAAGGTTCTCCTGCTAGCATTGGCTGAATAATCTCATCCAGTGGGTGGGCTAAAGGCAAGAAGGTGAAGGGGAGGATTTTCAGGACGCCCATGTTCTCATTGAAAGGGAGAGCGGACTCAAATGACTATATGGCCTGTTTCTGCTCCTACAGTCACTGGAAAGGCCGTCAATTACCACTCCCACCCCCACCAGCCTTTACTGTTCTAAAGCTGAGAGGCCTGCTCAGACATTTTAGTGAGTTGTTAAGGGTCAACCACATTGCTGTGGGTGTGGAGTCACGTGTAGGCCAGACCAGGTAATTATGGCAGTTTCCTTCTGTCTTGAAGGACATTACTGGAACAGATGTCCTTTGGCAGCAGATTCAAAAATCCTCCACTAAGGCTTTTTGTGTTTTTTAGGCCTGCCTTTCACACAGTGCCATTGAATGTCTCTCTCTCCCTTAATGGGTTGAATTTTTACTTTGGGACTGTACAGCGCATTTTATGTTGGGTGGCACAGTGGCTCAGTGGTTAGCACTGCTGTCTCACAGACCCAGGGACCTGGATTCAGTTCCACCCTCAGGAGACCATCTGCGTGGAGTTTGCACATTCTCCCCATGTCTGCGTGGGTTTCCTCTGGAGGAAACGCGGTTTCCTCCCACAGTCCAAAGACGTGCAGGTTAGGTGGGTCAGCTATAGGAAATTGTTTACAGTGTCCAGGGATGTGCAGGCTTGGTGGATTAGCCGTAGGAATTACAGGGATGGGGTGTGTCTGGGTGGGATGTCCTGCAGAGAGTTGATGTGGACTCAATGGGCTGATTGGCCTGTTTCCATGCTATAAGAATTCTAAATAGAATGGGAAACAGGATTTTGGGGCCCCAAACCTGCCCCCACCATGTGTGTCCTGGGATTTTCAATGACATGCCCCTTTCCTTAGCATAGAGGCTCTTGTCATGGCTACTACAAGTAGGTTTCATTTCCAGATTTATTAATTACATAGAAATCTAACCAGTGGGATTGGAACCCACAGCCCCAGTGCATTAACTGGGCTGTAGAATGGCATCACCAACACACCATCACTTTCCTTCCCACCATGCACCTCCTATAAGGTGCCCTAGGGTGTTTCACTCTGTTAAAGGCGCCATAAAAATGCAAGCAGTTATTGTTCAATGGCTCAGTGCATTAATATCCTGGCATGCCAGCTCAACAAAGTTGAGAGAGTGACATTTAAATTTAAAATGTTTCTTACAGAGCTCAAAGTGGGTAACCATTAGCATAAATCTGATCATATCTCCCAGTTTAACCAAAACTGACCTTATTTTGTTGACTGTGCAATAAATTATTTTGCAATTGCTTTGGCTCCTGGATTTGTTTATCATTATATGTCATCGTGAATCCTCTCTTAAGAGCAAAGACGTTTTATTATCTGTTTGTAACCACTTTTCCTCAGATGTATGTTGAAAAGAGAGAGAGACAAGAATTTACACTGATGAAAATATGCATAAATATGAATAAATCTGAATTACTTCCATGTTCCAATATGTCCGAGGGATCCTGCTTTTAAATTAGGTGATCGTATTATTCACCACTTTCAGAAAGGGAAATGAGGATCAGTTGGACGAGTTGAGTGTGTATCCATTAGAGAAGAGAGGAAGAAGAGGTGGAAGCATAGAAATTAGGAGCAGGCCATTCAATGGAATCATGGCAGATTCTCGATTTGAATCCTGCTTTCTCCCCACTCCCCTTCAAACTAAAATAAAAGTCTCTTTCTTAAATATCTTCAGCGGCTTCTTTAAATTCATTCACAGTATGGGAGTCTTACTGCCAGGCCAGCACATTTTATCTATCACTAAATACTGGAGGGCACTTCAGAGTCAACCATATTGCGGTGGGTCTGGAGTCACATGTAGGCCAGACCAGGTAAGGATGGCAGTTTCCTTCCCTAAAGGACATTAGTGAGTCAAATGGAATTGATCCTAATAATTGATTCATCGTCACCATTATTTCCAGAAACGCATTGAATTCAAATTCCATCGTCTGCCATGGCAGGATTTGAATCTGGGTCCTCACATCACTACCTGGCTCTCTGGATTAATGGTCTCACAATTACACCACTATGCCATCTTTGTGGAGACTTGCCACGCCCCATGTTACCCCCAGAATCTCCCCCCGATTATCCTGTGGTAGAGAATTCCTTGGGTTCACTCCCCTCTGAGTGAAGAAATGTTTCCCCATCGTTGTGCTAAATAGTCTACTCCATATCCTGAGACTGTGTCCCCTGGGTCCAGACTCCCCCACCCAGGGGAAACATCCTCCCGGCATCTAGTCTGTTCAGCCCTGTTAGAATGTTATATGTTACAGGTGATGGCGTTAGAACATATGAGATCCTGTGGAATACTGACAGAATGGGTGCTGAAAAGATTTTCTCCTTCTTTTGAGGGAGAAACCAGAACCAGGAGTCTCAGCTTGAAAACACTCACCATCCTGACTTGGAGATATATCATCGTTCCTTCAGTGTCACTGGGTCACAATCCTGGAAATCCATCCCTAAGGGCATTATGGGTCAACCTACAGCGCACGGACTGCAGGGGTTCAAGAAGGCAGCTCACCCCCACCTTCTCAAGGGGCAATTAGGGACAGGGAATAAATGCTGGGCCAGTTTATGATGCCCCTGAATGTGTAAGAGAAAAAGCCTCCCATTTAAGATGGAGTGGATTTTGATTTCCCAGACTCAGCAGTGGGTGGCTTTCATTTCCTCAGGGAGCGGTGGAGGTGAGGTCATCAAGTATTTAAGGCACAAAGTTGTTTCAGTCCTGACAGGGAGTCAATGATTATCAGGGATACGTGGGAATACGGAGATGAGGGTGCGACCATTTCATCCAAACATCTATTGAATGACTAAGTAGATTCCAGAGACTGAATGGCTATTTGTGAGTGTGTGTGTGTATGTGTGTGTGAGTGAATGTGTGTGTGTGTGTGTGAACAAGAACAAAGAACAAAGAAAATTACAGCACAGGAACAGGCCCTTTGGCCCTTCAAGCCTGCACCGATCCAGATCCTCTATCTAAAACCTGTCGCCTATTTTCCAAGGATCTGTATCCCTCTGCTCCCTGCCCATTCATATATCTGTCTAGATACACCTTAAATGATGCTATCGTGCCCGCCTCTACCACCTTCGCTGGCAACGCTTTCCAGGCACCCACCACCGTCTGCGTAAAGAGCTTTCCACACACATCTCCCTTAAACATTTCCTCTCTAACCTTGAAATCGTGACCCCTAGTAATTGAGTCCCCCACTCTGGGAAAAAGCTTCTTGTTATCCCACCTTGTCTATACCTCTCATGGTTTTGTTGACCTCAATCAGGTCCCCCCTCAACCTCCGTCTTTCTGATGTAAATAATCCTAATCTACTCAACCTCTCCTCATAGCTAGCACCCTCCATACCAGGCAACATCCTGGTGAACCTCCTCTGCACCCTCTCCAAAGCATCCACATGCTTTTGGTAATGTGGCGACCAGAACTGTATGCAATATTCCATACGTGGTCGAACTAAAGTCCTATACAACTGTAACATGATGCCAACTCTTCTACTCAATACCCCGTCCGATGAAGGAAAGCATGCCGTATGCCTTCTTGGCCACTCTATCGACCTGCATTGCCACCTTCAGGGCACAATGGATCTGAATACCTAGATCTCCCTGTGCATCAATTTTCCCCAGGGCTTTTCCATTTACCACATAGTTTGCTCTTGAATTGGATCTTCCAAAATGCATTAACTCGCATCTGCCTGGTTGAACTCCATCTGCCATTTCTCCGCCCAACTCTCCAATCTATCTGTATTCTGCTGCATTGTCCGACAGTCCCCTTCACTATCTGCTACTCCACCAATCTTAGTGTCGTCTACAAACTTGCTAATCAGACCATCTATACCTTCCTCCAGATCATTTATGTATATCACAAACAACAGTGGTCCCAGCACAGATCCCTGTGGAACACCACTGGTCACAGTTCTCCATTTTGAGGAACTCCCTTCCACTACAACCCTCTGTCTCCTGTTGCCCAGCCAGTTCTCTATCCATCTAGCTAGTACACCCTGGACCCCATGCGACTTCACTTTCTCCATCAGTCTACCATGGGGAACTTTATCAAACGCCTTACTGAAGTCCATGTATATGACATCTACAGACCTTCCCGCATCTTTCAACTTTGTCACTTCCTCAAAGAATTCTATTAAGTTGGTAAGACATGACCTTCCCTGCACAAAACCATGCTGCCTATCACTGATAAGCCCATTTTCTTCCAAATGTAAATAGATCCTATCCCTCAGTATCTTCTCTAGCAGCTTCCCCACCACCGACGTCAGGCTCACCGGTCTATAATTTCCTGGATTATCCTTGCTACCCTTCTTAAACAAAGGAACAACAAGGATGCGTGTGTGTGTGTGTGTGTGTGTGTGTGTGTTAGAGAGTGTGTGAAAGTGTGAAAGTGTGTGTGTGTCTTTGTGCGTATGCGTGAGAGTGTGTGTGTGTGAGAGAGTGTGTGTGTGCGTGTGTGTGTGAAAGTGTGTGTGTGTCTGTGTGAGAGTGCGTGTGTGTTGGTGCGTGCATGTGTGAGTGTGTGTGTGTGTGTGTGCGCGCATGTGAATGTATGAATATGAGTATTTTCAAAGTTTGTTTCACACCTTATCTCTTCCAAAGGATCAATAGTCATCAGGGCAGTTTCTGAAGTGGAGTTGCTGTAGTCGACAATGTTGGCAACCAATTTACACACAGCATGCTCCTGTAGTAGATAATCTGAGAGTGACCAGCTGGTCTGTTTTTAGCAATGCTGGTTGTGGGATTAGCCAGTTCAGCAGGGAAAGCTGCCTGACTTCTCTTCAAAACAGAGGCCATGAATTTCATGAAAATCTAAGAAGGCAGACAGGACTTCAGTTTAAATGTTCCTTTTTGAATGGTGGCACCTCTCGGTAATGCTACACTCCCTCTGTACTAACCAGGAGAGTCAGCTGAGATCCTAATCTTCCACTCTGAGGAGTCAGGATTTGAATCCACTCCCTTCTGAGTCAGAGGTCTGAGTGCTCCCCACTGAGGCACAAGGACAGGATTAACAGCTACACCTAGACATACCTCACTACTCAATCGGTTCAAGAAAGCAGGACGAAGAGGGACAGGAGCGGGAGTACGCCGTAATAACTCAATAGGGCAGGAGTAGGAGGTGGTATTGTGGAACTATCCCAGCTCTAGGAAGCCACAGGCAAAATGATGAAGGTTCAAATCTCATGACGGCTGCTGGTGAGATTTAAACTCAATTGGCTAACAAATCCATATGCTTCTGAATCTTTTTGATCTGTACATCCTTTGCTTGCTGTGATCTGCCTGCACTGCTCGTAAACAAAGCTTTTCACTGTATTTCGGTGCACGTTACAGTAAAATCAATCAATCAAAATGAGAAATTAGAAGCTACTCTTGGCGAAATAAAGTTGACACCATTGGTGACTCTCATTAACAACCCCATGTGGTTCCCTGAAATCTGCTGTTGTTAGCTGGTCTGGCTTACACGTGACTCCAGACCCACTGTCATTGTGACCGACTCTTAACTGGCCTCTGAAATAGCTGAGCTAGCCATTCAGTTGTATCAACCTCTGCAGAGAAGTCAAGAGAGAACGACCTGACATCAGAAAAGACAAGCAAACTCAACCGTACTAAGCCCTTCCATCTAACATCTCAGATTTGGGAGAGCTGTCTCACAGACTAGTCAAGCAATAGCCTGATATAGTCATACTCACAGAATCATACCTTACAGACAATGTCCCAGACACCACCATCACTGATATATGAGCTTTCCAATTGACTTGGGGGGAGACCAGCACATCCGTGCTAAAGATAAAGGTAAAGCATTTGCAGCAACCTTCAGTCAGAAACATTGAGTGGATGATCCATCTCGGCCTCCTGCAGTGGTCCCCCGCATCACAGATGCCAGTCTTCAGCCAATTCGATTCTCTCCAAGCTATGTCAAGAACCCGCTGGAGACGCTGGATACTGCAAAGGCTACAGGCCCTGACAACGTTCCGGCAACTAGTACTAATGTGTTTGTATGTTTCTGGGACTTTGTCTGTAAGATTTCATGCTGTAAGTGTGACCATATCAGGCTGCTGCTTGGCTAGTCTGTGAGACAGCTCTCCCAATTCCAGGCATCTAAGATATTAGGACAACGGGCTGAGCAGGGTTCAGTTTGCCAGAAATTTCTGATGTCCGTGACTATAGTACATTCATTCTCTCTTGATTTTTCTCCAATGGACCCAAACACTTGTGCTCCAGAACCTATGACTTCCATAGCCAAGCTCTCCCAGTACAAATATAACACACAAAAATATGGAAAATTGCCCAAGTATGTCCTGTACACAAAAAGCAGGACAAATCCAACCCGGCCAATTACCGCCCCATCAGTCTCCTCTCGATCATCAGTAAAGTGATGGAAGGTGTCAGTAACAGTGCTATCAAGCAGCACCTGCTCAGCAATAACCTGCTCAGTGACGCTCAGTTTGGGTTCCGCCAGGGCCACTCAGCTCCTGACCTCATCACAGCCTTGATTCAAACATGGACAAAAGAGCTGAATTCCAGAAGTGAGGTGAGAGTGACAGCCCTTGATATCAAGGCTGCATTTGACCGAGTGCGGCATCAAGGAGCCCTGGCAAAACTGGAATCAACGGGTATCAGGGGGCAAACTTTCCGGGGGTTGGAACAATACCTGACACATAGGAAGATGGTCGTGGTTGTTGAAGGTCAATCATCTCAGCTCCAGGACATCTCTGCAGGAGTTCCTCAGTGTCCTAGACCCAACCATCTTCAGCTGCTTCATCAATGACCTTCCCTCCATCATAAGGTCAGAAGTGGGGATGTTCGCGGATGATTGCTCAATGTTCAGCACCATTCGTGACTCCTCAGATGGTGAAGCAGTCCGTGTTCACATGCAACAAGATCTGGACAATATCCAGGCTTGAGCTGACAAGTGGTAAGTAACTTTCACAGCACACCAATGCCATGCAATAACTATCACCGATAAGAGAAAATTTAACCACCAAGCCTAGACATTTAATGGTGTTACCATCACTGAATTCCCCAATCGGGACGTCATCCTTGGGAATACCATGGACCAGAAATTGAACTGGACTAGCCATATTCATTCTGTGGCTACAAGAGCAGGTCAGAGGCTAGGAATCCTGCAGTGAGCAACCCACCACCCAACCCCCTCAAAACCTGTCCACCATCTACAAGGCACAAGTCAGGAGTATGATGGAATACTCCCCACTTGCCTGGATGGGTGCAGCCCCAACAACACTCAAGAAGTTTGACACCATCCAGGACAAAGCAGCCACTTGATTGGCACCACATCCACAAGCATCCACTCCCTCCATCACCGACGCTCAGTAACAGCAGTGTGTACCATCTACAAGATGCACTGCAGAAATTCACCAAAGATCCTCAGACATCAGCTTCCAAACCCATGACTGCTTTCCTCTGGAACTGTGGTTCCTTAATATGTAGCTCACAATTGACTGGTCAATCGCAAAGTCTCTGACAATTTATTTCACTGACCACACGCATTCCCTCACCACGCGCATGCCGATCATCATGACCTCCAGTTCAGCAGGTTCTGTGGATAGAGAAATCTCTGCAGATTCTGCCAGCTTATTGTACATGAGATAACACAGTGTGGAGCTGGAGGAACACAGCAGGCCAGGCAGCATCAGAGAAGCAGGAAAGCTGACGTTTTGGGTCTGGACCTTTCAGGCTTCGCAGTGGGGTTATAACTCAATCAGAGATAGTGCAGATGCTGGAGTCAGAGATAACACAGTGTGGAGCTGAGGCTTTGCAGTGGGATCCTGACCCAAAACCTCAGCATTCCTGCTCCTCTGATGCTGCCTGGCCTGCTGTGTTCCTCCAGCTCCACACTGTGTTGCCTCTGACTCCAGCTTCTGCAGTTCTTACCATCTCTTATTGTACCATGTCTCAGTTTGGTCCACGTGGACTATTGTTGTGGGGCGCAGTAAACTTTGTGGCGGCAATGCAGACAAATGAGTAAGAAATACACTGGGAACTATTGTGTGAAGCCAGTCTATTACAGCACGAGAAACGGAGAAGGCTATTCAGCCCATCATGTTCTCTGAAAGAGCTGCTCAGTTTGTCTTACATCTCTGCCTGTTCTCTGCAAATCTGCAATGTTTTTCTCCAGCTGCTTGTCTAATAGATCCATGTGGGAGGAAGATACGTTGCAGGGAACGCTGCCAGCCATCACATCCAGAATATGAGGAACATAAGCCAACCAGGGCTCTGAAAACAAATCACAACGACAGAAGCAAGCTCCCGTGGCTCCACACTGGAAAGCAGCCAGAAACATTCAGAGAATGCCTACAGTGTGGAAAGAAACCATTCAAGTCTACAACAACCTTCCATCCTATCCATGTAACCTTGCATTTCCAATGGATAACACACCCAGCCAGCACCACATCGCTGGGCACTATGGGACAATTTAGCATGGCCAACCCACCCACGTTTGGACTGTGTGGGGGGGAAACCAGAACAAACCCACAAGGAAAATGCGCTAACTCCACACAGTTGCCCAAGGGTAGAATCGAACCTGGGTCCCTAGCGCTGCAAGCTAACACTGTTAGCCACTAAACCACCTCATGAAGCAGATACCTAACTGAGCATAACCAGCAGCAAAGGGGCAACACAATCTAGAAAGCTGAAGAAATAATGATGTGTGATGAATGTGGCCCGTTGAAAAAGATAGCAAAACAATTCAACTTCCACCCAGAACGGGAGAATGGATTTCTGTTCACAACTTTAAGAGTGTTTGCCTTGTATGTCACCAAAGTATATGATTGAGTGAAACAGGGAATTTGGAATGACAACTTACAATGACACATAGTGAATTCAATGATAACTTTCCCCTGAACAGAAAAAGGAAGTTGATAAGGTGAAGGTGTTTTGAAAGCTCAACAAATATCTTTCAAAACTAGCAGCAAAAGGCAAGGCCTTCACTGTCACAATGACGCCACCCACAAACTTGAAAAGCAGCACCTCATATTCTGCCTAAGGAGCCTACAGCCCAATGGCCTAAACGTAGAATTCACCAGTTTTAAAATCTCCCCACCCCTGGCTTCATCCCACATCCAACCCTCCCTTTCATCCCCTGACACAACCTGTCCATCCCCTTCCCCACCTATCTGCTCCTCCCACCTCACTGACCAATCCCCACCACTCCCTACCTGCATCCACCTATCACCATCCCACCTTCCCCAGGCCTATATTTATTTCCCAGCTCCCTCCCCCCTCCCTAGACCCTGATGAAGGGTCTAGGACCTAAATGTTGACTCTCTGGCTCCTCTGATGCTGCCTGGCCTGCTGTATTCCTTCAGCTCCACACTCTGTTATCTCAGACTCCAGCATCGGCAGTTCTTGCAATCTCTGCTT
Source organism: Ginglymostoma cirratum (assembly GCA_024137785.1). NCBI lineage: Eukaryota > Metazoa > Chordata > Chondrichthyes > Orectolobiformes > Ginglymostomatidae > Ginglymostoma > Ginglymostoma cirratum. Next base: position 22,869,183 of record JAHRHZ010000053.1, read on the forward strand.
TCACTGAAAACTCATTTCACGTTTGTTACCTTTTGGAAAAATACAATAGATCATTTACAGATGGTGGAGTAATTAATGAAGCGATGATTGTTGGCCACTTCAAGGACTTTACAAACAAAGGAGAAATAATAATGACAATCCAGAACATGTCACTTGGTGGTTCCACAGAAGCTAGATCTCTTTCAGCAACTACGGCAGGACCTGAAGGGCTATGAATGTTTCTCACAGCTATGAAGCCGATGAGATGACTGACACAAACCAACTGATTGCTTTGTGCCCGTGTTTTTTTAAGAACATAACAATTAAACCAGATCTTCTCACCCTTTGGCCCTTAAAGAGAGAACAAAGGAGAGGATAGCTCCAACAAATCCAGAAGATACACGATCAAGAAAAACATTCCAGTCAAGAAATTGGTTTTCATCACGACTGATGTTTCAGCAGCAAGCATCAGTGGGTAAAGCTGTTCTTTTTTACCTCATGCGATGGAAGTTGTAAAGGTTATTAACTCGATTCCAGCAACAGCCCTTCAGCTCCGATTGTTGAGGCCCTTATTCGAGAAACTCAATGCTACCTACAGAGAACTCATCCTCCATACCAATGAGTTGTGGTTAGGTCAAGGAATGGTCCTGAAAAGATTTTTAAATCTCAATCCTGAAATTCCTAAATCAAGGAATGAAGCATGTAGTGAGATGTCAAAGTGTGGTTGCTCATAGAGTCATACAGCACTTAAACAGGCCGCTTGGCCCAACTCATCCATGCTTACTTCAGGTTTCCTAAATTAATCTAGTTCTATTTGCCAGCATTTGGCCCATATCCCTCTAAACCCTTCCTATTCATGTACCCATCCAGATGCCTTTTAAACGTTGTAATTGTACCAGCCTCCACCACTTCCTCTGCCAGCTCATTGCTTACACACATCACTCTCTGTGTGGAAAAGTTATCCCTTAGGTCCCTTTTATATTTTTCCCCTCTCACCTTAAACCTATGCCCTCTAGTTTTGGACTCCCCTACCTTGGGGAAAAGACTTTGGCTAAACACCTTATCCATGCCCCTCATGATTTGATAAACCTCTATAAGGTCACCCCTCAGCCTCTGATGCTCCAGGGAAAAAATCTATAGGGAAATGTTGGGGACTTAACAACCAAGGACCAGTGTTGTGGATGCGTTTAAACTGAAACAGGGTCTGTGATCCTCTTAATTAAAACATAAAACACTACAACACAGAGATGATATTCAAAAAAACTCTGAAGACAAAGATAATGGAACTGAGCAGAAGTCAATTCAATAGGTGATTTTAGGAATTATATATCATGGAACAATTGTCATATTTGTCTCAAATCCTTTGGGTAGACATTTGGGGGGAGGGCGCTGGCTACAACCAGGAGTTTGTTTACAAAGCGTGGAGTTAGCTTGATCCAAAGAGGTGCTGGCCTAGTGATCTTATCACTAGACAGTTAATATAGAGATCCACGTAATGTTCTGGGTTTGAATCCTGCCACAGTAGGGTTTAAGTTCAACTTTTTTAAAAAAATCTGGAATTAAGGTCGATTGTTGGGGGAAAGCCTATCTGGTTCACAAATGCCTTTTAGGGAAGGAAACTGCCATCCTTACCTGGTCTGGCCTACGTGTGACTCCAGACCCACAGCAATGTGGTTGACACTTAAATGCCCTCTGGCCAATTAGGGATTGGCAATAAATGCTGCCTGGCCAATGATGCCCTCATCCCATGTATGAAGTTAAAAAAAACTTATTACTGAGACTAATTTTATATTGCAGACCAAATATGTCTCCTAAAGCCATCAATACATCACCGAGGGAGGCGATGGCCTCGTGGTATATTTGCTGGGCTGTTAATCCAGAGACCCAGATAATGTTCTTGGGACTTGGGTTTGAATCCTGTCACAGCAGGTTGTGGAAGTTTAATTCAATTTTTTAAAAAATTTGTCTTATGTGTCTAATGATGGCCATCAATCTGTTGCCAATTGTCAGAAAAAAACCATCTGGCTCACTAATGTCCTTTAGGGAAGGAAACTGCCGTCCTTACCTGGCCTGGCCTACATGTGACTCCAGACCCCCCAGCAACGTGGTTGACTCTTAACTGCCCTGTGGCCAATTAGGGATGGGCAATAAATGCTGGCCTGGCCAGTGATGCCCTCATCCTGTGAATGAATAAAAAATAAATGACTGTACAAGACGATATTGAACCGGAAGTCAGATCAAAGTTGTCTTTGGAGACTCATAAAAAGAGAAAAAATATTGAACCCTATTTTCTTGTGCTTTTAAAATGAAAGCTTACTTTGGCAACACATCCCTCTGTGTGACAGTATCTCCCAACTGAATATAATTAAATCCAAGTGGTACACCCTTTGAGCTGATAACCATCCTGATGGACTGTCTACAACTAACTGCCTCAAACTCCATCCCGAACATCAAGGCAATGACAGATAATATAGAATAAACAGATGTCACACTTAGACTAGTGAGAAGAAGACAAAAGTATATGCGAATAATTATTTGTACTTAGTTTTAGACTTATGTAGCATTAAAAAACATTAAAAATCTTCTAAGGATGCCTACCCTGAAGAAGTTACCCTCCTCCCTCCAGAGGAACCTCATGGGATCTCTCTCCCACTGCAACTCTCTCATAATCTCTTCTGCCTTGAAACTGCTCGACCACATCCTGAAGCAGCCCAGGTACTACTGCCACATCACCTTTCTTAGTACCTGCCTACGGAACCAGATCATCCCCAATGGACTACAATCCACATTCAAGCCTTCCCAATTTGGCCCCAGCCATGACAATAAGATTTCTGATGAAGGGTCTAGGCCCGAAACGTCAAGTTTTCCTGCTCCTATGATGCTGCTTGGCCTGCTGTGTTCATCCAGCCCCACACCTTGTTATCTTAACAAACAAAGTGCTATTTTGTATTTTCTTTGGCTATACCATGTGTTGCATTTCAATTCAGAAAGTGATAAAGGTTGGAGACCACTGACCTAGAAGGACGGGATACCTATGATGACCACCCCTTGCAAGCTCCCCTCCGAGCCACTCACCACCCTGACTTGGAAATATTTTTTCACTGCTGCTGGGCCAAAATCCCGGAATTCCCTCCCTAAGGGCATTGTGGGTCAACCTACAGCATGTGGACTGCAGTGGTTCAAGAAGGCGGCTCACCTCCACCTTCTCAAGGGGGCAACTAGGGATGGGCAAGAAATGCTGGTCCACCTAGCCCCACATGAATGAGTTGAAAAGACATCATCACAGCTGACCTCTGAGTTCAACTCCCTTTCCCACTCGCTGCCCATATCTGCAAGAGATTAAAAATGTGCCCGTGCCAGCTATTCAACAGTGAAGAATCCACACCATAATCGCAATGATTCACAAACCATTGACTGAAGAAATTTCACCTCATCTCAGACCTAAATGATCAGCTCGACACTGGATCATCAACCACTGTAGATGACCGACAGGTCAGAGCAGATCAAAGGGGTGCCCTTCGTTGATTTAATTGCCCTTTTGTGGTGTTTATCACACGGTGTGTCTTTGGGAACAGCCCACCAGCCACGTTTATCCTGCATCATGTTAGCTACTTGGAACGATTCTTGAAAGGAGCCAGGATATCTTTTCCCAGACCTTCTCAGCAAAAGGTGCGCTCTGAATGGAAAAGGGTGACTATCTCGTTCCCACCCGAAGGACAGGGTGTGGTGGTCCTTACACCGTGGGGAGGCACAAGGTGAGCCCCCAGCATACCACCAGCCAGGGCGTGTCCTTGTTTGAAAGTTCTGGTGGTGAGGCTTTCTCCTTGATTGTGTTGGGGATCCAACATCTCCTCCAACTGTAGGGCTGTGTTATGATGTCTAATTGATCTGTCAAATGAGCTTTAATGTGCAAATATGTGACACAAAATCCGAGTAATAAAGCATCCCATGGACCAGAGCAATCCTTCATAACAGAAAGGAATCCTGGAAATATAAGATTGTTACAGTGCAGGAGAACTCAGCCCACCGTGCCTGCGTGGTTCTATTCCCTAGGACCAACCACCTGCCTTTTTCCTATATCCCTGCTCATCATTTTTATCCAAATAACCATCTAATGTCCCTTTTGAATGCCTCAATTGAACCTGCCCCCACCATATTCCCAGGCAGTGCATTCTACATCTTGACTACTCGCTGGGTGAGAAAGGTTTATTTCTCTCATCACCCATTTGCACCTAAGAAGGGTCCAGACCTGAAACATCAGCCTTCCTGCTCCTCTGATGCTGCCTGGCCTGCTGTGTTCATCCAGCTCCACACCTTGTTACCTCACTTTAAACTTATGTGCTCTCGTTCTTCTCTCCCCTGGTCTAGTCCCTGCCCGTGTCCATCCGCCATTCCTCGGATGTTTTACGCCAGTTTTGGAATTTCCAGTTTGTGGGTTCCAGCCGCCTCCTCTTCACCAGGGACATGCAATCCCTTTACCCGTACATCCCCCAACAGGATGGTCTCAGGGCTCTCCTCTTCTTCCCAGGAAAAAGGCCTGAACCGTCCCCACCCACCACCAACCTCCTCTGCTCAGCCGAGCTCATCCTCACCCTCAACAATTTCTTTTAGCTCCTCTCATTTTCTTCAGGTCAATGGGGTGACCCCAGTTATGCCTGTCTCTTTCTGGGGGTATGTGGAACATTCCTTGTTCCAGTCCTATTCAGGACCCTCCCCACACTCTTTCTCCGATATATTGATGAGATTACTGGTGCTGCTTCCCTCTCTTGTCTAGAATTGGTAAAGTTTATCAGTTTTGCTTCCAATTTGCACCTTTCTTTCACATTTACCTGGTCTATCTCTGACCCCTCCCTTCCCTTCCTCAACATTTCTGTTCCCATTTCTGGAGATAGACTGGCCATTAATATCCATTACAAACCCACCGACTCCCACAGCTATCTGAACTATACATACTCACACCCTGCTTCCTGTAATAACTCTATTTCATTCTCCAAGTTCCTCTGTCTCCGTTGCATCTGTTCTGATGATGCCAGCTTCAACAAGGGAGTGTCCAAAATGTCTACCTTCTTCCTCAACTGAGGATTCCTCAGCACTGTTGTTGATGGAGCCCTCAACCAGGTCTGACCCATCTCCCACACTTCTGCCTTCACCCCTTCTCTTCCCTCCCACAACAGCAATAGGGTCCCCCTTGTCCTTACCTACCATCCCACCAGCATCCACATCCAGAAGATCATCAGACGCCATTTCCGCCACCTCCAGCGAGATGCTACCAACAGACACATATTCCCCTCCCCTCCCTTGTCCGCCTTCCGCAGGGACTGTTCCCTCCGTGATACCCTGGTCCACACTTCCTTCACCCCATACACCTCCAAAACAGCCCTACGGCACCTTCCCCTGTAACCAGCAAAGGTGCAACGCCTGCGCAATTACCTCCTCCTTCCCCAGTATCCAAGGGCCCAAACATACCTTCCAGGTGAAGCAACACTTCATCTGCATTTCCAAGAATCTGGTCTACTGCTTTCGCTGCTCACAATGTGGTCTCCTCTACACTGGGGAAGCAAAGTGTAGCCTTGGCGACCGCTTCGCAGAACATCTATGTGCTGCTCGCAAAAAAGACCCTGAACTACCTGTTGCCTGCCACTTCAATGCACCATCCTGCTGCCTGGCCAACATCTCTGTCTCTGGCTTGCTGCAGTGTTCCAGCAAAGCTCAGCACAAGTTAGAACAACAACACCTCATTTTTCCAGAAGGGTTTAGGCCCGAAACGTCAAGTTTTCCTGCTCCTATGATGCTGCTTGACCTGCTGTGTTCATCCAGCCCCATGCTTGTTAACACCTCATTTTTCGCCTGGGGACCGTGCAGCCCTCCGGACTCAATATTAAGTTCAACAATTTTAGGGCTTGAGGCACTTTAACCCATGTCCTTTCTCCACCCCTACACACCAGGCCTTGTGACCCATATTTGGCCACTAATTGTCCCCATTAGCAGCTATTTATCCTCCCAGGCTGACCATTGTCCTTCCTTTTGTCTGTCCAACTGTTCTCTCTCTTTGGGTTCAATCCCCACCTATTGTTTACTCCTTCCCTTCCCTCACTCTATCTTCTGCATAAAAACACACAACGCAGAATCACTGAGCAGAGGCTGATAGCCAAGTTCCGTACCCATGACGACGGCCTCAACAGTGATCTTGGGTTCATGTCACACTACATATGACACCCCCACACTGTTCTGTATCGTAAAACCTTCCTTACTGTCCTGTTTTGACACCATTACCTTGATAACTTGTTTTGGTCTCTCTACATTAATCAGTTTGTACAGTTTTGGATTCCTTGTTATTTTGGTTAGACCCTCAGCAAGCGACTGTTATGCCTTTTTGAGAAGACTTGTAATTTTGGGCTGTGGATGAGGTTGTTGATTAGTTCACTGAGCTGGTAGGTTGGTTTGCAGACCATTTGTCACCATACTCGGTAACATCATCAGTGCTCCTCTGATGGAGCATTGATGGTCTCTCCCCGTTTGTTATTTACGTGGGTTCGGTCTGATGTGGTGGGTGGGCTCATTTCCCATCCTGCTTCGTAGTGGGTAGTATATGGTGATCTACTTCCGCAGGTTTGTTGATGGAGTTCTGGACTGTGTACCAGGCCTCGAGGAAATCCCATGCGTATCTTTGGCTGGCGTGTCCTAGGGTGGTTACTTTGTCCCAGTTGATATTTTATTGACAAGGTAACCATCCTAGGGCACGCCAACCAAAGACACACACGGGATTTCTTTGAGGCCTGGTACTCAACTTGGAACTCCATCAACAAACCTGTGGAATTAGACCCCATATACCACCCACTACGAAGCAGAAAGGGGAATGAGCCCACCCACCACATCAGACCGAACCCACATAAGTAACAAATGGGGAGAGACCATCAATGCTTCATCAGAGGCGCACTGATGATGTTAGCTAGTATGGTGACAAATGGTCTGCAAACCAACCTACCAGCTCGGTGAACGAATCAACAACCTCACTTTTATACCTACAATGTTATTCCAGCCATTTGGTTTGTCTCCTGCACCACCTTATTTTTTATTTTTTTGTAATTATCTCTCTGTCTCAATTAATCAGATTTTAGGTCATCCCTTCACTTGTTATTCAGCTGTTGACACTTTACTCGCACCATTTGACACTTTTGATCATCTACAGCACCGCTCACACCATTTGTATCATCTTTTGATATCTCTGCCCTTGATCTCTCTGCCTATAAATTCAGTCAGTGTGCTCCTCTCACGCTTCACTGGATGATGGGGCTGTTCTCCAAAAGCTTATAATTTCAAATAAACCTGTTGGACTACAACCTGGTGTCATGTGACTTCTAACTTTGCCCACCCCAGTCCCACACTGGCACCTCCATATCATGCATAAAAACTGATGTTTTCCCAGCGACCATCAGTTCTGAGGAAGGGTAACTGGACCCGAAACGTTAACTCTGATTTCTCTTCACAGATGCAGCCAGTCCTACTGAGCTTTTCCAGCAATTTCTGTTTTTGATTTCTCTCATTCTTGCTCATTTTACAAGTTGGAAAACCTTCTCCCTATCTACTCTGTCCAGCCAGTTCACAATTTTGAAAGGCTCAATCAAATCTTCTCTCAGCCTTCTTCTCTCCAGGGAGAACTGTCCCAATGACGTCAGTCTATCTTCATCACTGAAGTTCCTCATCCCTGGAATCATTCTTTTAAACCTCTTCTGCACTCTCTCCAATGTGTTCACATCCTTCCTATATTGTGACATTTTCCCCATAATGTGGTACCCACAACTGTACACGATATTCCAGCAGAGGTCTAACAAGCTCTTGTAAAAGTTCAACATCATCTCCCTGCTCTTATATTCTATGGGGTACTGAATGAGGAAGACAACTTACCCCTCGTAGTTTATACCAAAGAAAGAAATTATAGTTTGCCCTCCTGACTGTGTTCGGCAAATCTCTGCCCGATCACTTATATCCTTCTATTTGCGTAACAGGTTCAAAATTATCAACATTATCAATTACTGAGAAAATATAACCAGACATTTTATAGACATGCTACAATCCACATTTGTCAAAAATACTTGTCCAAAGCTAAAAAATCCTCTCATTAATATTTACTCACATCTGTTTCACATGTTCAATTCTTAGCCACAAATTCCAAAGTTTCTCTTACTGCCCTTCTGTTTATTGGGCTCGGTTTTCTCTCATCTCAACTTACTTTTATTTCTTTTGGCAGCCAAGATTGCTCCTTGGGTCTCTCTGTCTCTCCCTTGTACTTTTATTGTTGAGAGAGTGTTGGAAACAGAAGAAGTAAAATGAGAAGAAAACCGAGGAGAAGCCGGAAAATGGAGAGGAGTGGAAAGAAGGGATAAAGAGGAAATGATTCTCCCAGAATCCATATTCTTGACTTTTATTTTAAAGGTGTTTGTTCCTCAGGCAAACTTGATTGATTCTCCGTTCCAGGTCAAATTCACGAGAATGGATAAGGAACTTCACTTGTGCCGATAGATTGGGAAAGTTGGGATTGTTCTCCTTGGAGAGGAGAAGGTTGAGTGAAGCTCTGGTCGAGGTTGTAAGGGGTCTGGACAGCGTAGGTCAGGAACAACTGTTCCCACCAGTGAAAGGACCCAGAAAAAGGGGACAAAGATTTAAGGTGACTGACAAGAGACACGATGGTGACACAAGGAGTAACCTTTTCACCCAATGAGTATTCAGGAGCTCCAATGGATTGTTTGAGTTTGTGATGGAGGCAGGTTCAATAGAGGCATTCAAGGGGGAATTGGATTAATATCCAAAAAGGAAGAATGTGCAGGGTTATGGGAAGAACGAATTGGTTCCACTGTGAGCCAACACTGATACTATGGGCTGATTGGCCATCAGTTCATTGGAACCATTCTGTGGGATTCCATGCAGTTGGGTCTTTGCCCATTTTCATGTTTCACCGAGATCGTTTTTGAAGTCTACATGGTTTGCTCAGTTACTTCAGGTTGCAGTTGCATTCAAGTAGTTCCCATTCCTGAGGAACAAGGCGAGAGCAGTGTGCGTCTTAATGCAGTGAAACCTCTCAAAATGCTTCACTGAAGCAATGACAAGAAAAATTTGTTGCACAGCCACATGGGAAGACACAGGGTCACAGACGAGAAGCTTGGTCAAAGAGGTAGATTTGAGCAGGAAAAAGAGGCAGAGGGAGTTTTACCAGGGAAAGTTCAGAGGTTAGTGACCAGTCAGCTATCGGCAGGGCTGCTGGAAAACCAGAGGTATGCAACATGCCAGAATTGGAGGGGTGCAGAGATCTTGAAAGATTTCAGGGCTAGAAGAGGTTTCGGAGATAAGGAGGGGCAAAGCTGGAGGGAGATTTGCAAACAAGGGTGATCATTTTAAAATCAAATCCTTCCTGGAGCAGAATCCAAATATAACTCAGTAAGCTCAGAGTGTGCACTAAAGGAACTTGGGCCGAGTTAGAATCCAGAGTTTACAATGCGATGGAAAGAGTGTTTGTTACAGGTATGGCTCCACTTAAAATTATTCCTAGTGACTATCCCCTTCATGCATATGTTTGATGGAAACACATAAATCTTCACATATTGTATAGTAGATAAATATGTCACCTTGCTTCAGTACTAACTTCACTGCTCCAAATTCCATTTCTCTCTCACTTGTAAACCAGCATAAACATATGTGATAGTCTGAATATCTGCTCCTTCGTGGTTAATGCTATTACTGCACTCAGATCTCTGGGATCTGTGCGTGTCAGCAAGATCTTCATTGCTGACTGCTGGAGCTACTGACTAGAACACAGCTCTGACAATAAAACATTGCATTAGGAATAATGCATCGCATCGTAGTCAGTGCTTGTACTGTAAAAGCCAATTTATTATCGCCAATTTTGCATTACAGTCGTAGAATCCTAGAATGGTTATATTGAAACTAGCAACAGGAGTAGGCTATTCTGTCTTCAGGCCTACTCTACCATTCAACATGATCATGACCAGTTTTTGAATGTTACAGAGCAGCAGGAGGCCATTTGGCCCATTGTCTCTGTACTGCCTCTCCTACAGAGTGAGTTTCCCACGCTGATTTTTACCCTGTAGCCCTGCAAGTTCTTTTTCTTGTCAGACAATTATTCAAGTCCTGTCTGATTGCTATTCTCAAACCAGTCTCCACATCGTCAGGCAGCGTGTTCCCCATACTAACTACTCGCAACTCATAAAGGTTTCTCCTCCCACCACAGTTGCTTCTCTAGTCAATCGTCTTAAATCTGTGTCATTTGGAAACCTGGCCCTTTGACCAGTAGGAACCACATCTCTCCCTAACCTGTCCAGAGGCCCCTTGTGATTTTTAGATCTCTGTCAAAGCTCCTCTCAACATTTTCTTCTCCAAGGGAGACATTCCCAGCTTCTCTAATCTGTCTCCATAAAAGAAGTCCTTCATCCTGATAATCTTTCTCATGAATCTATTCTGCTCCAGAGTCTTTATATCCTCCCTAAAGGTCCAGAATTGGACACAGGCCTCCTTTGGAGAGCCGAGCAAGGGTCTTACAAAGGTCCAGTGTTCCAATATGATCTATATATGGACATGAGTGTTGGTTTGCAATGTAGCGTCATGGCAACAGTGTTGGCTCAAATCCCATTACCAGCTGAGGTGACCATAAAGGCCTTTCCTTCTCAACGTCTCCCCTCACCTGAGGTATGGTGCCCTTCAGCATACATCACCTCCAGTCATCTTTTTCCAATGAGAGAGCAGCCCTATAGTAAGACTGTGGCGACACAACGACATATCTGGAGGTAAATTAAGAACAGAAGTCTTGCTACTTGGTATTTAATCCATGGTGTGCACCAAGGAGCGAATATATGCTTTATTGGTGCATTTCTCACCATCAATTTCACAGCAACAGTTTTCACATTTTCATAGAGTGAACTCTATACACAAACCCCTCTAGGCACAAAAGGATGCTCGTATGCCTTTCATTTTTGTCCCACTGCCTACAATTTAGACTCACTGCATCTGCATGAAACAATTCTGAATTGAATACGGAGTTGGGACTTTGCAATGGAGCTGTACCATTGGATTGCCCTGCCTTGTAGCTCCAATGAGAAGGATATGGATATTGGTGCAGAGTGACTGCTCCACCACCACACATGAAGAAACTGAGCTGCTCCCTGGAAGAGTCAGCTGACCCAGCTCCTGAGGTTACCAAAGAAGCTGGTCAAGATGGGAAATGTGTTTGAGAAATTTGACACCTCCCAATCCTTGCCATCTGCTCTAAACCCTGCAGCAAAGCCTCACATGACTCATTGTAGACAGTGAATGGGAGACATCAAGTAAAGAGACCACATCAGGGATTACACCAGTCTTCCACTCGAGGATAAAGGATCATGGAAATGTTTATAACTTACAGCACTGGACCACATGCCTGCAAACTTTCTGTTTAAAATTCATTCATGTAAGTGTCACTGGCTGGACTAGCATTCATTGCCCATCCCTAATTGCCCAGAGGGCAGTTCAGAGTCAACCACATTGCTGTGGGTCTGGAGTCACATGTAGGCCAGACCGGCTAAACACAGCAGATTGTCTTCCCTAAAGAACATTAGTGAACCAGATGAGTTTTTCCAACAATAATTGACAGTACGCACATGTTCACCACTGGCCCAGCTTTTATAATATTTAAAATGTAAAAGTAATTTATTTTTCAGTTGCCAAATGAAGAGACCTTGGAGTGCAGGTGCCTAGTTCCTTGAAAGTGGAGTTGCAGGTGGACAGGATGGTGAAGGCGGTATTTGATACGCTCGCCTTTATTGGTTAGTGCATTGAGGAAAGGAGTTGGGAGGTCATGTTGCAGCTGTACAGAACATTGGTCAGACCACTTTTGCATTCAGTTCTGGTCCCCTTGTTATAGGAAAGATGTTGTGAAACTTGAAAGGGTTCAGAAATGATTTGCAAGGATGTTGCCAGGGTTGGAGGGTTTAAGCTAGGAGGAGAGGCTGAATGGGCTGGGCGTATTTTCCCTGGAGAGTCAGAGGCTGAGGGGTGACCTTATAGAGGTTTATAAAATCATAAGGAACATGGATGGGGTGAATAGCCAAGGTCTTTTTCCCAGCGTGGGGAAGTCCAAAACTACAGGACATAGGTTTAAGGTGAGAGGGGAAGGATTTAAAAAGGATCTAAGGGGCAACTTTTTCACACAGAGGGTGGTGCGTGTATGGAATGAGCTGCCAGAGGAAGTGGTGGAGGCTGGTACAATTACAACATTTAAAAGGCATCTGGATGGGTACATGAAAAGAAAGGGTTTAGAGGGATATGGACCAAGTGCTGGCAAATGGGACTAGATTTATTTAGGATATCTGGTTGGCATGGACGAGTTGGACCAAAGGATCTGTTTCAGTGCTGTACATCTCTATGACTGTACGGCTCTATTTTTAAGTTGAATACAAATTTCACCATCTGCTTCAATGGGAATCAAATTCAGCGTTTTTAGTTTATTTTAATTTACAAAAATTTTAAATTAATTTTTTCTCATTTTTAAGTTGAATACAAATTTCACCATCTGCTCTGATGGGAATTGAACCCGTGTCCTCATGTATACAAGAGCCTCCCTTGTTAGACTTCAGAAACGGCATCTGGATGGGTATTTGGACAGGAAGGCTTTAGACGGGTTTGCGCCAGATGCCAGCAAATGGGACTAGATTAATTTAAGATAACTGGTCAGCATGGAAGAGCTGGACCAAAGGGTCTGTATCTATGCCGTATATCTCTATGACTCTAAGTACATCATTGGCTATATAAAGACACTTCAGGGTTCCCAAGACCATGAAAGATGATGTATAAATTCATGCAGTTTTTCCTTTGTTGTCCTCCCTCCCCTACTGTCCACAAATGTTCTCTCCTTTCAATCCACGCTTGCCCATCCTCACTGTTACATTTATCTTAAACCTCTCCAGCCCCACAAAGTCTTTGTCTGCACTCGTAGTCCCTCATTCAGCTTCCACGAGCTAACTGCAGAATCCTCACAGCTGGTCAGACCTGACAGTCAGATCAATTGGAGGGCAGTGGGCAAATGAGGAAGAGGGTCAGACAGATGTATTTGCAAACTGCAGACGATAATCAATAGCTTGCAGGCACTTGGGAAGCTGTAATCCTATTTTCTGGTTTACAAACCCTTAGATCAGGCAATTTATCTTGCACGTTTTCCAGTCTCATTGTTTGCGATCAAACAATGCATTCCAGTTCATCGCTCTGAGGTTTACAAAATGGGTGCAGAGACTTGGGTTGTTAAAGTTGGAATGGTAAACCGTAATGATTGGATGTTACCATAGTGTTTTGTAGGGGAAACAAAACATGTGTTCATGGTCTGTGTTCATACAAGACAGCTGTCATTAAAATGATCGCTTGAAATATTAGATGGAAAGTGGAGGACGTGAAAGCAGAGGAGAGGACATTGTCAATAGGAGTGAGATTACACCGTTCTCCCCCTTCAGCTTCCCCTTAAAAAGATCATGGCTGATCTTATGGTAATCACCGACTCTACTTTCTTGTCCCTGACTCCCTTGTCACGTCAAAACCCGCCAATAAGTGGCTGAAATTTTTAATCAGTCAGAAAATTGAGGGTTATGGGGAAAAAGGAAGAAGAAGATTATCAGAGATGGTAGGAACTGCAGATGCTGGAGTTCAAGATAACGAGGTGTAGAGCTGGATGAACGCAGCAGGCCGAGCAACATCAGATCAGCCACGAATTCACTGAATGATCCCGTTCACTTGATGGGCTGAACGGCCTGCTTCTGCTCCTATGCCTTATGGTGCTACAAAGGGACTGGCTAGCTCAGTTGGCTGTAAGCCTGGTTTCCAAGGTGGAGTGATACCAACAGTGTGTGTTCCATTCCTGCACAGGCTGAGGTTACCATGAAGGACTCTGTTTCTCAATCTCTCCCCTCCCCTGAGGCATGGTGACCCACAGCTTAAACCACCACCAGTTGTCTCTCTCCATTGAGACAGCAGGACTATAGTGACTTTCTTTTTAATTGAGCAACAAATTAGATCTGTTATCCCTCTTCCCATGTGCTCCTGGCCGGCTTCCTACTTTCTGCTATCTGTAAGCTTTGAATTGCCTTGATTTACTATTGTCACATGTACTGAGATACAGTGAAAAGTATTGTTTTGTGTGCTAATCAGACAAACCATACCTTACATAAGTCCATCAGGGTAATAGAACAGAATGCAGAATGTTGTGTTACCGCATTACAGGAAGGTGCAGAGAAAGATCAAATCTAATAAAAGACGGGTCCATTCATAAATTCGATTACAGCGGGGAAGAAGCTGTTCTTAAATCTGTCGGTACTTGTTTTCAAACTTTCGTATCTTCTGCCTGACCGAAGAGGGTGGAAAAGAGTATAACCAGGGTGGGAGAGATCTTTGATGATGTTGGTTGCTTTCCCGAGGCAGTGAGAATTGTAGATGGGGTCAATGGGAGGAAGGCTGGTTTGTGTAAAATCATCCAGAACTGTGCTACCCCATGTTCATTACTTACAGCCTTGCTCACCCCTTCGCTCACTGACCTACACACAGACTCCCAACCACAACTTGATTTCAAAGTTTTCATCCTTGCTTTCACATCTCTCCTGGCCTCACCTAATATTCTTCTCCAGCCCTACAACCCTCCAGGCACACTTGAGGCCCTTGAATTCCAGCCTCATGAGGATCTTGGAATTTAGTTGCTCCACCATCAGCCTTTAAGCCTCTAAACTCCATAATTCCCTCCTCAAATCTCTCTGCCTCTCTATCTTACCTTCCTCTTTAAAGACACCTCTTCAGCCTTTGGTCTTCAGCTCAATACCTCTTCATTAAAAATCACAGCCTTGTTACCGCATGGAAGGAGGTCCTTCGTCCTATCAGGCCTGTTCTAGCTCATCTAGCGCCTGTTCTTCTGAGTGCCATTCCCCTGCCCTCTCCCTACACCCCTACAGCCTTTTTCTGTTTCAATTAATAATTGTAAAAGCTTGGATTGAACGCACTCTCAAGGGGTATATTCCAGACTCATTGTGTGGAAATAAGAACATAAAATCCAGGGTCAGGAGGAAGCCATTCAGCCCCTCGAGACTGCTCTACCATTTAATACAATCTTGGTTGATCTCACCTCAGCCTCAGCTCCACTTTCCTGCTGGCTCTCCGTAACCTTTTAACCCATTACTAATTAAAAATCTATCTCCTTTATAAATTTACTCAGCGTCCCAGCATCCCACTGCGTTCTGGGGTAGTGAATTCCACAGTTTGAGAGAAGTAATTCCTCTGTTTTAAATCTACCCCTCTTATCCTAAAACTATGACCTCTTGTTCTAGTTTCCCCCCCATACGAGAAAACATTCTCTCTACGTCTACTTTGTCAACCCCCTTTCGCATCTTATATACCTCAATTAAATCTCCTCTCATTCTTCGAAACTCCAGAGTATAGGCCTAAACAGTTCAAACTATCTTCTTTAGCCTTTTATCTCTGGAATCGATCTGGTGAATCTCTTCCGAACGTCTTCACCTCAAGACGAAATGGATCTCCTCGCATCGCCATTGCTTCTTTTGTCAATTATTAAGAAAGGTGGTAAGGAAAAGCCAGGGAGCTGTAGATCAGTGAGCCTGACATTGGTGGTGGGCAATTTGTTGGACGGAATCCTTGGGACAGGATTTACATGTATTCGGAAAGGCAAGGACTGATTAGAGATAGTCAACATGGCTTTGTGTGTGGGAAATCATGTCTCACAAACTTGATTGAGTTTTTTACCTAGAAGTAACTAGGAAGATTGATGAGGACAGTGCAGTGGATGTGATGTATATAGACCTCAGTAAAGAATTCAACAAGGTTCCTCATGGCAGACTGGTTAGCAAGTTTAGGTTACACAGAATAAAGGGAGAACTAACTATTTGGTTACAGAATTGCTTGAAGATAATGGTGGTGGAGAATTGCTTTTCAGACTGTGACCAACGGTGTGCCACAAGGATCGGTGCTGGGTCCGTTGCTTTTCGTCATTTATATAAATCATTTGGATGTGAACACAGGAGGTATGGTTAGTAAGTTTGCAGATGGCATCAAAATTGGAGGGGTAGTGGACAGTGAAGTAGGTTACCTCAGAGTACAATGGGGTTTGATCAGATAGGTCATTGGGCAGAGGAGTGGCAGATGGAGGTGCTGCATATTGGAAAGGCAAATTAAGACAGGACTTATACACTAATGGTAAAGTCTCGGGAAATGTTACTGAACAAAGAGACCTTGGAGTGCAGGTTCATAGTTCCTTGAAAGTGGAGTCGTAGGTAGATAAGATAGTGAAGAAGGCGTTTGGTACGCTTGCCTTTATCGGTCAGTGCATTGAGTATAGGAGTTGGCAGGTCATGTAGCAGCTGTACAGGCCACTTTTGGAATACTGTGTGCAATTCTGGTCTCACCTCTATAGGATGGATGTTGTGAAACTTGAAAGGATTCAGAAAAGATTTACAAGGATGTTGCCAGGGTTGGGGGGTTTGAGCTACAGGGAGAGGCTGAATAGTCTGGGGCTATTTTCCCTGGAGCGTCAGAGGCTGAGGGGTGACCTTATAGAGGTTTATAAAATCATGAAGGACATGGATAGGGTAAATAGGCAAGGTCTTTCCCCTGGCCTGGGGGAGTCCAAAACTATAGGGCACAGGTTTAAGGTGAGAGGGAAAAGATTTAAAACGGGCTTAAGGGGCAACTTTTTCCTGCAAAGGGTGGTGCATGTATGGAATAAGCTGCCAGAGGAAGCTGTGGAGGCTGGTACAATTACTGTACAACATGTAAAAGTCATCTGGATGCGTACTTGAATGGGAAGATTTTAGAGGGATATGGGCCAAACACTGGCAAATGGGATTGGATTAATTTAGGATATCTGGTCGGCATGGATGAATTGGATCAAAGGGGTCTGTTTCCATGTTGTATATGTCTATGACTCCATGACTTTATTTTAAACTGTGCCTGTCGATCCTTGATAACAAGATGTAGAGCTGGATGAACACAGCAGGCCAAGCAGCATCACAGGAGCAGGAGAGCTTCTTGGTGCAGCTTGGCCTGCTGTGTTCATGCAGCTCTACACCTTGTTATCTCAGATTCTCTAGCATCTGCAGATCCTACTATCCCTGTCAATCCTCATAGTTTCTAATACTGGAGACAGTTTCTCCCTGTTTACCCTGTTCCAGATCCTTATGATTTTGAATACCTTTATTCAATCTGCTCTCATCCTTGTTTTCTGCATGGAAGACTGCCCCAAGGTCTTCAATCTACCAATTCTTCATCATAAATTTTCGAATCTTTGTTGCACTCACTCTAATGCCTTCATATCCATCGCTCAATCTAATGTCTTCGTATCCTTTTTAAGTATCGCACCCAAAACGGCACACAATGCTTTATGTGAGGGCTAACTAGTGTTTTTATAAAATATGGCTTCATGTAAGTTGCATTGGGTGTTTTATTGTTTCAAAGAAGTAATATAAACATAATTTCTCTCAAAGAGTGGGGGTGAATCTGTGGAATTTACTACGCCAGAGTGCGGCAGGTATCAGAACACAGTGTAAATTTAAGGATGAGATCGGGAGATTTTTAATGAGTGATGTGTTGGAGGGTTATGGCGAGGGGGCAGGAAAGTAGAGTTGAAACTGAATTTAGTCATAATCGTATCAAATGGTGAGGCAGGCTCGAGGGGCTGAATGGCCTACTCCTGCTCCTAGTTCTTATGTTCTTATGTTTTACATTACACCTTTTAGATCTGCTTTAGTGCATATGGAGGTCTTTAAATTTGAGAGGAAAAAGGCTCATTACAAGAACAGCTTGCAGACTTCCAATACAGTGGAATGCCTTATAATTCAACTTAAACGAGAAAACGTTGAAACTACTCATAGCCTTAAATCTCTGCAGTAAAAGAGAAAAATATCACACATTTTTTCTTGGAATCTATCGTGCTGTAGAAAACTGCATGTGTGTTTAAGCTACAGAGAGATGAGTATTGCGATTAGGATGTGTGAGATGGCTCAGCAGAATATCATTTGAGACCTATTTATTGGAAAATAGCCAATGAAGCTGGACATGGGGCAGATTGACTGATTCCTATCAAAACAGAATCTTCTCTTGGAATTGTTTAACAACGGAGATTTATAGAACTCATCATCGACTAGCAAGAGCAAATGTTCAGGAAGAAGTGAAGTGGATCATGGAATTAATCATTTTATTCCAATTCCAATTAACATCAGCCGGTAGGCCTTGCTGTATTGCAAGCTGCCATGGAATTTGGCACAAGTAATTGGGCAGTAATTAGCCTGTGAGGGTCTTGAAATCATTTGTTTATAATACCATGAGGGGCATGGATAGGGTAAATAGATAAGGTCTTTTCCCCAGGGTGAGGAAGTCCAAAACTAGAGGGTATAGGTTTAAGGTGAGAGGGGAAAGATTTAAAAAGGGACTTGGGGTGAATTTTTTCACACAGAGGGAGGTGTGTGTATGGAGTGAGCTGCCAGATGAGGTGGTAGAGACTGGTATAATTACAACATTTAAGAGGCATCTGGATGGGGATACGAATAGGAAGGGTTTAGAGGGATATGGGCCAAATGCTGGCAAATGGGACCAGATCAGTTTAGGGTATCTGGTCAGCATGGACGAGTTGGACCAAAGAGTCAGTTTCTATGCTGTACATTTCTATGACTCTATGGTCTTTGATATTGCCCCACATCACAAAGGAAAGAGTGGTGTAGTGCGTTTCTACACTGCAGGAACGATCTGAATGCATCGTAGAGAGTAGAGGAGCGATTTACAAGAATAGTTCCAGGGATGAGAAATGTCAATGATGAGGATACATTGAAAAAGTTGAGATTGCTGTCCCTGAAGAGAAGAGGGCTGAGAGGAGATTTGATAGAGTGGGCTGGTCAGAGTCAATAGGGAGAAGCTGATCCTATCCATGAAAGGAACAAAAATGAGAGGGCACAGATTTAAAGTAAGGAATAAAGACGTGAAGGCGATATGGGGAAGACTTTCTCACCCAGCGAGTAGTTAGGGTGTGGAATGCACTGCCTGGAAATGTGGTGGAGGCAGGTTCAAATTGATGCTTTTGAGAGGGACATTGAATGGTATTCGGATAGAAATAGTGAGCAGGGATATGGGGAAAAGGCAGGAGATTGACATTTCTATCTTAAGGGATGGAACCAGTGTAGGCTCCATGGGATGAATGGCCTCCTCCTGCACTATAAAATTTCTGTGATTCTATGCTGTCACTGGACTAGAAATTAGGGGTGGGGTTAGGAACTCAAGTCCATGGCAATCTAAATTCAGATAATACATCTAGAATCGAAATGTAGCTCGTGTCAGTAATGGTGAACACAACAACAACCTTTGTTCACACGTCCTTTAGGGAGGGAAAATCTACTTCCCTCCCCTCGTCTGACCTCCATGTGACTCTAGACTCTCAGTAATGTGGGTGACTCTTAGCTGCCCTCTGGGCAGTTAGGGATGAGCAATAATTTCTGGCCTTGGGCAGCGTAATGGTGTGAACAAATAAGACAAAATTACCAGCCAATTTGTACACAGCGAGCTCCAACAAACATCGATGTGATCGTAAATCGACAAGTCGCTTCTTTATAGTGAGAGGTAGTAGGAACTGCCGATGCTGGAGAACCTGAGATAGCAAGGTGTAGAGCTGGATGAACGCAGCAGGCCAAGCAGCATCAGAGGAGCAGGAAAGCTGACATTTCGGGTCAGGACCCTTCTTCCCGAAATGTCAGCTTTCCTGCTCTTCTGATGCTTCTTTACAGTGATTTTGTTTCAGGGATACGCCCTTCTCTTCTTGAAAATTGTGCCAAGGGCTTTGTTGAATGCCACAGAGAGAACAGAGGGGCCCTGAATTTACATCGCTCCACCCAAAAACGAGGTAACTCCGACAGTGTAGCACACTGTAACTACTGTGCTAAAGTTCCAATGTGGAATTTTGCGCTCCCATTCTCTGGAACTCCTTGCCACCGACAGCTATGGGGATAGAGTCCTTGTGTATATTTAAGGCTGAGAGAGATTGACTCTTATCAGTCGGGGAATCAAGGGAAAGGGCAGGGACGTGCACGTGAAGAATGTGGGATCAGCCATGATGCTATTGAATGACAGATCATGCTAGAGGGGCCAAACGACCTACTCCTGCCCTTATTTCTTATGGTCTTTGAACCTTGACCTTCTGACCCCGAAAGTAGAGAACCACCGAACAGGCCAAAGCTTGAGAGAGAAAGAGAGAAAAAGACAGAATGTAAGTGACAAACAATGGACAGAAAAATAAGAGGAAGTGAGAAACACAATTGGAAATTTAAGCCTGGACTATTGAGGGTCAAATGTTGACATTTTTTTGTCACAGCAATTCGAGGATATTTAATAAGGGCCAGTAGGAAAGGATTTGTGTCCTGTGAGTGGGCTAATCAGATTATGAAGAGATTAGGTCAATAGCCATTACTCATTTACGGTGACCTTGTTATTCATAAGTTATCTAGCCAAACCTACTCAGACTTTTTTCCCAATAAATTTTGTTGATGCCATATGTTAAAATCAATCTGGTAAAGAACTGAGCTAAGAGGGCAGGAAAATGAATATATGGTGTGCTATATCCCTCTGTGAGCTGGTTTCACTCCAGTTTTTAATTACTCAGTTCCTGAGGGGGTGTGAAAGCAGAGTGCTTTTCTTTGAAAATCATCTTCAAATGGATTTTTAAAGTATTCACTGCAGGCAGCATCTACCTCTGAAACTTCCTCCCCTCAAGTGGGGACATAGATAAATAAAAGATGGAACTTAAGAACATAAGAACGAGGAGCAGGAGCAGGTTATTCAGTCCTTTATAGAACATAGAACATTACAGGCCCTTCGGCCCTCGATGTTGTGCCGACCTGTGAAACCAATCTGAAGCCCATCTAACCTACACTATTCCATTATCATCCATATGTTTATCCAATGACCATTTAAATGCCCTTAAAGTTGGCGAGTCTACAAATGTTGCAGGCAAGGCATTCCATGCCTTTACTACTCTCTGAGTAAAGAACCTACCTCTGACATCTGTCCTATATCGATCAGCCCTCAATTTAAAGCTATGTCCCCTCATGCTAGTCATCACCATTTGAGGAAAAAGGCTCTCACTGTCCACCCTATCTAATCCTCTGATCATCTCTGTACCTACTCTGCCATTTAATATGATCATAGCTGATCTCCAGCTTCCATTCCACTCCCCGCAACCCTTCAACCCATCACTAATTACAAATCTGACTACTTCCTCCTTAAATTTACACAATGCCCCAACATCCACCACATTCTGGGGAGTGAATCCCACATGTTAGTATTCAAACCCCTGCCCCCAGAACATAAGACCATCTAGAAGGACAAGGGCAGCAGATACATGGGAACACCACCCCCTGCAAGTTCCCCTCCAAGCCACTCACCATCCTGACTTGGAAATATATCGCCAGTCCTTCACTGTTGCTGGGTCAAAATCCTGGAACTCCCTCCCTAAGGGCATTGTGGGTCTACCCACAGCACATGGACTGCAGCAGTTCAAGAAGGCAGCTCACCCCCAACTTCTCAAGGGGCAACTAGGGACAGGCAATAAACAAATGAAAGCACTTTTGTCTTACAGACCAATTGACTTTTCTTTGAGATATTTTGCAACAGAAACTGAGAGTTAATTCCAGAAATGTCTAGCAACATCCAGAAGAGTTGACATCCTAATGCTGCACTGTCTCTGGAAAGGCAACTGAACTTCAACTTATTATTTCTACTTATATAGCACATTAAAGGGAAAAAAGCATCCCAAGGTGCAACACAGGAGCATTACAAAATACCGTAAGGTATGGGTGCAGAAATAGGCCATTCAGCCCATCAAGTCTGCTCCACCATTCAATAAGATCATGGCTGATCGGATAATTCCCTGCTCCACTTTCCTGCCTTTTCTCCATTACCCACGACTCCCCTCACTGATTAAAAATCTGTCTTTCTCAGCCTTGACTCTACTGAATCACTCAGCCTCGAAAGCCCTCCGCGGTAAAGAATTCCACAGATTCACTCCCCTGTGAAAGAGGAAATTCCTCCTCATCTCTGTCTTAGGTATGACACTTTATTCTGTGATAATTTAATACTGAGTCATACGTGGTGATGAAGGGTCAGTTGACCAAAAGTTTGTCAAAGAGATGGGTTTTCAAGGGCACCTTAAAGGGGGAAAGTGAGACAGAAAGAGGTTTAGGGATAGGAATCAAAGTCTGGCACCTTAAAGGCTGAAGGTACAGCTGCCAATAAAGTAGCAATGAAAATCCAGGATGGGCACAAGACCAGAATTAGAAATGCAGAGAAATGACGGATAGTTGTAGGCTTGGAAGGGATTACAGGGATAGGGTTGAGAAAAGAGACAAAAAAAACTGCAGATGCTGGAATCCAAGGTAGACAAACAGGAGGCTGGAAGAGCACAGCAAGCCAGGCAGTGTCTGGAGGAAAGGAACAGTTAATGTTTCAGGTATTACCCTTCTTCAGGACTCTCCCTTCCAGCCACCAACCAGATTCATCCCTCCCATCGACCAACCAGTTCGTACCTACTATTGGTGTCCACCTATCAACACTATTCCGCTACCCTCCCCTCCCCCCTTAATCTGCAGCTCCCCCTACTCCCACATCCAGTCCTGGAGAAGGGTAATGCTGAAACATTGACTGCTCCTTTCCTCCAGATGCTGCCTGGCCTGTTGTGTTCTTCCAGCCTCCTGTTTGTCTACATAGGGATGAGAAAAAACTTGCAGAGATTTGAAAATAAGGATGCAAATTTGAAAATGGAAATGTTGCTCAAACAAGAGCCATGGGCTATAAGCTCGTACTGTTACGCCCAACTGAGGAGAGGCGATTGACATTTCTCTATTTAACTCTCTTCGTCAGTCACAACATTTCTATTTTTATCAGACTTCAATTAAAACTGAGTTAACTAGGTCACAACTAAGAAGCCAAGTCTAAAGTCTTCTGGAGTAAATGTAAGAAGAATTTTATTTTTGCCTACCTTGAGAAAAATAGGAGAAACAGCAAATTACTAGAAAAGCAGGTTGAATTTGGTTCATAGCATATTCATTGAAATTTAGATGAATGAGGGTGATCTCATAGAAACCAATAACATTCAAGTAGAGACTTGACAGGGTCATTGCAGGAAGAATGTTCCCAATGACCGGGATATCAGAATCAGGGATCACAGTCAAAGGATATGAATAAACCATATGCAACTGACATCAGGAGAAATTTCTACACCCAGGTGAGCCTGTGGAATTCTGTGTATGGTAAAATAAGGCTGAGTCAGAATGGCTTTGTCACGTGGGAGGTCATGCCTGACAAATCAGCAAGAATTCTTTGAGGATGTAGTGAGCAAGTTAGACAAAGGAGAGCCGGTGGATGTGATCTATTTGGATTTCCAGAAGGCCTTTGACAAGGTACCGCACAGGAGGCTGCAAAATAAGATAAGAGCCTATGGTAACAAGGGGTAAAGCTGGATGAACACAGCAGGCCAAGCAGCATCAAAGGAGCAGGAAGGCTGACGTTTCAGGCCTAGACACTTCTTCAGAAAAACAGAGCCTATGGTGTTAGGAACAAGGCACTGGCATGGATGGAGGTTGGGCTGACTGGCAGATGAACAGAGTGGACGAATAAAGGGATCTGTTTCAGGATCGCTGTCAGTGGCTGGTGGAATTCCACAGGGATCAGTGTTGGGACCACAACTATTCACATTATACATTAATTATCTGGACAAAGCAATTGAGGACATTGTTGCTAAGTTTGAAGATAATGTAAAGCCAGGTGGAGGGACAGGTAGTGTTGAGGAAGCATGAATGGTGCACAAGGACAAGCTCGGAAAGTGGACAAAGGTATGGAAAACAATGTGGGAAAGTGGGAGATTATGCACTTTGGTAGGAAGAA
Source organism: Ginglymostoma cirratum (assembly GCA_024137785.1). Classification (NCBI taxonomy): domain Eukaryota; kingdom Metazoa; phylum Chordata; class Chondrichthyes; order Orectolobiformes; family Ginglymostomatidae; genus Ginglymostoma; species Ginglymostoma cirratum. The sequence goes on from JAHRHZ010000053.1 coordinate 22,893,108, forward strand.
TAGAGGTGTAGTTTATTTTTTAAATTAGGAAAGGCTTTGGAAATCTGACTCAGAAAGGGACTTGTGAGTTCTAGTTCAGGATTCTCTTAAGGTTAAAATGCAGGGTCAGTTGGAAGTTAAGATGACAAACGTAATGTTAGCATTCATTTCGAGAGGGGCTAGAATACAAGAGCAGGGCTGTGTTGCTGAGGCCGTACGAGGCTCTGGTCAGACTGCAAATTGAATATTGTGAACAGTTTTGGGCCACATATCTAAGGAAGGATGTGCTGGATTTGGAGGGGTTCCAGAGGAGATTTACAAGCATGATCCCGGGGATGAAGAACTTGTCATATGAGGAGCGGTTGAGGACTCTGGATCTGTACTTGATGGAGTTGAGAAGAATGAGGGTGGATCTCATTGAAACGTTCAGAATACTGAGTGGCCTGGATAGAGCAGACATGGAGAAGATGTTTCCACTAGAAGGAGAGACTAGGACCCGAGGGCACAGCCTCAGAGTGAAGGAATGACCTTTAGCACTGAGATGAGGAGGAATTTCTTCAGCCAGAGGCTGGTGAATCTGTGGAACTCATTGCTGCAAAAGGCTGTGGAGGCCAAGTCATTGAATGTATTAAAGACAGAGATAGATTGGGGACCAAGGGGAAAAGGCAGGGAAATGGGATTGAGACACATATCAGCAAAAAGTCCTAGTTTTGCTGCTATATCTTCCAGTCTTATGGAATTCACCATCACAGAAAGTAGTTGAAACCAAAACATTGTATGATTTCAAGAAGGTGTTGGATGTAGCAATTGGGACTAAAGGGATTAAAGGATATGGAGGAAAAGCAGGAACAGACTATTGAGTTAAATGATCAGCCATGATCACAATGAAAGGCAGAGCAGGCTCAAATAACTGAATGGCCTACTTCCTGAGCCTATTTTCTGTGTTCCTACATGACTATACACAGAAAATAAACTTAAAAAGAAGGTAGAATGACAATACACATAGGAGCTAAAGGCATTGCAGTTTTGAGTTCACAGACTCCTTGAAGCATTAGATTTTTAAAGTTGAGTCCCGACTGTTTAGCTGCTGTCTTCTCCTTCAGTGGTGAAGTTTGTAGAGTTTGAGTTCTTTGTGAATATCTGCTGTTCCAAATTGTTGTTTCACCAGACACTGGTTCCTCAGGTTAAGGGAACAAGAGAGAGAAGAGCTTTCTGTATTCTTGCTGTTAGCAGCCAATGTTTCTTTCTCTCTTCTTCATTACTTGAAGGCAGCTGCTGACACACTGTTCCCTTATGGGTTCTGGGTCTTAGTTTGTTTCCAAGCTGGACAGTTGTAGGCAATGTTTTGTCTCCCAGTCTATGAAGTTCTCGTGCAAATGTGGGTCAAACAAGTGTTGCAAATTCCTTGACCCACTGAACCTCAGTTCCTCCTAATTAAAATGGTAATTCTGATTCAGCTGGTGTTGCAGATTTCACGTGGATGGCTTGGGCTTGTCAGGTGATCACCGCAGTCAGTGGTGTCCTTTCTAAAACAATTTTTAATTTCCAAAATTATTAATCTCCTATGTAAAATGTAAAAGTTGAAGATTGATAGTTTCGTTACGATTTTTAACACGATAAAATCTGCAATGTTAGCAAGGGAATTGCAATGTTGGCTATGTGCAATTACATTGTAAGGTAAGGTCAAGTCACCATAATCACAGAGGGGGCTATTACATTTAATGATAAGGTCCTTGTTGCCAGACAAAAAGACCTTGCAGTGCAGGTTCATAGTTCCTTGAAAGTGGAGTCCCAGGTAGACAGGGTAGTGAAGAGGGCATTTGGTACACTTGCCTTTATTGGTCAGTGTATTGAGTATAGGAGGTCATGTTACGGCTGTACAGGATATTGGTTAGGCCACTTTTGGAATACTGCACTAATTTCTGGTCTCCCTGTTCTAGGAAAGATGCTGTGAAACTTGAAAGGGCTCAGAAAAGATTTACAAGGACGTTGTCAAGTTGGAGAGTTCGAGCAACAGAGGAGAGGCTACATAGGTTCAGGCTATTTTCCTCAGAGCGTCAGAGGCTGAGGGGTGACCTGAGAGAGGTTTATAAAATCATGAGGGGTATGGATAGAATGAACTGCCAAGATCTTTTCCCCAGGGTGG
>JAHRHZ010000053.1:22910232-22921321 GCA_024137785.1 Ginglymostoma cirratum
CTGGCTGTGTTCATCCAGCTCTACACCTTGTTATCTCGGTGACACAGATGGATGTTTTTTTGCCCCTGACATGACAGTGGATTCATGGTCGTCATTAGACTGTAATTCCAGGTATTTTTATTGAATTCAAATTCCCCGAGATACCATGGCAGGTATACGTCCCCCGAACATTTCTTGGGTCTCTGGATTAATAGCTTAGTGATAATACCACTAAGCCATTGCATTGCCACGTTCTGATGTATGATGGCAGTAGACTCCGTAAGACCAAACTGTAAGTGACTTCTTTGAGTCCTGTGCACTGTAGGATTGGCATGGGATGCTCATGGAACTGGCAGCTTGTCATTGGCATTGGGTGACAGGCAGCCAGGGTGGGGTGTGCGTGTGTCATGCTTGTAATGAAGAGCAGCAACCCTTGGGAGAGGACTGAGGCTAGAAGTGGTTTTCGAGGTAACCTGGGTGAGGCCCAGGAAGGATTCGAAAGCCAAGATGGGAATTTTCAAAATGGCAACGTCACTTGACCAATGTGGGGCAGTGAATGTGAGTCAGGGAAATTAAGTGGACGGGTGGTAGAGTTTTGGATGACCTTGAGTTTTAGAAAAGGCAGAATGTGGGAGATTGGCCAGGAAGAGTCGAGGTTGGAGGGAAGTGAGGGCTTCAGCAGTGGATCAGCTGAGACAGGTTGAAGCCACAAGGCGGACCTGGTTAGTCTTGAGTACACAACTGTGAATATGAATGTGAGTAATCCCTGCCTGTGTTGGTCGAAAAAAAACCTTACGTTGGACCTCAGAAAAGCGGCATTGTGATTGACTTTTTATTGTTCTGACTACTGTCAGGGGTTAAAGTTCAAGGGGGCAAAATAACGAGATTACGTTAAACCTCTTGGATATTTCCGAGGCTTCGTCTTGGTGACTTGCTGTGCAGTTGAAAATAAGTCCAGGATTTTGCTTCAGTGGAGGTAGAATCCCTACAGTGTAGAAACAGGCCATTTGGCCCACACTGAGACCCCTTCTGGGGGCGGCCCCCCCCAACGTAACCCACCTAATCTACACATCCCTGAACACTACGGGTAATTTAGCACGGCCAGTCCACCCTAAACTGCACATCTTTGGACTGTGGGAGGAAACCGGAGCTCCTGGAGGACACCCACGCAGACGCGGGGAGAATGTGCAAACTCCACACAGCCAGTCACCAGAGGGTGGAATTGAACCCTGGCTTCTGGTGCTGTGAGGCAGCAATGCTAATCACTGAGCCACCGTGCCGTACACGCATTCATCTCCACGTAGCTCAGTCATTCTCACCTCAGAGTTTCAGGTTCAAGACCCACTTTGGAGTCTAGACCTTTGGTGCCCGAAGCCAGCATTTGTTGCCCTAAACAGAACTGAGGCAGGTACGATGGGCCGAACAGCCTCCTTCTGGGACATAACAGGTCTGTGACTCCGTAAATCCCCTTTAGATTGGAGTTTCCCACCCAGGTATTTAAGAGTTGATTCCATTGCTGGGTCTGAACTCCACGTGTAGGGCAGGCCAGGTAAGGATGGCAGATTTTCTTTCCTAAAGATCATGAGGGGGGTTTCTGATGGGGTGCTGTAACTGTAAGAGCTGATTGGTGGTACCTGGCTAAATTGGACACCATTCCCCAGTACCGCAAATGTAGACCAGCGCTGTCAGGGACCCAGGTTCGATTCCACCCTTGGGCGACTGTCTGTGTGGAGTTTGCACATTCTCTCTGCATGGGTTTCATCTGGGTGCTCCGGTTTCCTCCCACAGTCCAAAGATGTGCAGTTTAGGGTGGATTGGCCATAGGAAATTGCCCATGGGGTCCAGGGACGTGCAGGCTGGGTAGGTTAGCCATGGGAAATGCAGGGTTACAGGGATAGGGTCGGTCCGAGAGTGATGCTGTTTGGAGGGTCAGTGTGGATTTGGTGGGCTGAATGACCTCCTTCCGTACTGTTGAGATTCTTTGATTCTAAATATGCAGACGCCCAGATTGGTCTCTTTCATATGAACAATTCTGGATGTATTTTTGTTGACCGATAGCTAGCAACATATGGCTGGTTGAGCTTGGAATGTTTTGAGGCAGAAGCTCCTATTGTGATACAGATTCGAGATGATTTAATCATGCAATTTCTTGGTTTGCTCCTGAAGTAAAGTGTGCACTTTCCAGTTGGGCTGTATAATTTGTTGGAATTTATTTTGCTTCAGATATGAAGCACTTGTTTAAGATAGATTTCAGTTTTAAGTCAGTGTTAAATGTCGCAGCTTCTCTAAACAAAAGGCATCCCGAAGGCAATACATTTACTGGATCCAAACTTAACATAGGTGCCAGAAACATTACAGGAAGGAAGATGAGAATTTAATTGATTTTGACCACAATTCGAAGCTTGTAGTAAGCGGTATGCTTAAAATAACTTCCTCACTTTAAAGTCTTGTGTAATATCTGCACTTGGGAATTAATCACAAGGCTGGGCACTGATTAATAAACATCTGCTGTCTGAGGCCCTTTAGCTACTTAGTGTGTGTGTGTGAGAGAGAGAGAGAGAGAGAAGTGGCATTGACTCCCTCAAAATGGTGATGCAGTGTCTTTGAAACCCGGCTGTGATTGTGTAGTTCACATCGGCCAAAATCTGTTTTCTAAAGGAAAAGGTGCAATATTTGAACAGCAAACACTGTGTATTGACCAAGAGAGTTACGGTTCATGTATTGGCACATATCCTGGGTGTGTGGTTTTTATCCCTGCCGTGTGTGTGTGTGTGTGTTGATCAATGTCTGCAGGGTCTTGGTGTGGGGAACGGGGTGCAGTGGGGGAAGGTGTGAGCGAGATGCTGTGTAATGAAGTCTCCCCTCCAATTAAGATCAGAACAGTGCTACAGGGTGACGTTTGGACTGTTAATAAGTTTGTTTGAAGCTCCTTCACTTGAGGTTTTATTCTTCCCTCTCTCTCTGTCCTTTTGTCCAACAGATCATTCCGAATTAAACATTGGTAATGCAGTGAGCCGCTGCTGGTTTTTCTCGAAAGTCACCTGTTTTGGAGATTTGCCCTTGTAGAACGAAGGGAATAGCAGGGGGAGGGGGGAAAGAGACATATATTGCAGGTTTTGATGATGCTCGGCAGAATGTGAAGCCGCAGACTCTGTGCGTGTGTGTTCCTTCTCCCCACCTGAACCTCGGGACTGACCGGCCTGGAATGCAGTGCTGATAAGTGTCCCCATTCTGAAAGGCTTATTTGTTTGTCTGTCGCCGTTTTTATCTCAACCTTGCAGAGGGGTGACTAAGTTCACAGTGAATGGCTTGGACTGCAACTATCACACCAGAATGGTACACAGGAAAGAGGCCATTCGGCCCATTGCGCATGCGCCAGCCCTTTTGAGACAGCTTTCCAGTAAATCCTAATCATGCCCTTCTCTTCCCCACCCCACTCCCCACAATAACAGCTCATGCTCGCTCACGATCTCTCACACACATGGGGGCGGCACGGTGGCTCAGTGGTTAGCACTGCTGCCTCGTGGCACCAGGGACCCAGTTTCGATTCCACCCTCGGGCGACTTCCACATCATTGAAAAACACATGCCGAGGTTATTTGTCACTACGTGAACCGTAACACACTCGGTCAATACACAGTGTTGTTCAAATATTGCACCTTTTCCTTTATGTCTGTGTGGAGTTTGCACTGTTCTCCCCATGTCTGTGTGTGCTTCCTTCCAGGTGCTCTGGTTTCCTCCCACAGTCCACAGATGTGCAGGTTAGGGTGGATTAGCCATGGGAAATTGCCCATAGTGTTCAGGGATGTGCAGGCTGAGTGGGTTAGCTGTGGGAAATGCCGGATTACAGGGATAGGTAAGAGGATTGGTCTGGGTGTGATGCTGTTTGGGAGGGTCGATGTGAACCTGATGGGCTGAGTGGCTTACTTCCACATGGCATGGACTCAATGAATGCTACGAATGCCCTCGCACTTGCCCCATGGCGGTTTTGGAGATTGTTTTCGAATTAACACCCATTGCCCTTTCAGGCAGTAGGTCCCAGAGCATGTCCTTCTACATTTAAGCAATATCTAACAAGTTGCCCCTGGTTCTTGTACCAATGTATCTTCAATCTCTGTCCCCCGGGTTACACGGACCCTCCGTCCACCTAAAGCAGGTTTCGAGTTTGCCCGCAGCAGTGTTTGACCAGATGCTGCAATACCGTGTAGCTCCAGTTAACATGGCGTGAATATTGTGGTATTGAAGAATCCGACAGATTCTATTCCGACTAACAATAATATACAAACAAACCTAGAAGATCTGAGAAATTTATATAGAAACATTATATTCCTCGGGCACAGAAGAGTCCGGGCTAATATTAAGCTCCTGGATTACAACAGAGGAGCATGCTTCTAGAGTGCCATGCTTCAAGTGGTTATGGGTTAAGATGGAGTAGGAGGGTATTATATCCTCTGATCGCATACCATGATAAAATGTTGATGTCTCAGACGTGTTCCTTAGGGGCAAATGACCATGAGACATAACCCAGTAGTTTGTCTTCATTTAACCTTCTCACAGTTCCTTCATGATTTAGATCATCTCTATTAAATTTTCCCTTCATCTCTGTACTCTAAGGAGGATGATCCCATCTCCTCATGACTACAGTCTTGAAAATTTTCCCTTTTTTTCCTTCCAAAAGTGGTAAATGCCATATGTGTGTGTGTGTGTGATTTCTCTAGCAGGTGAAGTGTTAAGCACGAGGAGGCCCTTTTAGTGTGAAATTTCCAGAATGGTTATGGTAGCTTCCTGAACATATCACAGGCATTACAGGATCTGACCTAATCAGCCAACAAATTCCAATCTAATTTGAGAACCTGAATTGCATCTGGCTCAGTGTTTAGCCCTGCTGCCTTCACAGCGCCAGGAACCCAGGTTCGATTCCAGCCTCGGACAACTGTCTGTGTGGAGTTTGCACGTTCCCCCCGTGTCTGCGTGGGTTTCCTCCCACAGTCCAAAGATGTGCAGGCTAGGTGGATTGGCCATGCTAAATTGCCCCTATGCCCAAGGATGTGTAGGTTAGAGGGGGTACAGGGATTGAGTCTGGATGGGATGCTGTGAGGGTCAGTGTGGACTTGATGGGCCGAAGGGCCTGTTTCCACACTGTAGGGATTGTATGAAAAAGAGGAGTCTGCCACTTGTGTCGAAGGCACTATTAAAAGCCCACCCAACCCTTTTAAATAGGAGAACATGCCTTGCTTACCCAGCCTGGAGCTACATGTGACTCCTGTGTCAATGTAGGTTGAGCCTTGATTGCCCTGTCTTCTAGTCTAACAAGCCAAATGGCAAGTGAGAAACTGGTTTAGTCCTGGGAAGTGTCTGGTGTTGCCTTTTCTGGCTTATTAAATATGAGCAATAAATGCTGGCCTTGCCAATCTCTTGTGAATTTAAAAACAAAATCCCTGCACAATATTATAGAGTTGTTTGGAGGGGTGGTGTTCACAGCACAGAGAGGGGGCCCTTTGGTCCATTTATCCTCTGCCCAGGTTATCTTGAAGCATGTTAGCAGGGCTGCTTTGACAGGACAGGCAGCCATCTTGCCCACTTCCTGGTCAGTGGTGTCAATAAACCTCAAGATATATGCCTCAACTTTGAGGTATATGTCATATGAGCTAACACATATGGCAGCACTTGTATCATACTTTTGGTGGTATTTAACGCAATAAACCACAACGTGAAGACACATGTTAAGGGTGGCATGGTGGCTCGGTGGTTACCACTGCTACCTCACAGCACCGGGGACCTGGGTTCGATTCCACCCTCAGGGCGACTGTCTGTGTGGGGTTCCTCTGGGTGCTCCGGTTTCCTCCCACAAGCCAAAGATGTGCAGGTTAGGTGCTAAACTGCCCCTATGCGCAGGGATGTGGAGCTTAAGTGGGTTACAGGGGGATGGGTCAGTGTAGAATTGTTGGGCCGAAGGGCCTGTCCCCACATTGTAGGGATTCTATGAAACATCTGTTTTGTCTACTCGCCAAATAGACCAGCATCCTATTATTTTTCTGATTCTGTGTTTGTTCATAACGTACCCCTTTTCGTGTCCCAAAAAACAGTTTGTAGCTTTGTCATGTTTAAAGAGTGCCCTGTTCTACCCTTTTCAAACTGTATGACCCAATGTTGTGATTCAGTCACTACAGATTTGTCCTTTTCAAATATTTCACCGATGCCTCTATTGAATGCCTTGTCCGCTGACACTGCTTAAGGTGTTGCCCGTTTTTGACTGAGAACACGTTGCTTTCACCAGCTGGAACGTTGTAGGGTATTGTCCAATGATTTTAAGATGGTTGACTGAAGAACCAGAGGGGAGATAAGAAGAAGCATTCTTGCAGTGAGTTATCGTGAATTGGAATGTGAAAGGATACTGGGAACATGTGATTGTATGAGTTGGAAACGGGAAGGTTGCTATTCAACTCCTCGAGCGCTCTGTACCATTCAGCAAAATCATGGTTCCAATTGTCAACCCCAAATCCACCTTCCTGCCTTCCCCCTCGCTAAACACCGCTGCTTTAAAAATCTTCAGGGACTCTGCTTCCTTCAGTCTTTCGGAAAGAGCATTTCAAAGACCCATGACCCTCTGAGAGAGAAACATTCACTTCATCCCTGTTTTATGTGGCTGACCCCTGATTTTTAAACTGAGATGCCCAGTTCTCCCACAGAGAGAACCTCCTGTCCACGTCCACCCAGTCAATACCCTTCCATCAGTCCCCTCTAACTCAGGGGAGATGATGTCTTACTGCTGTTCTCACTGGACTGTTAACCCAAAGACCCAGGCAATGTTCTGGGGACCCAGTTTCAACTCCTGCCATGGAAGGTAACAATAAATGTCTGGAATTAAGACTCAGACAGCAAGCATGAATCCATTGTCAATTGTCAGAAAACCCACCTGGTTCCATCATGTCCTTCAGGGGAAGGAAGCTGCCGTCCTTAACTGGTCTGGCCTACGCGCGACTCCAGACCTACAGCCTTCTGGGCAATTAGGGACAGGAAAGAAATGGTGCCTGACCAGCGATGTCCTCACCCTGTGAACGTATAAGGATAAATCTGAGCTCCCAGCAGAAACAAGCCTAAGACAACCTGCCCATTGCAGTTAGTAGTCCGGTACACCTCTTTTGAACTGTTTCTAATTTATTGATATCCTTCCTTCAGTAGGAAGGTGAGTCCTGTGCATAGCACTCCCACCAGGACGCTGTATAAACTGGATCTGCTGCTGTTCTGTTGAATTCCTCTCATCACCTATATCATGACTCATATAATTCATCATGAAAGCAATACAGTAGGTAACCGCTTGGAGATGAGATGCAAGATGTAGAGGAGCAGTAGGCCATCCAGCCCATTTGAAGAGATGTTGAAGTTAATTGCAGAAGAGGAATTGGCAGAATACTAGATGTGGAAAGGGCACTGGGGGGTGGAAAGAAAGCAGGATGTGACTAGGGCTGAGCCAGTGCTGGCTCAATAGGCTGAATGGCGTCTTCCAGATCACACAGTGACTCCATTTCCTTGCCTGGTAAGGGATCTCATTTCTGATCGTTGCCGAGACACAGTTGAGCAGCTCTAGGTGGGTCTGTGAGGGTGGGATGGGCCTGTCCTTGTGCTGTGAACTGCCAGCCCTCGTTCGATCTCACTTTCCTCCCATGCATACTGACTGGTCATTCACAGTTGTACTGGCCGGCACCTGGAGCCAAGACACTGTTCCTTAACCGCACCAATATGTTCCCTGCATTTCTGTAGCAGCACCGTCATTCTGTTCCAAATAGGTTCAACAGGAGTGGGTATCAAATGAGAACTGGCCTGGAAATCGGAGAGTTGGTCAATGAAGCTGAGTTTGTAAGGCGTGTTATGGAGGAGGAAAGCAAGGTCGACAGGCCGAGGGAGAGCATTCCCGAGCTCAGAGGACCAACAGCTGAAGGCATGACCACTATTGGTGGAGCAGTGGACACTGGATGTGCTAACGAGCTCAGAGTTTGGGGGTGGGCCAATGTTACGGAGCATTTGGGGATCTCGTAGACCTCTGAGGGTGAAGAGGGTGATGACAGAACCGGGGACTGGTGAAGCCACAGGGAGCTTGGGGAGAAATTTCTGACCTGGTTAATGTGAAAATAGAGAACAGCATGACAGGAGACATAGGAATATCGAGAACAGGAGCAGGAGGAGGCCATTCAGCCCTTCGAACTTGCTCCACCATTCAGTAGGTTCACAGCTGATCATCCAACTCAGCCCCGTGTACCCTTTGAACCCTTTAGCCCTAAGAACTATATCTGACTCCTTCATGAAAACATTGTGTTTTTGACTCAACCACTTTCTGTGGCAGAGAATTCCACAGGGTCCCCCACCCTCCGGGTGAAGACATTTCTCCTCATCTCAGTCCTAAATGACCCACCCTGTACCCTAAGGCAGTGACCCCCTGGTTCTGGACAAACTGGAGCCCATTCTATTTGTGTAGGTGCACAGCAACTGGCAGGACGAAGACTGATGTATTTTGCAGATTCCGCCCCTGGATTTGATCGCCAGAAAGAGCGTAACCGAGAAATGAACCTCTCCTACCCCAGCATCGGCCACCCGACTCGCTTACACATGTTTTCAGTTAGCAAGAAATTTGCACCTTTGTATTTTTAACGGTTCATGGTTTATGGCCGAGGCTACATAGGGTCAACACATTTGGTGGAGCTGCATAGCTGGGAAGGTTGAAAAAGCAAACCCAGCACATTCCAGTAGCGCTTTGCAAAAAGACGTTTGAATCCTCAAATTAATACCATGTAATCACTTTGTGCAGTGTACTGTTAAGTTTGTTTCATAGACAGCTCGCTCTCCGCACACTTCCCCCACAAAACAATCAATTTGACCTCCTCATCAAATTTTTGTTTTAAGCACATTGCTGTCTCCGCCTTTTTTAAAGTTTCACATCATTGCCTTCTATTACATTGAACTTGCAACGGGCAAGGATAGCCACTTGTTTCAGTGATAAGCACAAGACATTAACAAGCCTTAGCATCTTTCAACTCAAACTATTTGGTCAATCCTGCTCGTGCCAGCTCTTTGAAAGATTGGTCTAACCCTTCCCACCCCCACTGTCTTGCAAAAATTTTCATGTATTGATCCACGTGCCTCTTTAAAGAATAAACACAACTGAGGAAGTAGATTCAGAATGATTGATTTGTGGGATGTGGGTATCACTGGGTCAGTATTTATTACCCATCCCTAGTTGCCCCTTGAGAAGGTGGGGGTGAGCTGCCTTCTTGAACCGCTGCAGTCCATATGCTGTAGTTTGACCCACAATGTCCTTAGGGACAGAATTCCAGGATTTTGACCCAGGATTTTGACCCAGCGACAGCGAAAGAACATGCGATATAAGGGTATTCTGGATCATAATTGTGTTTTTTTTCCCTCCCCCTTTTGAGGCAAGAAAACCACAGGGATAGCGGCAATCTGTTTCTGTGATGAGATTTTTACAGGCTGCATCATCTCGAGCTTTTCGGCTTTGCTGTTAACTTATCAAATGACTCCCACTTTTAGAGTTCCTCCAGTAAATGCAAGCTCGTTTTTACAGTCACTGTCAGAACTGAGCAGCCCTCATGGGAGATGTGTTTATTTTGCCTGTGCGGTTGCTTTGGATTTTAAGGGTTTATTTTAAATGGTCCTCTTGTTGCTCTCTGCTCTGGGCCATTTGATCTGGCAAGTGTTTGTGGAGACTTGCTTGGCGCGTTGCTTTTGAGCCTTTCACTGAGCAAAGGAAGAGACCACTCACTCTCTGCCAATGAGCCCACCCCAGTGTTTTCCCAGGTTCTGAAAGGGTTAATGCCGCAGGCTGCGTAAAGCTCTGCCCCTGTCTGGTGACATCATGAGAACCTGTCTGGGGATTAGCAGGAAGCACTGTAGGTGTGTCCCACCCTCTGAACCAGAAGGTTCAAGTCCCACCTGCCCCTTGAGGTGTGTCATAATACACCTGAACAGGTGGTTATGAAAATATTTTTGTTCAGTCATGGGAAGTGGATGTCGCTGGCTGGGCCCCGCGTTCATTGCCTGTCCCTAGTTGCCCCTTGAGAAGGTTGGGGGTGAGCTGCCTTCTTGAACCGCTGCAGCCCACGTGCTGGAGGTAGACCCTCTCTTTGTATCGCTGTGTGCCTGCTCTGCCATTCATTATGATCATGAGATTGGTTTCCTGTTCCTGCTTTCTCCCCCATACACTTTGATCCCTTTAGCCTTGAGAACTGTATCCAGCTCCTTGTTTTACGCCAGTGTAGATCTGATGGGCCGAAGGGCTTTTCTCAGTCCTGTAGACCTTTTATGACTTGCCCTTTAAAACATTTAATGTTATAGCCTCAACTGCTTTCTATGGCAGAGAATTCCACAGGCTCCCCACTCTCTGGGTGAAGACCTTTCTCCCCATCTCAGTCCTAAATGACCCACCCCATATCCTTAGACTGTGACTCCTGGTTCCAGGTTACTGCACTAAAGGCATCCAGTTGCATACGAAATGTAAACATAATAATCCCCCTATTATAGTGGCTCAATATACGTATGCATTTGTCAGGAAGGTGAATTCTTTACATCTTTGCTGTTGTGAAATAGGTTTAATTTTTCAAATTAAACCTAACTTTTGGGTTTTATTCCGAAAGTCCTGGGAGGTTAAGTCTTAGATTTTCCATAGCCTTTCCCAGGGTGTAGATGTGCCACAGCTAACGCTGCATGTATTGGAGTGTAGATAATGTTGGGATGTTGGAAGCCTTGCATCCACTTTACTCCCAGACAGCTCCCGCAAACAGCAGTGACGACTAAGCAGTTGGCCTGTTCGTGATGTGACTAAGATCCAAGTATTGACCAGGACAGGTGGAAAAGCTTGCCTGTGCTCTGTTTCCCAACAGTGCCACGGGATCTTCCTGTGTCCCAAAGATTGTAAACAAACTCTTGGCTCGAATGAGAGATAAAAGGTACTGCAGATGCTGGAGAATCCGAGATAACAAGGCGTGGGGCTGGATGAACACAGCAGGCCAAGCAGCATCATAGGAGCAGGAAAACTTGACGTTTCGGACCTAGATGTGAAGGGTCTAGGCCCGAAACGTCAAGTTTTCCTGCTCCTATGA
>JAHRHZ010000053.1:22921721-22945224 GCA_024137785.1 Ginglymostoma cirratum
CCGAAACGTCAAGTTTTCCTGCTCCTATGATGCTGCTTGGCCTGCTGTGTTCATCCAGCCCCACACCTTGTTATCTTGGTTCGAATGACTTGTTGTGCGGGGTGACTGGTTTGTGATTTCTGAACGCTTCACCCAAAATCGTGCTTCTGGCTTTGCACTTGTTTAGAAAGTATTCTGTCTCGCAATGATCAGATATTTTCCCAACATCAAACTTTTGTCTGCAATTACGTTTTGCCACCTGCTTCGTGTAGCTTTTTCGTGTGTCTCCTTTCTACATGAAAAACTGTGGCCCTTGGTGTTATCAGCAAACCTGGAAATAGTGCACTCCCCCCATAAACAAATCGTTGATAACCATGGTTAAAAATTGTAATGCCCCAGTGTGGATTGCTGAAAGCTACTGACAGTCACAATTTCCAACCAGCTCTCAATCCTACCCCATAACCAATTCTATATCTAATAGCATGCTCCCAATTCCAAGTGCCCTTTTTTTAAACCAACAGTCTCTTGATGGATCCTTATTGAGTATCTTCTGGCATTCCATACACATTATCTGTAGATGTTCTTGCAAAATGTAGCTCTGTTTGTTAGGCATGTATGACACTTTACAAAGCTATACCAATGCGCCCTGCTTAATTCATGTTTTTATAAATGCTCAGTGTCTGTAATGAGCAGCAGATTCCAGTAACAAACTGCCCAACATTAGACTGAGGTATGGATAATTTTACAGATTCTCTCTGTCAATCTTCTTAAATATTGGAACATTGTTGGCTGTTTTCCCATCTTAAGAGGGCAACTGCGGAATGGAGTGTCTCCATAGAATTGCTGCGACAGAGGAGCTCATTCGGCCTATCGTATCTGAACTAGCTCTCTGGGAGCACAGCCCACTTAGTTCCATATAGCGCCCCCCCCCCCCCTCCAAACCACCACTTCGTAAATCATCTTCGGAACAAGAGATCTATCATCTTCTAACATATTGATATCTGTAGTTTGCTCACAGTTCAGTTCACATCAAATTTCAGACCTTTTCTTTCCTAGAAAAGAAAGCAGGTAGTTGCATTGGTGTGAAGGACTTTATCATTAAGGATTCAATAGGGTAGCCTGTGCTTTTGGAGGGAGAGGGAATGGGGGGTGAAAGGAGGCATAAAGTGCTTTCAAAGCCCTTACAATTTCCTCAGCCACATTCAGTATCTCTGAGGCTGGTGTGGACAAAGCTTGAGTGATTTGTCATTGAAAGGGAAAGGTTAGCACAACAGGGGGTTAGCGGTGTATCTTAAAGTTGGAAGCCCAGGATTAAAAACAGCTTTGCAGTTTTGTTAGACCCTCAGATGTTTGGTTTTATGGATAGTTTGTGGGTTTGTGTCCTTGTATTTCTGTATCTACATCTGACAATCCAAATTTGTTCTAAACTTTTAACTTATTGAATTTAACACAGAATCTGTTTCTCCTTTCACTATCACATCCTTTCTTCTGTCCTTTCCTTTCTGTCCTCAGTCTTTACTGAAAGCCCCTGCTTTTGTCATGTAAAGCCCAGGTCAGGGATTAGTGAATGAGGAACTGTAGATGCTGGAGTGAGTCTGAACTCTCCTAACTCCCCCTTTTCTGGGCCTGAATAGTTTTGGCAAGGTGTTTTTTTAAATTTGGTTAATTTTGTGCAACATTTTATCCAGACAAAGTGCAAACGTTTTGGGATTTGAATTTGGTTCAGGCACTTTTTTGTGTCTGTGTGTGTGTGAGAGAGAGAGAGACAGAGGGTGGGTGGGTGTGTGTGTGAGAGACTGTGTATGACAGAGGGTGCGTGTGTGTGTGAGAGACTGGGTGTGTGTGAGACAGAGGGAGGGTGTGTGTGTGTGAGAGACTGAGCCCTCATTTTTTTAGTAAACAAACGAGACTTAATTTTATTTCATCTGCATGGTGTTTCTTCTGAACCATTTCAAGCTGTTGCAGTCCTTATTTAACGCGATTTATTTAAAATATAAGTTGGGTCTCTGGTACCTTAGCTGGAATTCTCCCATGTTTCTCACCCAGACTAATTCTGAGTCCGTTCTGTTTTAGGGTTGTGTGTGCGCCTTTATTGCCTGTTCGTTCTTTTTCTATCTCTTGCCTCTTACGAGCCTAGTAACACCTCACTGCCAGGAATGAGAGGAATTCTTCCCTGCTGACCTTTCCGACAAAGGATTGCTAACGGTTCCCTCCATCCGCATTTGTACGCTTGCCTGCTCTTTTGAGCTTGACTGTGGAATTTTTCAAGGAGTTGATTGCAAGTGATGTGCAAACGGAAAATATGTGGCATTTTTATTTGTGGTCAAATGACCTACCTTTGGTCTCCCAGCCGAGAGTGAAACAGACCAGAAGCAGCTAAGTCTTGAGTGGGGTGTGACATAACGTTGTTATCTCAGTGTGATTTGTTTCCTTCAAATATTTTTTAAAAAACTGAGCAAATCCTTTGAGTTCTTCAACCTGGTGTGTCTTTTTTTAAAAATATATATATTTCTAAAACATGAAATACATGCACTGCAGACTGCTAGCTGCAGTCAGTAATCTGTTTGGGAGAGAAGAGGGGTAGGGGGTGGCTGGGGTTGGAAACCTGCCCACCAGTGTAATTCCCAGTTTTTTTTTGTCCTCTTTAACCCGTGGCAACGCGCCTGAGGTAAATGAATTGAGTCCCATGGTCCTTATCTTCAGGCAGACTGTTCAGGGCCAAAAATAGAAGCTGTTGGAAAAGCTCAGCAGGTCTGGCAGCACCCGTAGAGAGAAATCAGAGTTAATGTTTCGGGTCCAGTGACGGGACATTGTTTTTTATTTGCTCACCTGTTAAAAGTTTGATCGTCCAAAACTCATTGTTCGTCTCACAACTTGCAGCAAATCCTGTTCCTCCCTCCCTCCCCATCCTTGTGCTCAGTGACTAACCCAAACCCTACATTGCACTCTGGTTAACCAAACCTTCATTTTAAACCAAAAAAAATGGTTTTGGAGCCCACTGTCTCCCTATCACAGTCTCCCCCGGTCCCATAAAGCTCTGTACTCTCGAATTCTTATCCCTTGCCTGACCCCCCGATTTTTAATTGCTCCACTTTTGCCACACATGTTCTCTCAGCCTCTGGGATTGCCTCCCTCAGTCTTTTCAGTTCGTTGTGACTGGTTCCTCTGTACGTCCCCAGCCCTGGGCCCAACACACACAACCCTGTGCCTACCCTACCGAACCCTTCTCAATGTTAAAGTCCTTCAGGTCAGTTCTACCCTCTGCTGTTCCTATTCCTAGAAAGTAGTCTGTTCAGCTTGCCTGGTGAGTTTAATCTCTCCGCTCTAGTATTGTCCTTGTAAATCACCTTTCTCCATTCTGTGTCGAGGCAGACTGGAACCGTGGGCGTGACTCTCAAGTTTGGTTAACCAGAGATTTGGTTAAAGATATTGGGTGTGTAATACGGGACTTAATTCGTCAACAGGAGATAAGACTAGAACAGTTTAGCTGATACTCGTGGTATTGAGGTGTATAAAATCATGAGGGGCATAGAAAGGATGAATACGTATAGCCTTTTTCCCAGGAATGGGGTATTGAAAAGTAGAGGGCACAGGTTTAAGGTGAGAGGGAAATATTTAGGAAGGAGCTGAGGGACGACAGCTTCACGCAGAGAGTGGTGCGTGTATGGAATGGGCTGCCAGAGAGAATGGTTAAGGCAGGTACAATGGCAACATTTAAAAAACGTTTGGATAGGGAAGAGTTTACAGGGATATGGACCAAATGCAGGCAATTGGAATTAGTTGAATGGGCACCATGGTCAGCATGGACCAGTTTAGGCCGAAGGGCCTGTTTCCATGCCGTATTACTCTATGACTATGATAGAGAGGAGATCTAATTGAGGTGAAAAGGGATTGACAATGTAGATGTAGAGAGGACAATTCCCATTGTGGGGCAATCTAGATCGAGAGGTCATAGTTTTAGGATGGGGGGGAGCAGATTTAAAACAGACATGAGGAGGAATTACTTTCTCAAAGGGTCATGAATCTGTGGAACTCAGTCCCTCAGAAGTGTAGGAGATGCCAAGACATTGAGTAAATTTAAGGAGGAAATAGCCAGATGTTTAATCAGTGACCGGTCGAGGTGTTATGGAGAGCGGGCAGGAAAGTGGAGGTGAGGGTGAGATGAGATCAGCCATGATCATTTTAAATGTTGGAGCAGGGTTGAGGGGCCGAATGGCCCACTCCTGTTTCAAATTCTTAAGCAGATTAAGCTTCCAGTCTCGGTGTCAGTCTGTTTACCATTCTCTATCCCTCTCGCCCGCTGCACCCTTCCCATCCAACCCATCTCCAAACAGCTCACTCTGGAGCCCATGGACCTCGTAGGTTCCAAGCTTTGTTTGGAGACTAAAGGTCACTAACAACCAACAGAGGCCCTGCAGCCTCAGTGATTACACAGAGGCTCGTTTTGCAATCAGTAAAAATGCCATGCATTTGTGCCTGATGTAAACTCTGAGACAGATTGGTTTTGTCTGTCACTTCCTCACAGTGACATTTTTTGGACGAACAAAACGTTCGTTGCAAACCAAGGGCAGACAGCCGGGCCTATTGTTTAGAGAAGCAGCTCGCTGCCACTTGCAGTGAGACAGCTTCAGTAAGTCTCAGTCACAGCTTAGCTGAGCAACTGAGAGTTTGTCTTTCGGGAGTTTGTGGCTGTGTTTTTGGAAGGTGTTGCTGCTTAGCTATTCTGTTCCCTTCCCCACACCACCTCCAGTTTTTAACAAACTAGTGCGTCGTATGTTCAGTGCCTGACGGCCCATACTCCTGCAAAAAACCTTGCCAGTTGCTTGTGATGAGCTTCCTTTCATGTTCCAGGTTTTAGATGCCATAGGGAGTATAGAAAGGGAGGCAAGAGAGGAGGGGGAGTTTTCATTTTTGATTAAGGAAAACATTACTCCTATACTCCGGATATTTCTGAGGGATTATCTGGTGAAGCTCTGTGGGCAGAACTTGGAAATAAGGAGTTGATCACCTTAACGGGATTGTACTATAGAGACCCCCAACAGACAGAGGGCAAGTGATGATCAAATGTGTAAACAGTTCTCAGCTATCTGTAAGAATAACAGGGCTATAATAGTCAGGGATTTTAACTTTCCAAACATAGACTGGGACTGCCATTGTGTTTAAGGGCTGGAATGGGGAGAAATTTGTTAAGTGTGTTCAAGAAAATTTTCTTTGATCAATGTGTAGATGTACCTACTAGAGAAGGAGCAAAACTTGACCTTCTCTTGGAAATAAGGCAGGGCAAGAGACTGAAGTGTTATTGGGGGAACACTTTGGGACTGGTGATCATGACCATTTTAAAACTCATGGGATTATGAAAAAGGACAGGCCTTGCATAACAATTAAAGTTCTTAATTAGAGTAGGGCAAATTTTGATGGCATGACTCAGGAACTTTCAAAAGTTGATTGGAGTGGACTATTTGCAGGTAAAGGGACAACAGACAATTGGGAGGCTTTCAAAACTCTGATAGCGAGAGATCAGAGGCATTATATTCCTGTTAGAACGAGAGGTAAGGCTGGTCGGAGTGGGGAACAATGGATGAATAAAGATATTGAGGTTCAGGTCAAGAATAAGAGAGAATCATACATTAGACACAGGCACTGGGATCAGGTGATAACTCCTGAAGAATATAAGGGGCGTAGGAGCATTCTTAAAGAGAGAAATCAGGAGGGAAGCGAGAAGATATGAGATGGCCTTAGCAGACAAGGTTAAGGATAATCCAAAGAGATTCTACAAGTACATTAAGAGCAAAAGAGCAACTGGGGAGAGAGTAGGGCCTCTTAAAGATCAACGAGGCTGCCTATGTGTGGAATCTCAGGAGATGGGAGTGATATGAAATGAATATTTCATGTTTGTTTTAGCTGTGGAGAAAGAAATAGAGGCTAGAGAACTTGGGGAAATAAATATTGATGTTTTGAAAACAGTTCACATTACAGAAGTGGAAGTGCTGGAGGTCTTCGAAAACATAAAAGATGGATAAATCTCTGAGACCTGATCAAGTGTATCCCAGGACGTCACGGGAAGTCAGGAAAGAAATTGCGGAGCCTCGGTAGTGGGTTAATTGTTGGAGGTGATCCTGAAAGATAGGATTTACATAGATTTGCAGAGGCAAGGACTGATTAAGGACAATCAGTAAGTGAGGGAAGTTGTGTCTCACAAACTTGATTAAGTTTTCTTATTGAAGAAACCAAAAAAGTTTAGGGGCAGTGCGTTTGATGATGATTACATAGACTTTCAGTCAAGCCTTTGACAAGGTTCTGTACGGTAGTCTAATTAGCAAGGTTAGATCACATAAGATTCAGGGAGAGCTTGCCAATTGGATGCAAAATTGTCTTGATGTTAGGAGACAGAGTGGGAGGGTTGTTTTTCGGACTGGAGCTCTGTGACCAGTGGTGTTCCGCAGGGATCGGTGCTGGGTCTGCTGTTTGTCATTTATATAAACGACCTGGATGAGAATTTCGGAGACATAGTAAGTTTGTGAATAACACCAAAATTGGTGGTACAGTCGACAGTGAAGAAGCTTATCTAAGATTACAATGAGACCATGATCAGTTGGCTCACTATGCTGAGGAGTGGCAGATAGGGTTTAGTTTGGATAAATGCAAGGTATGGCATTCTGGTAAAATAAACAAAGGGCAGGACTTGTACAGTTAATACTTACGCCCTGCGTAATGTTATAGAACAGAGAGACCTGGCGTTTCGGTACAAAATTCTTTGAAATTTGCGTCACATGTAGACCGGATGTTTAAGAAGGCGTTTAGCACACTTGCTTTCATTTTGAGTATCGGAGTTGGGGCATCAGGTTGAGTTTGTATAGGCCATTGATGAGGCTTTTTCTGGAATACTGCGTACAGTTCTGGTTGCCCTGCTGTAACTGGAGAGAGTTTGGAAAAGATTTACCAAGATGTTACTGGGAATGGAAGGTTCGAGTTATAAAGATAGGCTGAGACTTTTTTCACTGAAGCAAAGGTGGTTGAGGTGTGACCTTTTTATAGAGGTTTATAAAATAATGAAGGGCAAGATAAGGTGAACAGCAAAGGTCTTTTCCCTAGGGCAGGGAAGTTTTGCACATGCTTTTCAGGTGAGAGGAGAAAGGTTTGAAAGGACATGAGGGGCAACGTTTGTACACGTTGGTTCATACATGGAATGAACTGCCAGAGGAAGTGGTAGATGTAAGTACAGTTGCAGCATTTAGATAAGTTCATGAATAGGAAAGGTTTGGAGGGACAGGGGCCAAATGCAGGTTAGTGGGACTAGATTGGTTTGGGAACATCGTCAGCATGGACTAGTTGGACTGAAGGGTCTGTTTCTGTGCTCTATGACGCTGAGAGACAAATTCCTTTGTATTTTAATGCTGTAAATTCCAACGCTGTGCTCCATTTCCAGACTGTTGGTCAAGCTCCAAATCAACTTCTATTGGGTTAGTGTTGTGATCCTGAACACGATGGAAATATTTGCATATTCATTGACCAAGCTTGTTCTGTCAATGGATTTCCTACGTTTCTTGGAGGTTTCCTCAGTTGACCTGCAGATGCCAATTTTTGGTCGCATCGTCTTTTTGATTGCTCCTTCAACATCACTCCTTCCACCGATGCTCAGTCACAGCAGTATGTACCATCTACAGTTGCACAGCTAGAATTCAAAAAAAAAATCCTGAGACAGCACCTTCCAAATGTGCTACCGCAATCTCTTGGAAGAACAGCAGATGCGTGGGAACACCACTCCCTCCAAGCCATTCACCAGCCTGGCTTGGAAATATATTACTGTTTTTTTTCAGTGTCACTGGGTCAGAATCCTGGAATTCCCTCCCTAAGGACATTGTGGGTCAACCCACAGCATATGGACTGCAGCGGTTCAAGAAGGCAGCTCACCCCCACCTTCTTAAGGGGCAACTAGGGACGGGCAACAAATGCTAGGCCCAGCCATTGATGCTCACGCCCCTTGAGTGAATTAACTAAAATATACCACCACCAATCCTTCTTGGCGGAATTATTCTGAGCTACCGATACCATGTGGGGAAGGGTAGAGCAGAATCAAAGGGCTGTGTGACCCTGCTTCTGCTCCTAAAACTTGTTTATTTGCAGCATAACATCACTGCCTCGTTATCAATCTCAAAATACAATATGTTTTGCTGAGTTCCCTCAGTTGGTTCTGCCCCCTTTGGGAGGTAGATGCCCATTATCACTAATCTTGAACTGTGCCACCAACCACTTTCTGCCAAATTGCAGCAGATCTTTCGGCACTGAATACACCCTGCCCATTCTGCCAGCCTATCAGTGCCCTGTTACAGGCAAATCATACCGTCCTCGCTGTTTGTCACTCCGCCGGCTTGGCATCGGGTCAGTTTTGAAATTTTTACTGTGCTCCAAGATCCAGGTCTTTTTGAGATGTGGCTCAATTAAACATCGCACTGATGTTCAATCCCCAAATGGTCACGCACCTAACTTGCTTTATTACAACCCCCATCAATTTGTGTGGAATTCACAAAGAATCGCAGAGTCATTTACTGTGTAGAAGGAGACCATTCAGCGCCAGTTCTAATCTCCTACCTTTTCCCCATGTTGCTGCACACCATTTCTATCCAAATAATCACCCGCTGCCCCCACCACATTTCCCAGGCAGTGCATTCCAGACCCTAGACAGAAAGCTTGGCCAAGAGAAAAAGATCGTCTCTTCCATCTTGAGACTATTGGGCGTTTTTTTGTTTTTTTTTAGGCGAGAGGAGAAAGATTTAAAAAAGACACGAGGGGCAATGTTTTTACACAGTGAGTGGAATGAACTTCCTAAGGAAGTGGTGGATGCGAGTGCGGTTACAACATTCAAAAGACATTTAAATAAGGACATGAATAAGAAAGGTTTGGAGGGATGTGGGCCAAGGGCAGGCTGGTGCGGCTAGTCTAGTTTGGATTGTGGTCGGCATGGACTGGTTGGGCCGAAGGGTCTGGTTCCGTGCCGTATGACTCTGGCTCTCATTGGTATTTTATGAAGCCGGTGTTTGTGCGTATCCGCTGAAGAGGCTGTCGCAGCTGTAAGGAACTAGTCTACTGGGAGAAGATAAGGCTGGCATCTGTCCCGTGTGTGTTTAACTTCATTTCATCTGACGAATTGCTCAGCAGCCAGACCTGTTTGCGGGATGTCTCTCGCAATATTTCTTTATCAAGTCATCGTGTGTGTTTTCTTTCAGAGAATCATTTTTTGGGATACAATAAATCACCAGGTCCATGTGACTGCAATTGAGGATATTGGGGATATTCTGACTGGCTGTTGTCTGCTTCTGTGGGGTTTCTCCAGATGTGCTGAATATGTCGGAACCAGAGGGCACCATTCGATCCTTCGAGCTTACTATCCCCTTCTGTTAGATTGTGACTGATCCTGTGCTCGAATCTGCCCCCTGCACATTTGCAACTAAAATCAATGCCAAAACAGACAGACTTATGTTGAATTTAGCTGTGCATGTGTGCGCGTAGACGAGTGTGTTTCACCCTGGCACTACGGCTGAGCTTTCATTTTGACATTCTGCCCTATTCTGAGACCTAGCCCACCCCAGCGATGAAGGGGCGCCAGTAAATGCAGTTACTGATGGGTTTTGTTGGTTTTCTTCTATGCCAATCGATGGTGGTGTTCCTTGTGATTGAGACTGGTTTTTACATTCCAGATTTATCCATTGAAATCTTTCTAATCCATCAGCTACCCCCACCCCACCCACCGCACCCAATAAGACTGCCGCAGCTCAAGCGTGGAGCTTGTCACCACCTTCGGTATACTTCATAGGAGGCCATTTGGCCCATCATGTCACTACTGGCTCTTTGTAGAGTTTCTAGGAGACTGGGCCTAGGTAATGATGTTTGTTGCTAAGGGCTGAGCCACTTCCTACACTGTAAGGATTCCCCGATTCCTCCTGCCCTTGACTCGAGCCTGCGCACACTGTTTGTAACCAGATATTCATCCTGTGCCCTCTCAAATGCCACCACTGAGTAGGGGATGGACAGCAAAATGCTGACACGGACCACAGGGGCTCAGTGGTTAGCCCTGCTGCCTCACAGCGCCAGGGACCCAGGTTCAAATCCACCCCTGGGACAACTGTGCAATCACTACAGAGACATTCTCCCCGTGTCTGCGTGGGTTTCCTCCCACAGTCCATAGATGTGCAGGTTAGGGTGTACTGGCCGTGGGAAATTACCCCTAGTGTCCAGGGATGTGCAGGCTGGGTGGGCTAGTCAGGGGAAATGTAGGGTTACGGGGATAGGGTGGGGGGACAGTGGGTCTGGGTGGAGTGCCTTTTGGAGGGTCGGTGTGGATTTGATGGGTTGAATGGCCTGCTTCCACACTGTAGGGATTTTATGATTTGACCCCCTACTTGCATGATGCAGTGCAGTGGATAGTGGCAGTGGAGACTGCGAACAACGTCACCTTTCCGTTCTTAAAAGGAAACTCCAATGGTCTTGCCATTATCAAGGTAGTGATCTGGGAGCTTGCTGTGTATTAATTGGATGCAGTGCTGCTTGCGTTGTGCGTGAGTATTGCCTTCGAAGATGACCGTCATTAGCTGTAAAGCACTTTGTGGGGGGGCCGTAAGGTCGTGGAAGGTTCAACATGACTTCACCTGGCTAACGCTGCCCATCCAAAACGGCCATTAGGATTGCTGGGGATAACACGGCGTGGAGCTGGAGGAACACAACAGGCCAGGCAGCATCAGAGGGGCAGGAAAGCTGGCATTTCGGTGAGGATTGCTGGCCTGTCTCGTCGATGTTGCTTTGAGCTCGTTGTGTTCCACACCAAGAGCTTTTGGACGTTGTGGGAAGTGAGGACAGACAAAGTGCAGTGCTTGTTGCTACGGTGTTTTGAACGTAGATCTTGGTGCAGTGTCATTTCCAAATGTGGCCCCTAGCCACAGGCTGCAATGTTTGCTCTTCAAGTTGATGGCCACTTGCTCAAATTCTCAACCAACGACCGAGCGTTTTGACTGTTTAGCTGCCATGCAGTCCTTCCTGTTCAGTACAGCCGCAGACTGGGCCTGTGCTTTGGAACTGGAGTGCTGTATCAATGGGATCTTTGAGGAAACTCGGCTGTTTTGGTTAATGCAGTGTAACGCTGAGACAGCAGGTGCAGTGGGAAGGGATCTGATACCAGCAGCAAAGAAGGACCGCTTCTGTTCGTCGCTATCCCATATGCCTTCAAACTGAGTGACAGCCAACTGTGTTTCCAAATTTCACACAATGTGCCTTTTTCTGTGTCGATATCTCACTCGCTGCCCCCACATCCCCGAGCCGGTATGTCTGTGTCCCTCAGTCTTCACCCTCCTCCATCCTCTGTGTGTCTGTGTCTGTCTCTTTGCTCTCCCACACAGTCTCTGTGTGTGTCTGTCTCTCTCTTTGCAATCCCCCATGTCTCTTGCTGCCTCTGTGTCTGTGAGTGTGTGTCTCTGTCTCTTCTCTTCTCCCCGCCCCCCCCCCCCACCGTGTGTGTGTCTGTCTCTTTCTGTCTGTCTGTCTCTGTGTCTCTCTCTGTGTCTTCCACCACCCCGTGTCTCTTCTCCCCCACCCACCCTGTGGGTGTGTGTCGGTCTCTTCCCTGCCCCCAACCCCACATGGGTGTGTGTCTTTCTCTCCTCCGCCTCCTTTCCGCTCCCCCCCCACCTCATGTATGTGTGCCTGTCTCTCTGTGCTCCCCATCACCTGTTTATCTGAGCTTCTCGCTCTCGCTCTCGCTCTCGCTCTCGCTCTCGCTCTCGCTCTCGCTCTCTGGTCTCCCCCACAGTGACTGTCTCTCACTGGTTGTGCCCCTCTGTCTTCACCTTCCCTCACCCTTGATATGTCACTTCCTCTTTATGTATTTCTCCGTTATGCTGTCTCGCTCTCTCTCTCTAGCTGTCCCTTTCCCTGGAAAGTATCAATTTAATTCCATTTCTGCAAGTTATGATTTACTGGTGATTTCAGTTCGTGTTCCATGCGATGTAAACTGTTCTCTGATCTCCTGTTTGGAGTCAGAGTAATACAGCACGGAAACAGGCCCTTTGGCCCAAACTGGGCCATGGTGCCCACTCAACTAGTTACAATTGCCCGCATTTGGTCCATATCCCTGTAAACCCTTCCCATCCATGTACCTATCCAAATGTTTATTAGATGTTGCTATTGTACCTGCCTGAACCACTTTCTCTGGCGGCCCATTCCATATACACGCTACTGTCTGCGTTACCCCTTGGGTCCTTCTTAAATCTAACCCCTCTCACCTTAAACCTATGCTCTCTAGTTTTCAATTCCCCATCCCTGGGGAGAAAACAGTACCTACATTCATCCTATCTATGCCCCTCGTGATTTTATACACCTCAATAAGGTCACCCCTCAATCTCTGATGTTTCACAGAATAAAGTCCTATCCTGGCCAACCTCTCCCTATAACTCGGGCTGACTAGTCCTGGCAACACCCTCGTAAATCTTTGCACACTTTCCAGTTTAACTATGTCTTTCCTATAACTGGGTGACCAAAACTGCGCACAATACTCCAAGTGTGGCCTCACCAATGACTTGTACAACTGTAACACAACGTCCCAACTCCTATACTCAGTGCCTCGACCGATTAAGGCCAACGTGCTAAATGCCTTCCTCACCACCCTGTCCACCTGTGAAGCTGCTTTCAACAAACCATATACTTGTATTCCTCGGTCCCTCTGTTCCAGAGCACTCCTCAAGACCATACCATTTACTGTGTAAGTCCAACCTTGGTTTGACTTTCCAAAATGCAACGCCTCACATCAATCTGTATTGAATTGCATTTGCCAACTTCTCCATATGATCAAGATCCCTGTGTAATATTTGATAGCCACCTTCGCTTTCAATGATACCTCCTAATTTTGTATCATCCACAAACTCACTAATCGTGCCTTGCACATTCACACCCAGACCATTTATGTCAGTAACAAATAACAAAGGTCCCAGCATCTTTATTTAATTTCTCCTGGTTGCTGACTACTCACCCTCCTGCTGATGGCACCTGTTCTTCATCATTGACTCCCAATGGGTTTTTGAACACCCCCATACCCTGAGTGCCTCTTTTTTCTATGATGGTCAAACTGTAAGGAAATAGGACAGGAGTGGGCCATTCAACAGGATCCAACATTCCTCACATCCCACTTTCCTGGATTCCCCAACTGATCAAGGACCTCTCTACCTCAGCCTTACATATACACAAAGACTCTGCCTCCATAGCTCTCTGTGGCAAGGAGTTCCAAAGACTCTCAACCGTCTGAAGAAATTCCTCCTCATCTCAGTCTTAAATTGGTGCCCCTTTATGTTGAGACCGTGCCCTCTGGTCCTACGCTCTCCCATGACGGGGAAACACCCTCTCAGCACTTACCCTGTCAATCCTCTTAAGAATCCGATATGTTTCAATGAGATCACCTCTCATTCGTCTAAACTCCAGTGAGTAGAGTCCCAACCTGTTTAGCCTTTTCTGATTAGACAATCCCTGCATACCAGGGGTCTTCTCTGAGCTGACTCCAGTGAAATGATGCCTTAAATAAGGGGACCGAAACTGCTCTCAGTACTCCCAGATGTGGTCTCCCCAGCAGCTTGTATAGCTGCAGTATGACTTTCCCTACTCTTCATTCTCTAGCTCTGTTATGCTTCAAGGTGCCTGAGGTAGAATTCTGTGCACACCGTACTTTTATTCTGTAGTTAAAACCTGCTGAAACTGAGGGTTCTATGTTGTCGGTGCCATTTCTCTTCATAACTTTGCAAGCTCTCGCTTCAGTGTAATACTTAACGTTTTCTTTTGCTTGTAAATTTGTGTCATTTAGTCCTCGGTGTTTGAGTTTTTCACAATCCCGTGAGGTCCATTCCTGCTCTGAACTTACTGAGCCATGTTTGAAATGTCGTCCCTTGTCACATGGGAAACGCAGCCAATTTATGGGCAGCAATCTCCCACAAACAAGGCGATAATAAACGGATCACCTGTTTTTGTGATTGTCAAATGAGGAAAAAAGTATTGGCCTGTACACCAAGGAAAGTGATCCACTTCGAAGTAGGGCTCCTCCAGCTCCACACCTTGTTTTCTCAGACTCCAGCATCGGCAGTTCCTACTATCTCTCACCTCGAAATAGTGACTGTTCGTTTAATTTTGCGCGTCCGCCTCAGAGTGTGCCTAAGGCCTTTGTTTAATTCTTGGTCAAAAGAAGGCCAGTACAGCACTGCAGCACTCCCTTGGCTCTGACCCTCCAAAAGTGCTCCCTCATGCTGACCCTAAGGCACGCGCTTTCCTGATCCCACACAGGGCGGTGGTGATGTGTGTCAGTCTGGATTTTTGTCCTTCAGTTATTCTTGAAATCCCCACTGATACTGTAAAACTATTGGGTTGAACCCAAAAATCAGATGAGCTGCATTTGTGAGCAATAGCAGGGACCAGGCGTGGAGCCATTCATCATATCAAGGACTTTGAGATGGTCAGAGAGGTGAAATGTTGATTGTCATTTATTTTCTCAGCACCCTGCAGCGAGGCTTTCACCATTGAGATTTCTTTATCACTTTCTAGGCTTGTAAAAAGTTGTGGGGCTTTTCACTAGAGAATCAAACGTGGAATGTTTCGGGGCTTGTCATGCACTTGGTTTATTGATGAGGTGGTTCTATCAGAAAGGAAATCATTGCCCCACGTGGGCCACCGATGTTTGTTTAATGACTTACCGAACATGTCGATGTCAGTGGTATGGAGGTCCTTCCTGAATTCCTGTTTGCTGTTGCCTCATGTGTTCCTCTTCTCTGTCAGGCCAGGGCGACTTGGGGAAACTGTTGACGGATATGGTTTCGTTTTGAAATGTTGGCTAAAAATTCTTGCCGAGTCCTGAGTTTCCAGGGCGGTGCAGGGCCAGCTCCGTATCGCCCAAAAAGACACATGTAGGGTACCACCGCCAATCTCTCAGGAAGGCACGCGCTCTTGCGGTGTGAGAGAGCTTGCTGTGAGCAAGTTGAGCTGTTGTGTTTCCTGTATGGTGATACTGTGAGAACAGGGTTATAGTTGTTCAGGCTCAGTTGTGCTGCCTGTCTTTGTGACAAATCCCACGCACTTCAAACGCGCACGCTGTAACTAATCCACGGTGACACCCCTGTCCCCGTTCCCGAATACACAGCACACCAGAATCAGGAAAAGCAATAGGTATCTTATCTCCTCCAAGGCGCTCTGTCATTTGATAAGATTGTGACTGCTTGTGGCCTCAAATCCATCTTCCTGTCTACAAATCCCATCCCCCATCCCAAATCCAACAGAATCTTTGACTTTCTGAAGAAGGGTCCTTTCCCGAAACGTCAGCTTTCCTGCTCCTCTGATGCTGCCTGGCCTGCTGTTTTCCTCCAGCTCCACACTGTGTTATCTCTGACTCCAGCATCTGCAGTCCCTACTATCTCTGAGAATCTTTGACTTCGTTGTCAATCAAAAATCTGCCCAGCAAGGCTTTGAATGTGACACAGAGACTGCTGGAGAAACTCGGCAGGTCTGGCATCGTCTGTGAAGAGAGAGAGAAAAGCAGTTAACGTTTTGAGTGCGGAGACCCTTCTTCAGAAACGATGTAGTTCCCGAAGAGGAGCCGCGCCGTTTCCGAAATGTAAACTCTCCCATCGTGCTCTCCACAGATGCAGCCAAACCCGCTGAGTTTCTCTAGTTCTGTGTGTTTGTTTCAGATTTCCAGCATCCGGTGTGTTCTCCTTTTACTGATGGTTTTGAACATTTTTCAAATCGATACCCTTCACTTTGAGGATGAGAATTCCACTAACTAACGAGCTTCTGGCATTGAAAGAACTCATCTCGGTGTTGAATGGGAGATTCCTGACTTTCACAGTGCTCTCCTTTTACATTATTTCCTTTTCTCGGGGCATTTACAATTTCTTCACATCCAAGGTGTGGAGCTGGATGAACACAGCAGGCCAGGCAGTATCACAGGAGCAGGAAAGCTGGCGTTTCGGGTCTGGACCCTTCTTCAGAAATGGAGGAGGGGTAGGGGGCTCTGAAATAAATAGAGAGAGGGGGAGGCGATGATAGAAGGTGGATAGAGGAGCAGATAGGTGGGAGAGACGACAGACAGGTCAAGGAGGTGGGGATGAAGCCAGTAAAGGTGAGTGTAGGTACGAAGTGGGGTTGGGGGTTGGTCAGTGAGGAGGGAGGAGTGGTAGGTGGGAGGGAAGACGGACAGGTCAAGGAGGCGAGGACGATAATGGGTGCTGGTCTTGGGATGAGGTCGGAGGTGGGGAGATTTTGAAGCTTACCAACCTGTGATATGAATCTTGTACACCGCCAACTTTTGTTGTTTAGTTGGCATTAATCTCTATACTAGCTCCTCATCTATACTGCATGTTATAGGAGGCCACTTGGCCCCTTCAGCCTGTACTATCATTTGTTCCATATTCCTGCTACTGCCGTCAGCACACCCTCCTTGCAGGCCTCTCAAGGGACCCTTGTAGTGCAGTGGCAGTGTCCCTACCTCTGAGCCAGGATTTGAAATCATACCAGCTCCAGTGTTGAACTTTTAACTGACTCCGTTATTTTTCTAGTTTAAATTAACGGAGACTTTAATGTAAACTATAACCTCACCTTATTTTTTTCGACTTATTCTGTGAAGCTAATGCTTAAGGTTTTAACTCTGTATTTCTCTCACGACTTTAAGTTTTTTGTGCCTAGGTACCGTGATACCTAAGTTGGCACTATGTGTAGCAACATTATACACTTTTTGCTGGACTTCTGTACTTGAGTACACGTGATAAAATCTAAAATCTAAATCTTAAAACTTAAGAGGTGTCATAACATCCCGGAACAGCTTGATCCACAATACGGACCCTCCGTAACCAAGCCAGCAGGTGAATCTCCTGCCAATCCTGGAAAAGAAAGCCACAGGCATCGGAGTTATTATGGTGTGTCTGTGCTGAACAGGCACTGGTATGCTGTCCACTGTTGCCGTTCCCTCGTCCACTCGCCCACTCGCCTTCAAACGGCTCTCCCTTCCATTGTCTACCCATGCCATGCCGCTGGGTGCCCTCCCTTCCCGCTGCCTGGTACACACTTCGCTTTGGGATTGGGTAGCGCCAAGTGTGTCAAGCACTGATGGCTCGCTCTTGACGCTCCTCTGGGTCACTGGTTTTCTACTTTAGGTTCGGAGGTGTCATGTCTTCTTTTATTCCCTCATGGGATGAGGGCATCGCTGGCTAGGCAGCATTTATTGCCCAGAGGGCAGCTCAGAGTCACCCACGTTGCTGTGGGTCTGGAGTCACATGTAGGCCAGACCAGGTAAAGACAGCAGATTCCTTCCCTAAAGGATATCAGTGAACCTGGTGGGTTTTTCCAACAATCGACGATGGATTCGTGGTCATCATTAGACCCCTAATTCCAGATATTTTATTGAATTCAAATTCCACCATCTGCCACGGCGGGATTTGAACCAGGGTCCCCAGAACATTATCTGGGTCTCTGGATTAACTGTCTAGCGACAATACCACTAGGCCATAGCCTCCCCTCTACTTCTGAGGCCATGGCACAGTGCTTTGGCATCCCCATCGTAGACCTCTTGCGAATGCAAGGTTGTGATGCTAACAAACACAGCCCATTGTGAATCTATCCACCTCTGCTTTAAAAATATTCCAAACCCTTGCATCCTCCACCACCGCCCTGTGAGAAAGACCGCTCCAAAAGCCCTCAACCCTCTGAGTAGGGGGGAGAAAAATACTCCTTATCTCTGTTCACACACTGTGCTTTCCACTTGTTAATATTCATTCTTTAATGCTCCTGTACGTGTAATCAACCATGTTGTATGCTGTTGGAATTTAAATTCAGTTAATGAATTTGGAATTTTAAAAACTGACCTTGATGACAGATGCCATGAAACTATCACCCCCGCCCCTGCGTTCCAGGGGTGAGGTCAGAGTGACAGCCCTTGACCTCAAAACCACATTCGACTGAGTGTGGCATCATGGAGCCCTAGCAAAACTGGAATGAATGGGTATCAGGGGGCAAAAGCTCCGGTGGTCGGAATAATACCTGACACGTAGGAAGATGGTTGTGGTTGTTGGAGGTCAATCATATCAGCTCCAGGACATCTCTGCAGGAATTCCTCAGGGTAGTGTCCTAGGCCCAACCATCTTCAGCTGCTTCATTACTGACCTTCCGTCCATCGTGAGGTCAGAAGTGGGGACGTTCGCTGATGATTACACAATGTTCAGCACCATTCGTGACTCCTCAGATTCTGATACAGTCCGTGTTCACATGCGACAAGATCGGGACGATATCCAGGCTTGGGCTGACAAGTGGCATATTTGTGCCACACAAATGCCAGGCTATCACTATTTCCAGTAATCTAACTGTCAACCCTGAAATTCCATGGTATGACCTTTGCTGAATCTCCCATTATCGACATCCTGGGAGTTGTCTTTGACTAAAAACAGAACTGGACTTGCCATGTAAATACATTGGTTAAAAGAGCTGGTAAGGTCAGAGGCTAGTAATCCTGCAGCTGGTAATCCTCCTGACTCCTCAGACCTTGTCCACCATCTACAAGGCACGAGTCGGGAGTGTGATGGAATACTCCCCACTTGCCTGGATGGGTGCAGCCCCAGCAACACAAGAAGCTCGACACCATCCGGGACAAAGCACCCGCTTGATTGGCACCAGATGCACAAGCATCCACTTCCTTGCTCAGAAATCCCTGGCCGCCTCCAACTGGAAGGACAGTAGCATCAGATACATGGGATCACTGCACCCCGCATCGCAACATGTGACATTCCAGTATAGACATACCCATGTCAGCCTCACTATAATGGGCTGTGAAGTTGTTATGGAGATTACAGTGGGCAGTACTAGGCTACCTAAGCTCTTGGCTAGTTCAGCAAAGATAAAAGGCTGTAACATATTCCTTTTGGCTGCGGAGAAATATGTGCTGACGTGTAGTTACGTAGGATCGTGGTTCTGAAAAGGTTGATGTTGGCGAATGTGTTAAGCTGCACCCAATCTGAGCGTGTTCAGTCAGTCAGTTGTGTATTTAATACACTGTGACATTGGTAAACACAGATATGTGTGTGGGTCTTTGATTTAACGGCCATGGAAATGTTTAGAGTTAATAAACTTTTTGGGCAGACACCAGGAACTGGGAGGGCTGGTGACTGGAATCTATCAGTTCCATGACTCCTGGAATACTTCTGGCGGCTGGGAGAGATACCACCAGGCGAATGTACATGTTAGTTCTTAAAAAAAGTGCCCAGGACTTGACCATGATAGGTGACCCTGTCTTTATCAATTTTAGGTGAGCCTTGAACTCTCCTTAATTTAAAAAAAAACATCTGATCCGCTATCCCTACAGTGTGGGAGCAGGCCGTTTGGCCCATCGAGTCCACACTGACCCTGCGAAGAGCATCCCACTCAAACCTATCCTTCTGCCCAACCCCAGTGTATTTAGCATGGCCAACCCACCCGAGCCTGCACATCTTTGGACCGTCAGAGGAAACCGGAGTACCCGGAGGAAACCCACGCAGACACAGGGAGAACGTGCAAACTCCACACAGACAGTCGGCTGAGGGTGGAATCGAACCCAGGTCCCTGGTGCTGTGAGGAAGCTGTGCTAACCACTGTGCCTATCCTGATCCCAAGTAAGGGTCACTTGATCCAAAATGTTAACTGATTTCTCTCCACGGATGCTGCCAGACTCACTGAGCTTTTCCAGCAGTTTCTTGTTTTTGTTCCCAAGCATCTGAAGTTGCCCTTTTGAATCTCAGATGCCGGTTGCATGAGCATTCATAGAATCCCTACTGTGTAGAAGCAGGCCATTCAGCCCACTGCCTCCACACTGACCCTGTGAAGAGCATCCCACCAAGACCCACCACCTGTACCCTATCCTTGTAACCCTCCATTGCCCATGGCTAAGCCTACACATCTCTGAACACTATGGATAATTTAGTACGGTCAATCTACCTACCCTGCCCATCTTTGGCCTCTGGGAAGGAACCCACGCAGACACAGGGAGAACGAACAAACTCCACATGGACAGTCGCCCGAGGGTGGAATTGAACCCAGGTCCCTGGTGCTGTGAGGCAGCACTGAGCCACCATGCTTCCCCGATCCTCAGGACTTGAATAATGGAGACTGCACTGTGCCACATTGGCAATGGATGGGATATCCAGTGATTGTGAAAGGTGCTATGTAAATACTGTGTAATACATAATGGTGAATTGAGGCCTAGAGACTACTGAATAGGTTGGACCTTCAATTTAGGAAAATTAATTGGCGATGGCGGGATAATTATCCTGCTGGATCGGGCTTATGAGCAACGCGGAAATGTATTAGACAAAGGTATTAAACCAGCAAAAGCTTCATTAGAGAACACATTTTATGAAACCTTCAGTGCGGTGATTAACTAGCTTCAAAATGGATCTTTTTATATTTCTCCTGTCACGCGCTTTCCACTCCATGTTTTGTATCGCTGTCCACTGGGTGTACGTCAAGTGCTCATTGATAGCATCAGTACGTAAGCTGTTTTCCGACTCAGTGATAGCAATCGTTAAAAGATGATGAGCAGTGTATGCTGTGATGTTTTGCATGTTAACTATATGTTGTTTTGTTTGTGGGGCAGTTGGGTTTTGAAGCTCCTGCACAAAAAGCCCTTTTTTCCCCTCCCCCCTCCTGGGCTATACTGGTGAAGGGCTGACTTTGGGATTTCTGAGCAGCTCTTGAGATTTGAGACGAATGTGCCAATTTTCCATCAGGCTGGTTTGATTGGAGTACTACTTTGGGAAATGCGGGGACTGGAATCTTGCTGACGTTAGGAGTAGGCCATTCGGCTCTTCTGAGCCTGCTCCGCCATTCAGTTGCATCACGGCTGGAACTAGGTTTGTTGCTGAAACGTTTCATTGAGTACTCGTCAGGACACGTGCAAGAATGCCAAATTTCAGTAGCACAACAATTTCTACAACAGGAGAATAGAGCGTTGATTGGTTGGCAAGTGGACTATGATTGGCTGTGAGGTTGCCATGGAGATTACGGTGGGCAGCACTAGGCTACCTAAGCGCTCGGCTAATTCAGCAAAGATACAAGGCTGTAACGTATTCCTTTTGGCTGCGGAGCATGTGTCCCTGGGGGCAGATGTGTAGTTGTGTAAGAGATAGGAGCAGGAAAACTTGACGTTTCGGGCCTAGACCCTTCATCAGAAGTTGTGTAGGATCGTGGTTCTGAAAAGGTTAATGTTAGTGAATGTGTTAAGCTCCACCCAATCTGTTGACCTGTGGACTTGAGTGGAGAAAAGGAGAACAGCATAGGATCATGTAGCGTGAAGATTTTAGGTCGTAATTGAAATAGGAACAGGAGTAGGCTATTTGGCCCTTTTGAGTCTGCTTTAATTTTCGATATGATAGTGGCTAATCTTCCAGACCATCCACCAATGATCTTGCTGACAAATGTCTCGCTTCCTCTCTCAGTGCAACGTGGTGTTTCAGTTGGAGATGCTGTGTACTTAAGCCTGATAAAATCCCAACTGGATTGGACAGAATAAACACAGGAAGGACGTTTCCGATGACCAGGGGCTCATAGTCTACGGATACAGGGTGGGCCATTTAGGACTGAGATGAGGAGAAATGTCTTCACCCGAAGAGTGGGGAGCCTGTGGAAATTGCTGCCAGAGAAAGTGGTTGAGGCCAAAACTATGATGCTGCTTGACCTGCTGTGTTCATCCAGCCCCATGCTTGTTATCTCGAGGCCAAAACATTTGACTGTTTTCAAGAAGGAGTTAGTTATAGTTCTTAGGGCTAATGGGATCAAAGGGTTTGGGGAGCATGTGGGAACAGGGATGATCAGTCATGATCGTATTGAATGATGGAGCAGCCACAAAGGGCCGAATGGCCCACTCCTGTTTTGTATGTTTCTGAAATGATGGTGCTATCGCTGCCCCCCAAAAGCTCTAATTGGTATAGTTATGTCACGTGTAGTTGGTAACATCTGGATTCCCACACGCGCATACAGACACGGCAGAGCCACTGAGATACGGACAGAGACTCAGACAAAACAAGATTCTCAGTTTACGGTGCATTAGCAAGTCGAACATTTCCAATTTAGTCTAGCTGCTGGGAATAATGAACAAGACTGACTACCTACAGTGCAGACCTATCCAGGCTTGGCAGTGCTATGTGTTCTCTGCTGAGCCATCCTTCAGTTGAATGAAGGGCAAAAGAAAAGCCATAAAACAATGGCCATTAACTACCGCCATGGAGCCCCGGGAGGCAGGGGAATGTTGTGGTGGCCGGAGCTACTGGACGGCGTTGCTAATATGTGATTTTCATTTCTGCAAAGAACTTCACTAATTGATTATTAGAGGTGGAATGTAAATGATTTGCTGTTTGAGAAGCATTGCATTCGTGAAAGATATTCTCCCTGAACTCTCAGATCCCTTGTGCTCTTCGGACTCCAGACTCCTCAGACTCCAGACTCCTGAACACCCCTCTATGGAAATGCTCCTCAGTTGGTGACAATGCCATTGGCTGTCCAGAGCTCTGGAATTCATTCCTCCTCCTCCTCTTCCCACTTCCTCTAATACCTCTGTCTTATCAGAGGTCTTGTGTTGTAACGAGTCACTTATACTAGAAAGCCATATGATGTGGGAGCAGAAATAGGCCATTCAGCCCATCAGCAGGCTCCACCATTCAATAAGATCATGGCTGATTTGATAGTCCTCAACTCCACTTTCCTGCCTTTTCCCCATAAGCCTCGATTCCCCTCACTGATTAAAAATTCAAGGCTGTCTCAGCCTTAAGTACTTAATGACCCAGGCCTCTGTGATAAAGAAATCCATAGATTCACTGCCCTGTGAGAGAAGAAATTCCTCCTCATCTCTGTCTTACGTGTGTGATCCCTTATTCTACATCATACCCTCTGGTCCTAGATTCTCCCACAAGAAGAAACGTCTCCACATCTGCCCTTACAAGTCCCCACAATGCTGAGGAAACGTGCACTTCACAGGAATGCAGCAGTTGGATGCTCTTCACAGTCAGTGCGGCCTCAATGTGCACTGTCAGGCTTTTCTGAGTCATCTCTCCCACCCCAATCTCCTCCCTCCACAAACCAACAACCACCCTGTGACAGCTACTAACGAACGTAAAGGATCCCATACCCAAAACCAATAAAACTAACATGATATATAAAATACCATACAAGGACTGTGAGAAACATTACACAGGCCAAACTGGAAGTAAACTGACAATACGGATACAGGAACACCAACTAGCCACCATGGGACATGACCAATTCTTACTGGTCTCAATATGCATGAACAAAAAAGGACATTAATTCAACTGGGACAACACATCCACAATAATCAGAGATAAAAGGTACTGCAGATGCTGGAGAATCCGAGATAACAAGCATGGGGCTGGATGAACACAGCAGGTCAAGCAGCATCATAGGAGCAGGAAAAC
Organism: Ginglymostoma cirratum; assembly: GCA_024137785.1. Classification (NCBI taxonomy): domain Eukaryota; kingdom Metazoa; phylum Chordata; class Chondrichthyes; order Orectolobiformes; family Ginglymostomatidae; genus Ginglymostoma; species Ginglymostoma cirratum. The sequence continues at coordinate 22,945,160 of JAHRHZ010000053.1, forward strand.
TTGACGTTTCGGGCCTAAACCCTTCATCAGAAATGGGGGAGGGGAAGAGGGTTCTGAAATAAATA